>JARHVA010001859.1:2512500-2855000 GCA_037957365.1 Torreya grandis
AAATCCAAGTAGGATCACCGGGATGGGTAAGGTATCCACTGGGGGATGAAATCCCAGTTGGGCCTTGTCTCAGGTAAGTTAAGATGTTTGTTTTGTGCAAGTGGTTTGGTTGTGTAACATCAAGTGGACTAGATTAATTCAATATACATTTATTAATTACTAAGTGTGGTCTAAGAAATGCAAGCAAACAGAAATGAAAGTGCAACGTGTTTTAAGCCCAATTCAAAATGGAGAAAGAGTCGAAGAATATGAATTTTGACTAGTCTAGAAGTGCAAGAAAGAAAAGAAAAGTTCTTTTTATTCCTGCTTATGATGTCATTTAGAAGAGATGAAAGAGGTGAAAGGAAGGAACCTAATGCACCTATATGAATGAAAGAAAGAAAGAACCCAAGGAAGGCCCTAGGGTCCCACCAGGCATGCCAGAATGTTTCTACGCTAATTTTGCTTTCACATTCAAAAGATAGAAATGAGAAACTAAGAGATGGTCTAGGGTTAGAAGATACCCAGATATAGTCATGCACACTGAAATCAGACATTGGAAGGTACTCCTCTTTGGCTGTGGAGGAATGACACCTGCAAAGAAAAAGAGACTAAACACGAAAAAATGTTAGACAAAGAGACGGTGGGCTGTCAAGCAAACGCTTGATCCCTGAAGTACGAAGACTTCCTTAAGGGATATCAACCCACTAATAAAAAGCAAATTATTTGATTGAAGTAGAAATAATGAAAGACGAAATGAAAGCAAATAAAAGACAAAAAGCAGAATGCATACATGATATGCAGCAAACTACTCTGCACAGTCACCGGTGTCGGTCTCTGTGCCGACATCGATCAGGGAAGGGAGTCGACGTCGGTTAAAGTGCCGACGTCGGTAGGGGTAATGATCAGCATCAGTCGGGGCAATAGTTTTGGAAAGGATCTGGTCGGGTCTGGACAGGGTCTTAGGATTTGTAGAAAGGTCTGATGTTTTTGTCTGAAGGTTCGAGAAGCTGGTTTAGGAGTCAGAGGGATTGTTTGAGGGTTTGTACAGGGATCTGGACATAGTTACAGACTGACAGAGGGTGGATAGAGGTGATACAGGTGGAAGTAAGGTCAGGGCTGTGGTCTAAATCTAAATCTAGGTAATGATAGCAATTAAAAAACAATAACCAGAGATCAGAATAAAAACACAAAACAAACGCTTACCTGTTACGTGCTGAAGATAAAAGTTAGAGACATGATTGATGTTGTCGCTGTGTTGCAAAAGTTCAATGTAGCAGACCTCCAGCAAGATGACTAAAGTAGAATACCTGTACCAGAGAGAGAATGCGAGAGATTGATTACAGATTGGTTGGATGCAAGAATTGGTTGATCGTTCGAATGAAGAGGTTTGCTAATTGATACGAAGGAAGGTCTGATAATCGATCGAGAAATGGATTGGCAACCGAAAGGATAACGGATAACAGATAACGGTTCCTGCGTTTGGGTCAAGAATGCAGTGTTAAAGATAATCGACGTCAGCAGGACTACCGACGTCGGCCGATAAGTGACCGACGTCAGTGACGTCGACCGGGTTATGACCGACGTCGGCAGATGCAAAATGGGGACAAAGGCTAACTTTAGCTCTTTGCTCATTTTTACATGCTGCTAGGGTCAAGGCTTATGGGAACATGGTCGACAGGGGTTAAATAGGCGTGAAAAACTAAAATGGGGGTTAAGGGGAGGACGATAAGGGTTAGACACAATTACGGTGTCTACATAAGGAGTCAATATTAAAGGAAGAGGTTGAGAAGCAAAGAATTTGGTAACCCCAAATCTAGTTGAGAAAGTGGGAGTAGGAGAATGAGGTTCTTCAACTTGATGGCTAATCATGAGGTTATATATGGTGGAAGGATCCTTCCCTCTATGTTGAGGGAATTCTATGAAAAATAAAATCATTTCAGAAGTATACTCTAACTTAAGATGATCCTTTAAGAGAAGAGGAGTGTTTGTCTGTAAAGAGGTATGAGGAGGGGTCCCATAGTCCATCGTACAGGTTATAATATGAACATTACTAGCATTCTTGAGAGGACCCCTACTTTTTTTATGGGAAACCCTATTAGGATTGGTAAATCACATCATATCTATTGAATAAACTTTAGTATTGTCACCAAATAGATAGTCCATGATGAAGAGAGAAAATGCAAGATGAGAAATAAAAGAATCATAAAGTGATTGAAATAGTACTAGGTTGACTTGGTCAACCTAGTGCAAAAATAGGGACTATAAAACTATATTGGGTCCACAAGATCAACCTAGTTCAATGAATAGTGATTGGCAAAAAGAGGTAAAGGTGTTGTGTACATCACTAGGTTGACTAAGTTGACCTAACGCAGTATACAGGGGTTGAGAAAGATACTAGGTTGATAGGGTTGACCTAGCACAATAGATAGGGAAGAAAAGAAAGTTGATAACAAGCTATGAATTAAAGCAAGATAATTATAAGTAATGTAATAAAGTAGTAAGTACTGAAAGGGAAATAAATAGTCAATTGAATTGATGCTAGCCAATCCAATTGATACACATAAAGCAAAATCTTACACTAACTCTTACTAATGTAATTTTTTCACATATAATTTATCAAAGAGAAAGAAAACAACTTGAAAGTAAAGCTAGTTACTTGGTCAACCTAGAATGTTGATTAGATTATTAAGAATGATTTTAAGTGTAAAGGGAGATTGGCTATATGCAAGGTTCTAGATAGAAATCTAAGGATAATTTTAGGTAAGTTTAATCTAAAAGGGACTATAGTGGTAATGATACAGGCTTGGTATTGGGTCCTATCACCTCACTTCACACATTGCAGTGATAAGGGTGTTGGGTGCTTAACCAAAATATACCATTAATCATGCTTTATACTTGATTAGAGCATCAATTCGACTTTTCCCTTGGTAATGAAATCCATGTAGGTAGACTTGGGTAGTCAAATGTTTAAATGCTTGTTGATGTTTATGTGGTTTGGTTATGTGTGCAAAAGAATAAAAATAGTGAAACTAAATGATTAATTGAAAATCCCATAATTAGAATATGTGAACTATTCTAAGCACGAAAAAAACTAAAAATAAAGATGTGATTAACATATATGGCTTATTGTAACTTTGAAATAAGGTATAGTTGAGAAACTATATGATAAACATATAGACTAGGATCGACAGGGTCAAATTTGTACTATGAAAGAAAATCTTGAAAATGAACTAGGTCAGTTAGGTTTAGTTGTTTCAAGAAACACAAAACATAGAACTAGGTCCATAGGGTTAACGTAGTTAACTGTGTCAAGGAAATTTTAAAGACTGTAGTCTTATGAAAAGAAAGTCAAAAAATAAAAGTATATATAAGAATATAAACTAACTTGAGTGGTTTAGAGATGAAAAGGAGAAGATTGTTGATTTGAGACATTGGAGAAAACTAGAAGTAATCATAGAAACTAAGTCAACCTGGTTAACTAAGCAATATAAAAACTTGCTAAAAAAGTGTTGAAAATGCACTAGGTCGACCTGGTCAACCTAGTTGACTAAATAGGAAGTTTGAAAATTGGAAAAAACTATACTGGGTTGAGATGGTTAATCTAGTTGTCTAAATAGAATTTTTCATGTTATAAAACCTATACTAGGTCAAGCTAGTCAAACTAGTTACAATATTCCTATAAACCTATGTATAGATATAAATAAACTAGGTCAATAGGGTTGATCTAACATAGTAAATATATGATAAAAATAATGATGAATAGAAATGAAAATTACAAAGGTTAATTTCATGTCTGGTTCACCAAAATATATGCAATAAAAAATGCATCATGTCCATAAATCAATCCTAGATCAAATGGGATAGAACACACCTACACTTCTAATTAGGGAGTATATAATTGAAAGCAGAGGCATGACCAATGTGAGGATTCACTAGAATCAATTAGGGGATCACTTGTCACAACACACCATGTGATATAAGTTTCCAAAGCCTATAGTCTAACATAATCACATAACAGCCCTAAAAGAGTTCAATGATTTAATATTTCACTAATCTAATAACAAGAAATGTAAATCTAATCTATTGTGCACCAAAGCTTATGGCACAAAGTGGGGGTTAGAAATAAAACAAAATAAACAACTAAAATAAACATGTATAGAAGACATATACTCACATCATTGTATACATAATCCTAATACATGGAAGAGAAGAATACAAATAATCTATCTATCTACTCTTACAATGGAGGAATAAAGTTAGGTGCTTTGCAAGAAGTTTATGTGGTATGTAAGGATGATTAAGATAAACCAGCTCTAGGCTACACAACATACACAAGAATCCAAAATACTTATCCACAAGATGAGATTGAAGCTCCAAAGAAAGTGTTGAACCCTAAAGCTTTATTCCCCAAGTAGAAGGGTCAATATATAGATGTTCATTTTCACTTCTTCACTCAATTCTTCATTCTTATGAAATGGTAAGGAATGACCTTGTATATATAATAGTAACTTACCCTAAAAACATTTGGGAATGTCGACTGTGCTAGGTCAACCCGATCGACCTAGCACATTTTTAGGTCTAACTCTCTAGGTCTATGCTAGGTCGATCTAGAAGCCAACACACCAAAAGAGAGAAAAAGTACCTAAACTATGCTAGCTTGAATTGGTTGACCTAGCACAACTAAAAGGTTAAAAGGGTGATAAGATAAGAAATGAAAGATAAAACACAAGTGATAGGAATGGGTAGAACTAAGAATAATAATCTTAGGTTTAATGGTTTCAAGAGGATAGTGTGTGGATGTTAAGTGGTAAAAGGAATGACAATCTTATGAAGCATCAATGGTCTACCCACCCATTTCTTGATGCACCCCTTAAGACATTCACTCAAAAATATTAATGCTCGATAGGTTCGTGTAATATATGAAGTATCAATAATCAATAAAAGTTAAAAATATTATGTGTATATAGTTACATCCTTTCTCTCTACACTTGTATCTACCTCATTACATTGTGAGCTAATCTGAACTAGTTCACTTGAGCTAGGGTAGATGGTACACTCATATCATTCAGTGTCATGGGGTTTTATGTCTATAGAGTCTTATCTAGGATGTCATGGAGTGTTCCCCTCACTAGGGACCCCCATCTCTCCTCCTCATCCTAAGGTACGCCTACAAAATCATACTAGATAGATCATTGTCATATATCATAATATCTATCTATATATCTCTACTATGAAATAAAAACTTAAGAAATAATTCAACCATCTTTATACATATATGTGTCTTAAATCCTATGATATCATCATTTATATGATTGCCTAGCATAGTTTCTTCATTTGTATGGCCTCCTATTACCTCTTTGCCAGGTTTTTTCCTCGACTCAAACCTAGCTATCATGGTTCATGTCTATCTCAACCTCCATTTGAGTGGTCTCTCTATCATCTCCTTTAGCTCATCTATGGGGTCATTCAAGATGTCTATATTATTTACTCTCTTTGTTTCCATCACCACCATGTCCTCAATGTCCACTACACATCTCATTTCATGGCTAGTAGTGGTACATATGATATCTCTACCTCTTTTGCCTCCTATTTTACCACTCATCATGCTTGACCAACCCATGGTTACTCTTGACATGGGCTCAGTGTTGACCTCACTATCATTGGTCTGAGTTCTCTCTTCCCTTATGGCTCCCTCACATGTTGAGCCCACTAGTGAGACATTAGTATCAATGTCATAGGATGAGGTATGTCCATCTATCCTAGTACTTATGCCACTAGATATGGCTCTCTCCAGCATGTATAGTGTCTGACCACCTCTCTCCTCTCTAGTGTTGGTGCAACTATGTGCCAACTCACCCATGTAATTGTTATGTGCACATATGACTGCTACACTATGTCCACTCATCTTACTAACTTTAACACTAGCATGTGGGGCATGGCATATGATACTTGGTCCTCTCTCCATCTCTACACTCAAGGTAACCCATCATTGACCACATAGGATAACTCAATCAGTCGATATATGGGAAATCTCTCATATATCCATGCTATTAGTAGTATGATTGGTCCCATAATCTTCTACCCTCTAACCAACATCTTGAATAGATCATGTATGAGTTAGACCTAGATGATCTAGATTATATAGTACTTCCTCCTCTAACATCATCCTACTCATAAATACCACATATAGTGGTACCTTACCATCTAAATTGTGATAGAGCACTCATTGTGTCATAAGGCCTATCACCATGTTTTAAAGGTTTAGAATATATGATGTATACACATCATCCATATTGACTCTCTATCCTCTCAATATCATCTTTGAGCTTGTAGTCCACATGGATAAGGCTCTTCTCTCCTCTAAGCTATCAAATATCTCTATGGTCACCAGTGCTCCTATTATGGGTAGCCTGAGGATGGCATGAAAATACTCTAGTTTGATACCCGCCTCTATCACATCCCCATCCACCTCCTATCTAAAGGTGTTAGTCAATTATTATTAGCATCCCAAAAACATGACTAATAGGTCAGTGTTGAGGGGGAGCCTGCACATATCAACTATACCTCATAGACCCATGGATACCAATCTAGCTCAATCTCCATCTGACAATCTATGTAATAAGTATGACAACCAAGACACATCTACCAATCTCCAAAATCTTTGTCATCTCTTCAACCAAGAAACAACAAAGGATGTATTAGTTCTATTGGGTGAATATTTTGTCTATCAGCGTACTGATGAGCAAAATAGGTTTGATCAACCACAGTAGGAAGATTGGTTAGCCAAACGTGTAGGTTTACCACATCAAAAGGGAAATAATCTCTCCTCTCATCAAGGGGAGGTTCACTATAAGTATAAGGTACTATATATATATATATATATATATATATATATATATATATATATATATATATATATATATATATATATGCTAATCTACTATAAATAAGCTGAAAATAACACTCAGGGGTAGGATAACATCATCCATCTCTTTTTTTAGAGATGATGTTCACAAATCAAAGGAGGAATCTTGATGAAATGGCAAAAGAAACTCCTCTTCTTTCAGAAGTGTTGTTTTGTAGACAAAAGAAACCTTTTTGGTGGTGACAAATAATTATAACAGGGTACAGTAACATGGCAGGATGAAATGTAGCACAAAGTCTCCACCTCAACTGCTAAAGAGTGAAATATGAAGGATAATGAGAGAACAAAGTCATCCCAAAATCCTTTACACAGAAACAAAAAAATAGACAAACTAAAGACAATTATGGCAGCACAAAGTCTTTCCATAGCCGGTTTTAGGACACCTTCCTGATTACTTTCACTAATTTTGCTTATTTAATCAAGTGGATAGAAAATGTATTAAGGAAATAGACATAAGAATAATTTCCCTCACAACCAAGCTATTCCAACACAAAGTCTGAAAAGTCACTTGTTTTCTTATTCAAATAACAAAATATGATCAACAATCTGAGCTCAAAGTCTCAGTAATGTCTTTCAATTTAGGTAGAGTTTAATTTCTAATAAATGAGAGATCCCCATTAAAACAATAGGAAAGAGTCCTATATATAGTGATCCAAGAAAGACTTGGGCTCTTTGTTTCACAAAAATGATGGTTTATGATGCATTCAATGCATTTTAAATTTTGTCCATGGGTTATGCTAGAATCGAGCATCAATTTTTAATATGGGTCACCTGATGTGTTTCCAACTGTATGCTTTGTTCAATGCAAAAAAATAGGCCACACCATTGAATATTTTCACTTTTCAATGTCCACTTGATGGACTAATTTACCTTCTAGAAACATCTCCCATGCATAGATATTTTTGATCTTTCTTCATCATTCCCCATTTTTAGCTGTATTTTGCTTTTATCTATGTGATTTGATCTCCCAGGCTATCTCTTTGGCCAGTCGATGAATTTGTTCATAGGGTTTGTGCTTAAGCCTGTAAGGATCAAAAGTTATTTTAATTCTCACAAATTTGATGTGTTCATGTCTATCATCATTTGAAAGCCAACGACTACTTAGTTGCCTTGAATTTGATAACAAGTGACACATGGTGCATTCCACTGTGAAATAGGCAAGGACATGTGGTAGCTTCTGCTACATATTATAAAGGCTTTGGGAACCTTTTGAGAGTCTTGCAAATGATGACACATGGCATGTTTCACTTGAGTTTAGGCACTCACTTGAGACCCACCATAGTCCTTACTCAATAAAAAGAAGAAGCTATGGTTGCTTCCACTTGGCAGCATCCACCAAGCTTTGTAGATGACACATGGCACATTTCACTATTTTGAAAGTTACTAGTAATTGTGTCTCAGAAGATGACATGTGGTAGCTTTTACTGTATCTTTATGAGGGACATGTGGTAGCTTCTATTGCAACTTGAGATTTGATCTTTCCTAAAGGGAACTTTCCCTTTGGGGCCTTGAGAAATGGTCCACTTTCCTTGGTGAGAGCCTCCCATAAGGGTACCTACCCTTCAGGATCTTTCAGGTGGCCTTCAGGATTTTATTTCCTCAGTGGGTTTTCTATTTTGGAAAACTTTTCCTTCACTTTACCTCTACTTTCCGTCAGGTTCTCTGTCGAGATTTCTTCCCAGGTGAATTCCTTCAAACAAAAAGTCTGAAGGATTCTTGCCTTAACCATTTTTTCATGTTCTTTTCTTGAAAGATAACTGTGCCCTTCGTAAGGACTTGTTTAAACATGGAACTATCCTTCAGGTTTTTGTAGTGGTCCATCTGCTCCTCGCCTGCCCTCTGCAAGGGTTGTTTATCCTTTGGCTTTGCCTTAGTCAATTTTCCACTGATCTCAACAAGTAACATGTGGAAACATTTGCTTAACTTATATAGGATTTGGATGCCTTTTGAGAGTCTCGTGGAAGATGACACAAGGTAGCTTTTGCTACACTTTAGAAACACTATAGATACACTTGGGACTCACTTGGATTCATGCAGATGTTGACACTTGGTGCACTTTTTTTATCTTACAAGGGACACGTGGTAAGTTTTGCTACTTTGAGAAGCAAATCATAATGTGTCTTGACAAATGACACTTGGTAGCTTCTGTAATTTCTTCATTATAAAAAAAATGGCTAAGTGTTGAACTTGTTTCTCTCTTGTAGAGTCCGTAGAAACTAACCTATGAAGTCTATGGAAATGAGCTTGTAGGACTGGTAGAGTCCATAGATTCAAGCCTATAGAGTCTGTAGATATCTGAAAAAGCTTGAAAAATGAAGAATTTGAATACTCAAAACAATTTTTGAGGAGGGGAGAGAGGATTTTGGTTTGTTGGACCAAAATAGTTCAAATGTTGTCCCAAAAATGAGTGATATTTTTGGGGTACAACAACTGGCTCCAGTTAGGGAACTTCCTTCAGTTGGAACAACTAAGGGGGGTAGATACCAAAATCTCTAGTGACTTGAAGTATGCCATTGGGATTTGGAGTCATGCTACCCAAAAAGAAAGGTGACAAAAATAATAACAAAAAAAACAAAATGGAAATAAAAACTATACAAATATACATATGTATAGATGAAATGAGATGTTACTTCAAGAATTGAAGTGTTTCAGATGCTATCCACTATGAGGCAGAGAAAAGAGCGTGCCATCTTGATACTTTAGTAGGAAGCTATTTTCACCATTGTGTTGATGGATAAAAAATGGGCCCCTCCAAAGGGAGTTAAACTTTCGATGCATCCCCTTTGGTTCTCTCCTTTTGTCCCATAATAGGACTTGATCTCCAACTTGAAAATCATGGTTTTTTGCCTTCTAGTTGAAGAGTTTCTTCACTAGACTTTGATGGGTAGTAATTCAGTCCACCACCATAGTTATTTGCTCATCCAACTCAGTTAGACACATGATCCTTTCATCAAGGGGGATTTCATATGTATGATCTTCAATTGCCTTAGCCAATTTTAATGCTGACAATTCCAAGGTGATTGGTATCTTAGCATTGATACCATAAAGAAGTTGGAAAGGAGATATACCAATTACTCTTTTTGGTGTAATTTTGGCTACCCATAAAGCATCAACCAATGCTTTATGCCATGTCCTTTGGTTGTCATCTACCAGCTTCTTGATGATAGTTGCCAGGTTCTTATTGCTTGATTCAGCCCTTTCCATTCCCTTGTGGAAAGTAATCAGAAGAGTGGGAGAGTGTAATCCCATAGTAGAAACAAAATTATGTAATATCTTGGGAAGTGAAACAAGCTGCATTATCAGTAACAATATTGGTTGGGACTCTAAATCTGGAAATGATATTCTCCTTGAGGAAATTGCACACTACTTCTGAACTAACATGCTTGGTTGGAATTGCTTCCACCCACTTGGTGAAGTAGTCAGTTGTTATAAGGACATAATCATGTCCAGTACTTGAAGATGGGTTTACATCTCTAATAAAATCAATTCCCCATTATTAGAATGGTTTCTCTATGACCACTGGCTTGAGAGGCAGGGCAACTAACTTAGGTTTTCCAACAAACTACTAGCAAAGTTCACATTTCCTTACCCACTTATATGCATCTTGAAAAAGAGTTGGCCAATAATACCTGGCTCATAGAATTTTATGGGCAGTCACAGGAGCAAAAAAATGTCCTCCTTAGGCTAGATTGTGGAAGGATTTTAAAAGTTGGCTTTGTTGCTCCTTGTCTACACAACAAAGGAATACTCCATCAAGGCTCCTCTTGTATAGGCCATTGTTCCAACAGACAAAATTGGTATCTTTCAACTTGATAGTCCTCCTTTATTTATAAGATAAGTGAGTAGGATACTCACCATAAGTAAGGAAATGAGCAATACTTGAATACCACTCATTCGTAGTAGAGATAAAGAAGATTGTCGATGTGTCTTCCACCTTTGATTATTCATGCTCTATTTCTTCTGGTTTGTTATCAATAATTAATTGGCATAGATCTTTTCCCTATACCAGCTTTGTTAGCTTGATGTCTATATCAAACTCCTAGATATTTGTAATCTAATTGCCTCTTTTCATCCTAGACTCCTGCTGAGTTAATATGGATTTGACTGTGGTGTTAAGAACTAAGGTAGTAGTGTGTGAATTCAGGATGTAGAAGTGGAAATGCTTGACTGCCTTCATCACTGCATAAACATGCTTCTCCATATTTGAGTACTTTAACTCATGAGCTTTGAGAGGGTAGCTCATGAAATAAATAGAAGATTCCATACCTACTTTATTCTATTGAACTAGAATTATTGAAAGCGTGTGTTTAGAAGCATAACTATATATGGTGAACTCTTTATTGTTATCTAGACAAACTAGAGTTGGAGCGTGGGCAATGGCAATCTTGATATCTTGAAATGCTGACTTGCCTTCTTCAGTCTAGCTAAAGGTGGCCTTTTCCTTCATCATGTTTACAATGTGTTGAGTCTTCTCAGCAAACTCGGGGATGAATGTCCATAAGAAATTCACCTTTTCAAAGAAAGAATGAGTAGTAGTCTTACTTGTGGGCAAGGTAAGCTCTTAGATAGACTTGACTTTGTCTGAGTCAATCTTTATGCCTCCTTTAGACATAATGTGTCTAAGAAGTTTCCCATATATTACTCCAAAAATAGACTTCTTGGGGTTCAAGGAAATGCCATTCTGGCAGTAGCACTCTAACACTTATTGCAAGTGGTGTATATGATCTAAGCAATGCTTAGAAAAGATGGTCTAGTCATCAAGGTATACCATAATGCATTTACCCATCTCATCCTTGAAATCAAGGTCCATTGCTCTCTGAAAGGTGGCACCAGCATTTATCAAGCCAAAAGGCATCCTTTTATATGTAAACATGCCCTAAGGTGTGGTGAAGGCAGTCTTGTGTTGGTCTGCTTCACCAACTTTAACCTGATTATATCCTGAGAAGCCATCTAACATTGATAACATCTCTGAACTAGTCACTATTTGAACCACTTGATCCATGATTGGCAAAGGATAGTTATCATTCAAGGATGACTGATTTAAATTTCTAAAATCCACATAGAGGCAAATTTTTCCATTCTTCTTCCTTACAGGCACTATGTTTGCAATCCATGTGGAATGATGGATTGGGAAGATGATTCTAGCATTTAACATTTTTTGTATCTTAGACAGAATAGTACCTGATATCTTTAGATTGTACTATTTGGATTTTTGCTTGTAAGGCACCGAGTCAGTCTTGAGAGGAATGTCATGGTGGATTTCATCAGGCCTAAGAGACTTCAAGTCATCATAGGAATATGCTAAGACATCCATGTATTGGTTGAACAAAGTAGTGAACTTGAACCTTTCCTTGGGAGTGCAACATTTACCAATGTTAATCATGTTGGGACCTTCCTTAGTACCCAAATTTACTTGATCAAATTCTTGAGAGGAGCTTGAATCCATTTGCTACTATTTGATGAATCTATCATGTTTGTCAAATAGCTTCTCAAGGGAAACTAGGCCTTTGGGAATATTATTCCCTTTCATTTGTAGGAACTCTTCACCTACATTCGTATTTGATTCAGGAGCTGGTTCACACTTTTGAGGTTCACTACCTTCAAAATGCAGTTGTTCAAAGCTATCTTTTTGTTCCAAGAAGGAAATGATTTGGTGATCATCATTGAATACTTGCCAATGTTCAGTATTATTAGGCACACTTGGTCAAAAAAATAGTTCAATGGTGTACCTATCTTCTTTGAAGTCTGAGTGAGGAACTAAGAGAGTTGCTGAAATAACAAGTACATTAGCTTGGTCATGACTTCCATAGATATGAAAGAGATGTTGAAAGCATTAAAGCTTTCAATTTGATCCCCGAATACATTTTAGTAGTGGCACAACCTCTCATTTTTGGTTTGACATAAGTTCCTTACTTGACAAACCACTAGTTCAACATCCCCTTTCACATGAAGGAGTTTGATGCTCTTATCTCGACCTACCTTCAATCCAAGTAATAGATATTCATACTTAGCTATGTTATTGGTGTTGCTAAAATGTAAATTATATGAGTAGGGGAAAATATCTCCTTGAGGAGATATCAACACAATCCTAACTCCTGAACTAGTAGAGGAGCAACTGCCATCAAATTCTAGAATCCATACTTCATCAGACACTAATTTGTCTTTAGATTTTCTTTCATTAGAGAGGGAAGATCTTTTTCCATCTATATTACAACCTACAAATTCTTCTGATGTATGGTCTGAGTCAAACTCTAGATCACATTTAGGGACTTCATCAAGCACCTCATGAACTTCTTCTGTGGATAAAAAGTAATTACCCATGCCTGAAGACTCGAACAAAATTTAAGCTTTAGGTGCTGATGTTTGAGTGACCATGTATTTTTCTTCCTTTTCATGGAGTAGCCTCTGCATGATGCCTTTGATAGGGATCCTTGCTTTAGATAGGTCCATGCTCAATTCTCCATCAACATCTTTTCAAAAATTTCACCCCAAAAGAATGTCGTATGAGGCTGGAACATCAGCCACTAGGATAGTCATCTGATTCTCTTTTTGGAAAGGCCATAAATGCAAACTAGGTGTCTTTGATTTGTCTCAATAATGGCACTTGTTTGTTCTCCATGGAGAAGCATCTGCCAAAGGTCTTGGTCAGCATGAGTCCAATAAATTTTACCACTTTGGCAGGCATGACATTGTCAGACTCACTTGAATATATGATATAATTGCTCAGCTTGTGACCATTTATCAATAGAGAAACATAGAAAGGCTCTATTTTCCCAGGGGCAATATGAGGAGTAATGAAATATTGTTTAAGATAGACATGTTTCTTAGGGGATCATGAGTTACATTATTAACATCTTGTCCTATAGCGACGACCTTATTATTCACACACTTAACTAACCTATCCAACTTCTCAAGATTATATTTTAAATATTCAAACTCAGTCATTTGAATTTTGGTTTTCTTGACATGATCAATTATGTCAAATGATTGAATTGGACTAGGAATAGAGGAAGGTAATTCAAACTTTTGGTTTATAGGGGGGAGGATTGATTTGTGAAATTGAAGTTAAAGGTGAAGGTGAACTTGATGTACTTACCTTTTTGGTGATCATCGGGTCCTTTGTCTAAAAAGGCAGGATGGTTCCCTGCTTAGCAATTGAGATTGTAGGTTAAGAACACTCTTCTATTTTTATCTTATTAGCTTGTTGAGTTGACTATTTTTGTGACTTGGTAAACACTGTATATGATCCATCAAATGCTTCTCCTTTACCTCTAGGTTCATCCTGGTAGTTTAGGAAACCAATGTTAGAGTCGCCAGCTAATTATTCTTGGCCTTCTGCAAGGAGATCAACATCATTTTCTTAACTCAATTTAGGCTAGAAAGAGAAATATAATTCTACTTCAAGATATCCCACTACTGAATTGGCTGGGGGTGCTTCAATGCCAAGTTTTGCTTGTTGGGGAGGAAGATAATTTAGCTGCCCTTGATTCCTAGCAGCATTGCCTTGGTATGACTGATTTGGAAATGTCCTCTTTGGCATATCTCTGTATGAAGGAGTAGAAGACATTCCTTGTGCCATTTGCTTTTTGAGAGCAAGCAACTCATTTGCCAACTTCTACACCATTGGATCAGTGGTGCCTGTAGATAGATATTTAGAAGATGATGAGGGTCTATTTCTATTTAGATCTCTCTTTATCTTCCCTACCAAGATGAGATCATCTTCTACCTCAGTGGCCAAATATTGAGATGTAATAAGGTCTATTTGACTAGCACATCTCAACAAAAAGCTCACTTCAGGTAGCTGAGAATTAACAAAGAAACATTTGAGATTCTTAGCTATAGGTCAAGCAATTATAGGGATCCTGTTCTTTAGCTTGTCAAATTTGGATATGAAATCCCTCATTAGTTCATGAGGTTCCTTCTTCATTTGTGTGAGCTAGGCTAAAAGGGTATGTGTATCTTCTAGAGGTTTGAATCTGGCTTCAAACTTGGCTTTGAGGGTGTTCAGTTAGTTACTAATCGAGCATGCAGGTGGTAGAACCAATCTACAACAACACCTTGTAATGTTTCTACAAATAGCCTGAATGCCACGTCCTCAAATTCCATGCCTATTATGTCATAGGCTATGCTGAAGGCTACAATATGTTCATTAGGATGAACCTTCCCATCACCATAAAACTTGAGGATTTTTTTCTTTGAACTGCGTGGTTACTCATGTAGAGGTGGAGTTAAGTTGAGGTGGCCAAAAGAGTTACCCCAAGGACCTTGAATTACCATTGTATGACTATGGAAAGGTGGAATAACAAATCTCAGAGGGGTAAGTATTGGCAAAGCTTTATTAACAATAAAAGTGGACACTTTGCCTGGTAATGGAGACCTAACTTTAGTAGGAGGAAAGCTCCTGGTTCATTGGAGGTGATATGGTGAAGGAAATAGATCAAAATTACTTTGTTGTACTAACTCAAATATAGGGTCAACAATACCTTTGACCCTTTAGCTTCACGCATAGCATGGATCTGCCAGAGTGTAAAAAATGAAAGAACTGACACTGCTTCAGCTTGAAACTTGAGGCTTCAAGCTGCGTGTTCTTCCATAGTGAGATAAATGGATAAGGATAGGAACTACTTGTTTGAATCCCCAGCAGAGTTGCCAAAAACTGTTGGGTGAATATTTTGTCTATCAGCGTATTGATGAGCAAAATAGGTATGATCAACCACAATAGAAAGATTGGTTAGCCAAATGTGTAGGTTTACCACATCAAAAGGGGACTAATCTCTCCTCTCATCAAGGGGAGGTTCCCTATACGTATAAGGTACTATATATATATATATATATATGCTAATCTACTATAAATAAGCTAAAAATAACACTCAGGGGTAGGATAACACCATCCATCTCTCTTTTTCAGAGATGATGTTCAAAAATCAAAGGAGGAATCTTGATGAAATGATATAAGACACTCCTCTTCTTTTAGAAGTGTTGTTCAGCAGATAAAATGAACCTTTCTAGTGGTGACAAATAACTATAACAGGGTGCAGTAACATGGTAGGATGAAATGTAACACAAAGTCTCCACCTCAACTGTTAAAGAGTGAAATACAAAGGATAATGAGGACACAAAGTCGTCCCAAGATCCTTTACATAGAAACAAAAAAATAGACAAATTAAAGACAATTGTGGTAGCACAAAGTCTCTCCACAGCTGGCTTTAGGACACCTTCTTGATTACTTTCACTAATTTTACTTATTTAATCAAGTGGACAGAAAATGTATTAAGGAAACAGACATAAGAAAAATTTCTCCAATAACCAAGCTAATCTAGCACAAAGTCTGAAAAGTCTCTTATTTTCTTATTCAAATAACAAAATATGATCAACAATCTGATCTCAAAGTCTCAGTAATGCCTTTCAATTTAGGTAGAGTTTAATTTATGATAAATGAGAGATCCCCCTTAAAACAATAGGAGAGAATCCTATATATAGTGCTCCAAGAAAGACTTGGGCACTTTGCTTCACAAAAATTATGGTTTATGATGCATTTAATGCATTTTAAATTCTATCTATGGGCTATGCTAGAATCAAGCATTGGTTTTTAATATGGGTCGCCTGATGTGTTTCTAGCTATTCACTTTGTTTAATGCAAAAAAATAGGCTACGTCATTGAATATTTGCACTTTTTTATGTCCACCTGATGGACTGCTTTACCTTCTAGAAACATCTCCCATGCATAGATATTTATGATCCTTCTTCATCATTCCCCCTTTCTTGGCTATATTTTGCTTTTATCTGTGTGATTTGAGCTCCCAGGATATCTCTTTGGCCGGTCACTGAATTTGTTCACAGGGTCTGTGCTTAAGCCTACAAGGATCAACAGTTATTTCATTTGTCACAAATTTGACATGTTCAAGTCCATCATCATTTGAAAGCCAATAGCTACTTGGTTACCCTGAATTTGACAGCTATAGGCTTGTCATCCTCCTTAGCACTTCTTTTGGGTCTTTCCTATTTATTTTGGCTACTTTCTATTTTTCTTAACAAGTGACATGTGGCATATTCCACTGTGAAATAGGTGAGGAGACGTGGCAGCTTCTGCTTCATCTTATAGAGGCTTTGGGAGCCTTTTGAGAGTCTTATAGATGATGACACATGGCAGGTTCCGCTTAAGTTTAGCCACTCACCTGAGACCCACCATAGTCCTTACTCAATAAAAGGAAGAAGATGTAGTTTTTTCCACTTGGTAGCCTCTACCGAGCTTTGTAGATGACACATGACATGTTCTACTTTTTTGAAAGTTACTAGAAACTGTGTCTCACAAGATGACACATGGCGGGTTTCACTGCATCTTTATGAGGGACACATGGCAGCTTCCACTGCAACTTGAGATTTGATCTTTCCCAGAGGGAACTTGCCCTTTGGAGCCTTGAGAAATGGTCCACTTTCCCTGGTGAGAGCCTCCTATAAGGGTACCTACTCTTCAAGATCTTTTGGGTGGCCTTCAGGGTTTTATTTCCTTGGTGGGTTTTCTATTTTGGCAGACTTTTCCTTCGCTTTGCCTTTGCTTTCCATCAAGTTTTCTATCGAGCTTTCTTCCCAAGTGAATTGCTTTAGACAAAAAGTCTGAAGGATTCTTGCCTTAACCATTTTGCCACATTCTTTTCTCGAAAGAGAACTGTGCCCTCCACAAGGACTTGTTTAAGCATGGAACTATCCTTCAAGTTTTTGCAATGGTCCATCTGCTCCTCACCTACCCTCCAGAAGGGCTGTTTGTCCTTTGGTTTTGCCTTAGTCAATTTTCCACTGATCTCAATAGGTGACACATGGCAGCATCCACTATGAAATAGGTGAAGACACATGGCAACATCTGCTTAACTTATAGAGGATTTGGATGCCTTTTGAGAGTCCCACAGAAGATGACACATGGTGGCTTCCACTAAGCTTTATAAACACTATAGATACACTTGGGACTCACTTGGATTAATGTAGATGTTGATACTTGGCATGCTCCATTTATCTTACAAAGGATACATGGCAAGTTATGCTGCTTTGAGAATCAAATCATAATGCGTCTCGATAGATGACACTTGGCAGCTTCCATAATTTCTTCACGATAGAAAAAATGGCTAAGTGTTGAACCTATTTCTCTCCTATAGAGTGTGTAGAAACTAACCTATGAAGTCTATAGAAATGAGCTTGTAGAACTGGTGGAGTCCATAGATTTAAGCCTATAGAGTCTATATATATCTAAAAAAGCTTTAAAAATGAAGAATTCGAATGCTCTAAACAATTTTTGAGGAGGGGAGAGAGGATTTTGGTCTGTTGGACCAATATAGTTCAAATGTTGTCCCAAAAATGAGTGATATTGTTGGGGGACAACAAGTTCCTCCATGTCATGTATAATCACAAAACATTATTTATACATCATTTTCACAATTTTAATTAAAAACAATCCTAATTTATTTTATGTTATTCATTTTATCCTATTTCTAGCTTACTTGGTCCTTATTTCCATCCTTTAGTCATTTTAGGCCATTCTAGCCCTCTTTCAACTTTTTGTACCCTTTTTCATGCTTATTCTAGTTCCCAGTCAACCTAGTTTGACCAAAATTTCCCTATTTTTATCATAGTTAACTTCAAATTCCAAGTCAACCCTCTTATCTTACCCTCCCTAGTACTAAATTTTTATTCTAGCCCTTATCAACTAGTTACTCACTTCATTCTAGCTTCTCAGCCTACAAATTACACTAGGTCAACCCATACCTACTAGGTAGACCATCTGGATTCTACAATGTTTTATCCTACTAGGTCAACTTGGTCGACCTAGTACATTATGTGTATTGACCTAGTATATTTTTCACAAAATGTACATTTCACTCATTTTATTTGTAAACCCTTCAAACCCATTTCCTATCTTCCTATTTTCTACCTTTAAAATCTAAGTTTGCTCAATTTTGACATATATAATTGATTAAAATCAAATTTGATCAAAAATTCACTTAATTCAATATAAATTTCAAAAATTGGTTTGAGATATGTAGTTGTATACCTGTATTGCACCTATTGTCTCCTCTAGGTGTCTTCCTCATCTCACATGTCATCCTCTCACCATCCTAACCTTGTTTGGTCTTAGAGGTATCTTTCTTCTCTTTCACAATTCAAAATACAAAATGAATTCTCTTTTACCCTATTTAAAAACACTTTTTAGCAACTCAATTCTTTCATTTATTTTTAGGCAAATTCTTTGTTTTGCATCTATCTTTGTTTCTGCTCATCTATTTTGAAAAACATAAAATGCATTAGAATCATGATGATGTAGAGATTATTTTCTACTCTTATATGTCTATCTTCCAAAAAAATTTATTTTTGGATATTTTTTTCACTAACTTCTACAGGTTCACCTAGTGTACTATACATTAGATACCTTCACATTTTTTGTAATCTAATTCTTTATCTATAACACTAAGGTAAGTTAAAGGTATGTGTTTTTCAATTAGAATAATTTTATTTATCTTTTTAACTATTTACTACACCATACTTAGAATTAATGTTATGTGTTATCATGTTATATTATAAAGAACCATCCCATGTTGTACTTACATGACACATGATGAGACTCAACTGGGGCATATGTATACACAAAATATTTTCAATCTTTTATCACTTACTGACACTTCATATCTTGTAAGAACCTATAGAGTCTCAATCTCTTTTAGTTCATGCCTTAAGTGTTACATCAAGAAATGGGTGAGCAGACCATCGGTGCTTCTTACGATTGTTGTTCTTTTTACCACTTTCCATCCACACACTAGCCTCCTAAAACCATTGAACCCCAAGATTATTATTCTTAATTCTACCTATTCTTATTACTTTCTATGTTTTATCCTTCATTTCTTACCTTATCACTCTTTTGACCTATCGGTTGTACTAGGTTGACCATGTTAACCTAGTACAATTTAGGGACTTTTACCTCTTTTGGTATTGTGGCCTCTCAATTGACCTAACACAAACCTAGTGAGCTAGACCCAAAAACATGTTAGGTTGATTGGGTCAACCTAATATAGCCACCATATCCAAATGATTTTAGGGTAAGATACTACTATATATACAAGGTCATTTACCATCATTTGATATAGAGAAGAATTAAGTGAAGAAGTGCGAATGAATACCTACGTATTAACCATTCTTCTTGAAGAATAAAGTTTTATCATTCAATACTTTCTTTGGAGCTCCAATATTGTCTTATGTATAAGTATTTTGGATGCTTGGATGGGTTGTGTATCCTAGGGCTGATTTATCTTTGTTATCCTTACATACCATGACAATCTCTTATGAAGCACCTTGGCCAAGGGGGAGATTTAGGCTCGGTGGGTTTATCTTCAAAGGTAAGTATTCTTAAATTTATTCCTCCTTTGTAAGAGTAGATAGATAGTGTATTTGTATTCTTCTCTTCCATGTATTAGTATTCCATATACATTGACAAGAGTATATGTATCATATACATGTTTAGTTTAGTTGTTTATTTGTTTTGCTTCTAACCCCCACTTTATGCCACAAGCTTTGGTGTGCACTAGATTAGATTTTATTTTCTTGTTATTAGATTAGTGAAATATTAAATCATAAGACTATTTTAGGTTTGTTTTTCAATTATGTTAGACTATAGTATTTGGAACCCTACCTCACATGCTGTGTTTTGACATGTGATCCCCTAATCGGGTCTAGTAGATCCCCACATTGGTCATGCTCCCACTTAACAATTATATGACCCCAATCAGAAGTGTAGGTGTGCTCTATCCCATATAATCTAGGATTGATTTATGGATATCATGAATTTATGATTTCATACACAATCTCAGCCCTCATATCCTTCAAACCTCACTCTTACAAATTAGGCAAAGGAATTAAGAGCCTATACCTCTAAGAGTCCCAATCTAAAGATAACTGAACTACCAATGGTGAGCTACATATTATATAAAGCTAAAACATAAGTACAAAGGTCAAGGATGAGGAAATCTAAGGATAGCTTGGGTAGGAAATTAATCATAGAAGAGAGGTAAGAAGTTTATTCCCTTAGCAAGAGGCAGAATAGACAAAAGAGTCAGTCCCCTTATATTGTGGACCTCAAGTCCTATATGGAGACCCACACATAGCCAATCTTTGCTATACATGAAGGGACCAAAAAACTATATAGGATATTGAATAAGAGTTAGAGACTCTTATAGATCAATAACAAGTAATTCACATTTTACAAGGCATTGAGCTGGATGTGCATGATGCATCTCTTAGGTTATATGAGATTCATGTTTCTATTCATTTTTTGATAGTTAGTTTGGCTCCTCATGTCAATAATATAAAAATATTATTCAAAATCCATAAATAAGATGAAAATATGTTGAATTTCTTAGTACTATATATCCCTAATAAGGCATTTAGACTTGATGACCGCATTGGAGGCATAAAATACTTTGAATTTAGCATTAATAATAACACAGGGAGCCTAACATTTGGTATTATCCTATGAGGTATTAGTGAATAAGTTGGCCAATCAAGAGAAATATCCTAAACAAATATTAATAGATTTAGAATTGACTACAATTCGATATAACAAAGGCAAGTTGGTTACTTGGGCTGCATTTGATCAAATGATTAAGCAAGCCTCTGATAGGTTCAAGTAGAGACTGTAAAGTTTGATCTTAGAATACATTGAAGATAAATTGAGTAAGCTAGGAAAAATGTGATAGAAGTGGAAGTCTTCTAGGTTGGATTTAGAACCACTAAGATAGAACATGCCAAACTAATTGAGCAAATAAGTAACATAACTAGGCCACACCTCCTTGATATGAACTTAATCATAGAAAATCATGATAAGGCATACAAACACTATCGAGACTTAGATGAAAAGAAGAAAGAAACTCAAAAAACTCTACCTAGTAATTCAACTATACTGACTCCAACTATAACATCGATAACTATAGTCATGCCAACTCCACCTCATGCTATAGTTCTTATGGTAACAATTTTTCAATCCACTAGTGCATTTCCAAGTACTATTCAAATTACTACATCATCAAGTATGAGTAATAATACAATTTTGATGAGAGTTTTGAGACAAATCAATTAAGAGACAATTTAGCATTAAGGCTAATTTTTTATATTTTGCATGTAATGGTTATAATTAAATAGTCAATTATTAGTTGCATATATTTTGTAATTAACTAAATTATTTTGGCAATATGCACACATTGCATGACTATGATATTAAATTAATGAACGTGTATAATATGTATAAATAATGAAGGGGTCAAGACCTATAATAAGTGAATAGGCATCTATAGATGATGACGAAGTAGAGTTAGAAAAGGGTAAACTATGATCTTTAAAGGCTTATAATAAGAATAAACTTTGGCTATCACTTTGGGTCAATAATTCTATTGTATTCAACACACCCCACCTTTATTTTTTATTGGAAAAAGTGGGGACCCCCATTTTTGTTTTTTTATCAATAATGAATATCTTAGAGGGTCACCTATGAGTTTTTGAGGGTTATGATACTTGTATTAACTATAAAAAATCAGGGCTTATAACATTGAATGATGTTATAGTATACGTTTTACATTTTGGGAGTACTTGTTTAGACTAACCTATTTAATGAAAAAGATGGAAAGAATGGCATTACATGTTAGGAATTTAAATTATTTTGTTTTGGAGTATTCATTCTTCAGTAAGTTTGGTCTTTGAAAGCTTTCATTTGGAAACATTCATTTCAAAAAGATTCTTTGTGAAAAGTTTATTGTCAACAAATTTGCTTCAAAAACATTCATTTCAAAAAGATTCTCTATAGAAACTTTATCATTAGTAGATTTTTTTTAGGAAGTTTCACTTTGGAAATAATTACTTTGGTAAGTTTTCATTGGTAGCTTTCTTTGTGGTCTTTTCTCTTTGAATGTTTATTCATCAAAGACTTGGTCTTCAAAAACTTCCTCATTGGCAACTTTCATTTTGGAAGGATTTCATCAAAAGGTTTGTTTTACAAAGGTTATCTTCAAAAAAATTGTGCCAAAGGCTTTGTGTCATTAATTTCCATTTAAAAAACTTTATTTCAAAAACTTTGTTTTAGAGAATTTTTCATCAAAAGGATTCCTTCAACAACTTTACTCATTAATGACATTGTTTCAGAAACTTTTGGATAAAGTCTTTGGGATAAAATATTTTTGAAAGACATTATATGCTTTGGAGTATTTTAGACTAAAATCAAAGTTTGAAGTATTATGATAGGACTACATAATGACACATGGAAAAGGATGAAAGATTACACTAGTGTACCCCGAATGACAAGGCATCCAACATGACATGCATACTAAGATAGTATGGTCAAATTTGAATTGAATTAAGGTGACCAAATCATATATATTAATGATTAATGGCACATGAATTATAAATCAAAGTAGGAGATCCATTTACATTGAGACCCCAATTGAGTTCATGTCATTCCATCTTTGAGCTCAAGAAAACTTCATCCTTAAGCGATCCCAAGAGCCCTAACTACTATCATAGTAATTTACTAGTCCATCAAATTTAGTTCAGTGATATATGCCATTATAAAAATATTGGAGAATACCAGTACTTGATAGAACCACCATGGCATCATCATTCAAGTCCTACAAAGGAGACTTGACACCTTCTAGGTTTTCAATCAAGGATTTTATAGAGTACTTGGACACTGTGTTTGATGCTATTACATTTAATGGACACTATCCAAACTACTCAACATTTGGGAAGTAGTGAACAATGTAGACTCCTTATCACATGAGGAAGACATCATAGTTGAAGATAAATATCTAGTGAAATACCTACTCCCTTTTAAATATCAAGCCATACAATATGCAACTGTGAAGCCAGAGGTTATGTCATGCATTGATCTACTGCATAACCTCTTCTTTGAAGGGAGAACAATGAATAGAGGATACCTTCACTATGTCAATAACAATAATGTTGTCATGTATATAGAAAGAGAAGTGTTTAATAGGTATTTGATCTTTCCTATTGTAGATGTTACTTTTGATCTAAATATTTTTATTACATGGAAGAAATCCAACAATGTGAAGTAGGCAATATCAAGGAAACTTCTCCCTAGGGAAAGTTTCACTTTAAAAAAAAATGTCAAGAACACCATATCCATCACTTGATTCAGAATGGGAATCCATATGGGAATGACACTACCAAATAATTTATTTGGCCATATGAGTATCTATTTTGTACACATGGAGTGAATTCCCCTACTAAACCTACTAAATACCTTGGATCCGACCTATACATGGGGGAAGTGATTAGTGAACACCTCCAAGAATAATTTTTTCGTAAGGATAAGAAGCTAATGGGAGGAGAATTATATATGATGTCCCACCTATTGGATACAATCATGGGCATAATTTATAAACAAAATGGAGTCCTATGAGATCAAAACACATAACTTATCAAGAACAAGGTTTATGACAATTATAATTTTGTGCACATATATTCAAATGTGATAAACATAGCCAAGATCATTGAGGACCTCTACCCTTAGGTATGAATTTACATCCATGGCCAAACTTTGCCAAGAATTTATCCTAGCATTGACCAAACACTTATCAACAACATAGGATACTATTCGATCTATCCAGATTACACAATTATTATGCTACCTAGCCATAAGTTAGATCCTCTTCATCTCCCAAAGTTTGTTTTGAATAGGGTAGCTGAGTAGGAAAGAATATACCAGATATGGAATGACATTAATGAAAAATTAATGAAAAATATAAAGGCCACATTCCATGGATCCCACATAACCATTGGAAGACTATAGTATATAATTCAAAGTTTATTCAAGGAGGCTAGGAATGTTAGGAAGGCATATGCATTATCTACCCTTATTAATAGAGATTGGAGTCCTCATGGCAAGGTCCAGAAGAAAATTCATACCCTTGGCCTTGCCTACAAACATGAACCAATGGATCATGATTTTATCTTCCTTAATGTCAAAGATTATGAGAAGGTTAAGGAAAGGACCAAAACTATGGGATTGAGTGAGGACTTACTGATAGTGATATAGGTAGAACCATCTCTTACACTTAGTGAAGCAAAGTTCAAAATTCCACCTCCTAGAGGATGGAAATCTTTGGATTTTTGGAGTGGTAGGTAATCATAGATACTAGAGAAAGAGGGACAAGATCCCTAAATAGATCAAGGCCAACTCTAGGATTAACAACATTTTTAATGAGAGGCACCAATCATTGGAGCACAAGATGAACAAGTTGAAGAAGAAAAAATGCTTACCTACGCATAAATAGAGGAAGACCCAATTCTCCCAATTCAAGCTTCCATAATTAAACTAATACAAGTCAAGCAAGAGCTATCCAAGGAGATAAATTAAGCAAGAGGTAGTGTAAAGAGGGTAAAATCTAGGATTATATGCTTAGATTCCTCTGATGAAATGGAAATAGTAGATTCCTCATCCCCAATTCCCAACATTATTCTCTATTATCTTTCCTAACAAGCAATAATCCCATAGTTAGGAAGATCAACCAAGACCTATCAAAGGAAGCCTAAGGGAGACCAACCATAGACCCCTCTAACCTAAGAAGTCAATGAGGAGGAACTATAGTTGGAAAAGGTATTAGGCCTATAATCACTTCAGCCAAGGCACTTATTATAGGAGAACCATCTGGTAATGGTCCCTTTCTTATAACCCCTTTAAGTCTTTCCCCTTTGATGTCTTTACATGCAGTTTCTATCAACCTTAGGCTAATTGGGTCCAAATTCATTCCTCTATAGACACTTTATGTAGGTTTACTTTTCATTCACCCTTCCATGAATCTGCCCACTACCACTTCACCTTCTCCACCCTCCACTACTCTAGTTTTCATTCCACCAGTGTCCATCCCATCAACACTAGATTTGTCCATTCTTTCCATTTCCCAATACATCACTCCAACTATGTCTCCCTCTACCCAATTGGGTTCACCCTTACCTTCTTCCACTTTAACCACCATAACCATAATAATTACCACTAAAAGGGTACCCAAGAGGTGAGCATTATTTGTTGTCTATCCAATGCCATAGTATGGAAGCATATACTGGTCAAAAATCAATTGGCCAACAATGCCCAATCCTTTCACAAAAATTGATCCAAAACATGAAGAACATACAAAAGTGGAAGCTTATCCCTTAGATCCCTCAAATCTCACTCTTCTATATTGGGCTAAGGAATTAGGATCCTCAAGCTCAAAGAGGCCCAATCTCAAGATAAATTAACTACCAATAGTGATATATTTGTTTGATAAAGCTATAACATTAGTAATTAGGGTAAGGAAGAGGAAAAATGAGGATAGCTCAGACAGGACATTAATCATGGTAGAGAGTGAAGAATTTTATTCCCTCAGTTAGAGTTAGAATAAATAAAAGGGTAAACCCCCTTATATCGAGAAACTCAAGTCCTATATGGAGACCCACATAGAAACAATCCTTTCTATACATGTAGGAATGAAAATGTTTAGACAAGAGCTTAAAAAAGATCTAGAGACTCTTAGAGAGCAACAACAAGTAATTCAAGTTCCCTAAAGCATTGAGCAGGATGTATAGGATGAATCTCTTAGGTTATATGATATTTATTTATTCTATTCAATATTTGAGAGTCAGTTTTACTCCTCATGTCAATAATATAACCAAATTATTTAGAAGCCATAAATAAAATGATATTAAGTTGAATTTCTCAGCTGTATATATTCCTAATAAGACATTTAGACTTGATGACCCCATTGGAGGCATCAAATTCTTTAAATTTAGAGTTAAAAGGAATATAGGAGGCCTATAATTAGGTATTATCCTTAAAGGTGTTAGTGAATAACTTGGTTGAGCAATAAAAATAGGCTACAAAATTTTTATCAAAGTTGTAATTGACTATAATTTGAGATAATAGAGGTAATCTAGTTACTTGGGATGCATTTGATTAAATGATTAATCAAGCCTCTGACATATGTAAGTAGAGTCTACAAGTTTTGAGCTTAGAAAATATTAAAGTGAAATTGATTACAACTAAGAAGAAGGTGACAAGTGGAAGTATTCTATGTTGGAATTAGAGCCACCAAGACATAACATGCTAAATTAATGGAGCATATGAGTAGGGTAACTAGGCTACACCTCTTGGATATGAACTTAATCTGAATAGATCATGCTAAGGTATACAAACACTACTAGGATTTAGATGCAAAGAAGAAATAAGCTCAACAAATTCCACCTCCTAGTTTAACTACACTGAATCTACCTATAATGCTGATAACTACAACCATGATAGCTCCACCTCATACTATAGTACCCATGGTAATAATATTTCAATCCACTAGTTCATCTATAAGTACTACTCCAATTACTATATCATCAAACATGAGTACTACTATAGTTTTGAGACGAGTTAAACAAGAGTTAATTTAGCATGAAGGCTAATTTTGTATATTTTGCATGTAACACTTATAATTGAATAGTTAAGCCTTGGATATATTTTTTAATTAACTAAATTATTTTGGTAGCATGCACATATTTCATGACTGGGATATATGTGAATTATTAACATATAATCGAGACTCATATTATAGTCTATCAATATGTAAATGATGTGTTCTAAACTTGGAGGATGAGGTGACCACTTCACCGAGATCTGTATATACATGAAGAACCCTCTTTTCAAAGGGTCAATTTTTTTGAATGAATAAACAAGAAGAAATGAAGGAATTGATTAGCATGGAACTATGTTTGTTCTTTCTTCTTTCCTTTTTATGTTAATGAACTAGAATTTTCTTTGTTTGTATTGATTCAATAATTCTAATATGTGCTAATGCCACAGATGAATCTAACAATTATATTGATGAATGTTAATCTTATATGTGTAATAGATATTAAATATTGATAAATTTAATTGATTTAAATAGTTAGTAAAAGTTTAATTAATAATCTAAGGTGTGTAGAGGTATCTCCTTTGATATAGTATTCTAGGTGTGAGCTACATCTACTATAGATAACATCTTGGTCTGAGATATAATATCTTACCCAATGGTATGACATAACATCCTTAAGAAGATAAAAATTTAGCTGAGACTGTTAAGCATCCTATATCTGATTACCCCAAACTCTTAAACTTATTTGTTCATGAGTGTGTAAAAGCTGTAAATAACAAACACTGTTTATTTAGATACTTGTCCACCAAAGAGATAATATGATAAATTCCTTTTCAAATACATAGAACCTTCTTTTTTGTCATACCCTTCCTTTTTTTTGAAGTTTCTTTAAGATATACCCACCATAAATTAGTCTTTCACCCATCCAACTCACATAGTGATTTATCCTTTTATTAGAGTCCACACATCCATCCATAACCCTGGTTAAACAACCCATAGACTCAACCTTATATTCCAATTCCCAGTTGTTCTAACCACATACCTACAACTTGTGCCCTGGAGTGGAACCTAATTCCATATAGATCCTAAAACATTATAGGTTACCTTGTTTAAAACCCTCTAAGGTGTGAATAAAACTCACATCAACAAAGTCCTCACAAAAGAGTAAAGTTAAAATATAAATGAGATAGTCTCTTTTCTTGTTTCATCTATTTTAAGTGTAGATATTCTAGCTATAGATTTTCCTCTAGCTTCTCTAAATATTCTTTTAACTAGTTCTATTAACTCTCCTTTTCTTTCAACTTCAAAGAAAATAAAGGATCCAAAAAAGGAGTTTGTTTTCATAGTAGGGTTACAATTTTTACTTACAATCCTAAAAGTTTACTAGAACTCAAGAAACATTCAACTTAACTAGAGCTACCTAAACTACAGTCTTCACCCATTTAGTTAGCCACTATGACTATTGATTAACCCATAGACTTGATGAATTATGTGGCTAAAGTTATTCTATTGAGAGAACCTTCACCATGGGAGAGAATTGTATATCCACCTCTATAGTTACAAATGCAAATAAGTGCATTATTAGATTCACTAGTAATAACACCTCCTCATATGACTCTTCCACCTTCTCAATCTAAATAACTGAGCCTAGAAGATGCATAAACATGTTAACTTATTATTCTCCAATGGTAAAAAGAGATTCAAAATACAAGGTATGAGAGACATAACCTAGTTTTCATAGATTTACTTATTGTCTCTACCCAGTTCAACAAAAAGAGTGGAACCATATAAAGGGTAAGGAAGATGAAGGAATTGAATTTGGACACAAGGGAAGAAATGGAGTTTGAACAAAGATAAAATATATTTCCCTTGGCAAATAAAGATAAAATGGATTTAAAGGATCCTAATGAATATACTTAATACTTATATGAATTTTTGGACTCAACTGGTGAGTCTAGGATATAAATGTATAAAATGAAAGAGGAGGCACAATAGAGGCTACAATAGAGAAATAATATACATGCTCCTTAAGAGATATTTTATGATATGTAGAGTGAAACTACTAAGTTGTATAGCATTTTTCATTATTTTAGGGTTTCCATAGTAGGAAGCCAATTAGATAGAATAAAAGTGATTAAACTTTGGCATTAATTAAAGGAGTTAGAGAAAAGATTCAATTTTTTAGTTTAATGCTCTAGAACCAGTGTCTTAAATTAATTAAACTTAATGTCTAGCATGGATGCATCATGGTTCCTCAATTATGTACTTGTAAAAAAGGATGGTTTACTCAATTGGTATACATAGATGAATACTCTATTTGGACATTTTATAAATCATGAAATTTTATAATTCATAAATGTTGTCAAGGATAGGGTGATAAGAGTCGAGGCTATGGGAGCAAAATTCAAGAGCTCAAAAGTTGAATAGATAAGGTTGATGGATGAGGCTATCAAACTTCAAACCTTCCTTACTCAATTTTGAAATCATTAATAAGGATTTTAAAATAGCACATGTGTTATTCAAATAACTCAGGGAAAAATAAATAGCTTCAAGATCAACACCAAGCACACAACCAACTATTGGTTTTACCATGCCATCTTAGAGATCCCAATTTTCAATATTTATAGTCATGTAAAATCTAAATGGGACCATCTTGATACTACAAGGAACAATAGTGGCTGCTTTAGTTCCTCTAACTTTCACTCCATCATATTCTTTGGATAGCAATGCCACATCAACACATTGATAAATATAACTAAGTTCTTGCATGTTTTGTTAATTTAAAATTTTGGTTCCAAATTTACATTGTAAGTATATATTATTTTTAACTATGAAATTCTATTTTGGGCTAACTATTATACATGCATCCTTTGCATGATATTTGACTACACGTCCTATTTTTATAAATGTATTTTTATAATTCACTTGAGAGATTATGTCTTACCCCTCCCAAGATATTTATACTTGTACCCTCCCACTATTAAGGGAGGAGAATTTTGCATGTTAAGATTGTTATGAAATTCTGAGAGGTTTTGGAATTTTAGTCTTGATGTGAAAAATTTGATTCTTCTCCAACTTATGGATTATGTAAGAAATTATCTCATTCTTTTTTCTTAGTCCTTTGGTTGTGTTTAAGTTATCTATTTTATATACATTTTATCATATTAAGGTAAAGCTAATCTAAATACCTTTTACATATAAATCATAATCCCCCTTTTATATATGCTATTTCAATCTAACAAACCCAAAAACCTTTGATTTGATGTGTTTAAGTATGCTTTATTTTGATTCCCTTTGAATCTTAACCAGGTTTTATTATTTCCATGATTTAGTATCCTGAAAAAATTATTTGTATGTGATTTCTTATCCAACCTATAGTTTAAGTATTGGTCTTGAAAGGTTTCATCTAGTGTGGTCCACAAGCCTCTTTTTTGCATCTACATTTCCCTCCTTTTTTAGGTCCTACCCGTCTTAGGTTAAAACCATAATTAGTTTACCCAATTCATCCATAGCTGACCCATCTATGATAAACAAGCTTCCTCCCTCACTGTTATTCCACAAACATGTTATTTATAAAACCCAATACCCTACAACTCGTGCCTTAGAGTGAATATGTTTCACTGATCCTAAAATGTTAAAGACTACCTCATAAGGTTACTTGGGTGTGCATAAAACCCAAATCAACATTTTTTTGTGTTAGAACTAAAAAGAGTGTCTAAACCTCCACGCCTATTTTATTTAAAAATAATCACTTTAGTTGCACTAAAAACACCTAAAATATTAACAAGGTCAACTTTAGACACTAACTTACTATTCCCACCTTTGAAAATCTATAGAAAAGTTAAGTATGATAAAGGAGTTAGGAGAGAACCCAAAGATAAATAATTCTCTCGATGTAGACAACCCCATCTTCCATTAATCCTGATAGCCCATCCACAACATCAAGTCCAAGCTCCAATTTAGGCTCCAACCTAACTGGTTCTGCTATTGATGTTGTTAGAGTTGTCCATGATCTATATAAAAACCCTAAGAAATATTTTCCTTCATTTTATCCCTAGGGTGTAAGGACTACATAAGAACATATCAAGGCCTACAAAACAACTTTGGGAAGCTTGAATGTAAGATAAGAAGACATGGCATGCATACTATTTCCCTTCACATTACCAGATGCAACCTATGACTTGTTTCTCAATGTCCTAGAGGGTTCCATTACCTCTTTGGAAAAATGTCATAACACCTTTATTGCATAATTTATCTTGGTCACTAACGCAATTTTTGTTTCTCAACACTTTGTAAGCATGAAGAGAGATCCAAACAAGCCAATTCAAGCTTTAAATTCTAGATTCTAGAAGATGTATAACATAACTAAGACTACTTACACACCTAATGAGGTATTGGCCCTAGAGATGTAAAATAATGATATTTCATTTTAAAGTTAGCAAATATAATATTAAAAAGTTCCATAGGGTGGATATCACCTATCTTTGATGAGATATGTTTTTAATAATTTACATTAGAATATATTAATATTTTAATAAATTATATTGTAGTGAAAATTTATAAATGGTATTATGATTAAATTATTTATGTAAATAATATTGTCAAATATTTGTGAATTTATTTTTTCAAACTAAATTTGTTTGGAGCATATCAAATTTGATGTGAATATTCATTAAAAATAATAATAGGTTATGTTGGTTATTAGAAAACTTTAACAATAGTCTCAAACATGTGCGAGTTGTTCACTCAAAATTACATTTTAAATTTAGGGTTAATTATTTTATTACCAATTTATTTAATTATTTTAACATTCCCTCCCTTAATTTATTAGTCTTCAAAGTACATGAGAAATTTTTTGGATGCCTCAAACTTATCATGTGCAAGTGAATTGGTGAAGACATCTACACACTTATCTTGAGTGGGGAAATATTGGATCTAAATGTTTTTTTGTTGAACAAAAATTCATATGAAATAAATTTGATGTTCGATGTGCTTCCTAGTACTCATGAAACACTATATTATGAATAAGTTTAAGAACACACTAGTTGTTACAATACATAACTATAGGTTGAGTTTGTGGTACTCCCAAACCTACAAGTATGTGATGTATCCAGATTCTCATGCTACATGATATTATCCCTTAGTGGAAGATCAAGAATTTTTCTTACTTCTTTCTATAGGACTAGATCCTAAAAAGAAGATAAATCCATATGTGGATTTCTTGTCATCAATTGAATCTCAATAATCTACATCCATGAAAACTATCAAGAATAATTGGTCATTCTTATAATATTCTAGGCCATACTACATTGTACCTTGAATGAATATTAGTATTCATTTTAATGCTTTCCAATGACTCATCTTTTGATATTTTCATGAACTATGAAAGATAGCTAATAACATAACTGATATCTAGCATAATGTATGCCAATTAAATAAGACTTTCAATCAATTTTCAATAGAGAGTGCCATTTACTCATGGTAATGAATACAAATGATATAGTTTAATTATTATCTCCATAGGTGTTGTATTAGTTTTTTAATCCATCATCTAAAATTTCTTGACTATTATCTTGATATACTTCATGTGAGACACAAAGATGTGGTGCCCCTTTTTCCACATTTAAAAACCAAGATAGTAATGCAGTGGCTTAATATTTTACATGTCGAATGATCATTTGAGATCATTATTTTTTCATCAATCATTTTCACTTGAATCTTAGTGATGACTAGATTGTCGATATATACATTCATAATAATAAGCTTCCCTATTCCCCATGGTATATGTTTGGATCATATGAACTAGGTATGGTCTCAATATTTATATATCAAGATCTTACAGACTAGTTGAGACCATACAAAGAAATGATGACTCTACACAACTTTTTTATTTACTAAGTGAATAAAAACCTTTTGACTAGGTCATGTAGAATTCTTCTTCTAGATCTCTATTCAGGAAGACACTTTTTGCATCTATTTGATGTAGTTTTCTTCCAAACTATTAAGACACATCAAAGACCATTTTGAAAATATTTATCTTGGTTTTGAGATAAAATTCCACCTTGAAGTCAATGTTTTATTTGTATTTTTTTTGAGACCTTTGGTACAGTTATTGCCTTTTACTTGTTAATTCTACCATCTACTTTGTTCTTGGTCTTATAGATCCATTTAAAACTAATAAGATTCTTCCCTAGTGAAAGATCACTAAGTTATCATGAATCATTTTTCATTAGGGACTAATACTCTAAACACATTGATTATTTTAAAGGATTTGACTCTTGGGATTATAAAACTATTGATAAATTTAATGATTCTACAACTATCCTCATAAATTTAAAATTCACATATGCACAGGCCATGCTTCAAGTCATTGGTCTTATAAAATAAGTGTTTTTGGATCCATAAAAAAATTCCTCTCATATTGTTCTTGTACACCACATGGGCATATGTTGAACACTGGATGGTTGAGTTTAAGGACCTATTTGATTATCATCATTCTCCTCATCCTCAGTACCACTACTAATATTTAAAAAATTTATAGTTCTATTGCCATATAAGGTGACTATGTGAAGGGTGGATTAGATTCACCTACTCATAAAATATAAGATCTGTACTAATTGGTATCTTCCTATTTTTTGGATCCATGAGTCAATAGGCCTTCAACTCTTCATTGTAGCCAAGAAAGATGCATGCCAATGATTTATTGTATATTATTTTCTCTTATTTTTAGGGAAATGCATAGATGATTTACTTCTAGTAACATGAAGATATGATGTAGAAGGATTATTTACACTATGATTCTTATTGTGTAATACCATTAAGATATTTGGTGGGTGATTGATTTAATAGGTAGATAATTGTGTAAACTACTTCTTCATAGTATGTATGAGGTAGGTGTGATCCCTTAATCATGCTATAAACCATTTCCACAATAGTGAGTTTTTTCCATTTTACAACACCACTAGGTTATGAAGTGGAAGGTGTAGTTAGTTGCTATATAATTCCATATTCTTTTAGGGATTCTAGGAATTCTTGTAATGGTTTATTTCTCCCCTCAATTTGATCAAAGGACATGAATTATAAGATCAAATTCATATCCCTAAGATGATTTGATTTATTTTAAGGGTAAAAAATATTGATTCTTATTCTTCAATAAATATACCTAAAATTTTCATGAGTAGTCATCAACAAAGACTTGAAAATATTGGAATTCACTAACCTTCTAGTGCATATCCCCACAAAGATTAGTGTGCACCAAATCTAATGAACTAGGATCCCTATATGTAATTATGCAAAACGGATCTCTATGTTTTTTTCCATCCAAATGAATTGAACATATATTATTATTCTTTTTGACTGAGGGAAGGTCATTCACCATGTTGTATCTACTAAAGTTAGTTAGTTACCCAAAATGTAAGTGTCCATACATTTTATGCTATAGATTAGTTGAGGTGATATATTTTAAAACTAAATATTAATTATCTTTAAGGAAAACATCAAGCTTAAACATATTTAATATAGTAGAATTTCTTACCAAAAAATTGAGCTTTGAGACTTGTCTTAAATGAGACACACATTATATCCATTTCACTATTCAAAGGCAATTGTGAGGTTGTGATCAAGAAATTGATTTATAATTTAAATATTTATGGTGAAGTTAGGAATGTAGAGGACATCAATGACTATACATACATGAATACTAATATGTAATAAAATATCTCTTGTTCCTTGGACACTATATGATGTATTATCTCCAAGATATATACTACCTAAATAAGATAAAGAATTCAAATTGGTGAACCAATCGTTCCATCCTATCATGTGCCTTATGGCTCTAGAATCCACCTAACAAACTTAAATTTGAAGATAGATGTCCTTAGTTTTCTGTGTAGTATAGACATAATGTTTATATGAAGAACCTTTCCCTTTAACAATGTTCCCATGTTGCTTTTGTGGAGAAGAATTTTGTTTTTAAGTATGTGTGGATTGTAGTTTATTCTTCTTATATCCTTGTTGATATTGGTAGCGGGTAGGATTCCTAGTGCTATAGGAGCCCTGAGTAAATGTATTATACTATAAATCCTTTAATTTATTACCTATTTTTTCACATATTTGATAAACCTTATAAGAAGAGGGTTTATGTCTATGTTCACTCTATTTATTTTTCTTCTTAAGGGTTTATTTTAAAAGGTACATTAACCTTTCCCCCTTTTGACATGATGCAAGTGCACATTCTTCTTCATCTTATTCTATAGTTTACATTGATTCTTCATGTTACAAAACATTAAATAACATTTAAAAATTTGGTTTCATCTATAAAATATTGGAAGACATAACAAAAATATTTTGGCTACTAGCAGTGTTCATAGGAAAATAGGTACTGTGGAGGCATATGACATTATCTTGGCTAATGCTTGAAGTGAGGACCCTAGTTTTGAAACAAAAATAAGGAATCCTTCAACCTTTTCTCATATGTTCAACCAAAGATAATGAAACTAACTTATTAGATGTATTATGCTATTCTATTTTTTTTCTAGAGAAGATAATGTGTTTATCCCATACATCTTTCATTAGAGTAGCATTTTGTATATGATGTTGGACCTCATCTGATACCTTAAACATAATGGTCAAATTTTACTTCTAGTTTTATTTGTCAAACTTATGATTGTGGTCAACATAAAAGGAATGTTAGTTTAATGTGTCATCAACAACCAACTAGGGATCTCAAAATTTCAAGTGAGTTTTTAGCTTGGTGTTCCATGTTACATAGTTATCACTATGAAAAAGTAGTGTATTTGGTAAATATAATATTGGAACATTTTTGGCCATTTCAATAAGTTTTATGTGGGATATGGCTTTTATATTTATCATTCCAAGAGTTGTCCTTACTATATAACATCAATCCTATATTATAAAATTATTTATATACATGACTTTCCTATATACCCATTGGTAGGGTAAAGAAACTCATATTTTATATATGTCTAATGGTACTTAAAAGAGATGTTAACACAAGTGAGGGTAGAGTGATATGTGGTTCTTATATATTACATGAAAATGATTCCTCCTATCCATGAAACCATATTAGAAGGAAATCCTTGTATATGGGTATAACTTCCCTATATACTCTCATTTTATAATTATCATGACTTATGTTAAATGATAATAGAATATAGAAAATGAAATGATTATTTAATGAAATGATCTCAATATTAATTCTCACTAATTATTTATAGAGACATTTCTGCGTATGTTATTTTTAGATTATAGATGCAGTAGTTCAACACAAATAAAATTGACTATTTTGAATAATTTAGACTTATTATTAGTACAATTCTAAAAAAATATAAAAATCATAAATAAGTCTACATAACCAAAAATGAATGGATATTGTCAAACATATATGCACCTAACTCTAGAACAACCAAAAAGAAATAATGGGAGGATTTAGTGAAGTTTAGGAAAATTAGTTTTCATTAGAAATGACTAGTGGTAAGGAATTTTAATTCCCCCCTTTACCCAATGGACAAGAAAGGAGGGTTGACTAACTTCTCTAAAAGCATGGTGAAGTTGAAAGAATTCATAATGGAGTATGGCCTCATGGACATGTAACTATAGGGAAACCCATTTACATGGACAAACAAGAGAATCATAGAAGATCTAATCTAGGTAAGGTTAGAAGTATTTTTGGTTTCACTAAACTAGGAGTTACATTACACTAGATCACTGTATTCTCTACCCAAGATTGGATCAAATCACAACCATATTATTTTCTAAGGGGATAATGATCTTAACCACAAAAATATCCCATTTAGATTTGAAAATGTATGGTTATGTCATCCTAACCTTTCTGATTCCATAAAGTCATGGTGGTAAGAGCCATTATCCAATACATATATGTTCATACTCATCAAAATACTCAATCACTTGAAAAAAATTAAAAACCTAGAATAAATAGGTATTTTGAAACATTTTCACCCAAAATAATCATATAGATGAGGAACTATAGAAATTGGAGGAGCATTTTTATTTACATCAAACAAATAAACTATCTAGCTCAGTGGAAAAACATTTTCTCTATAGGTACCATAATATCGAATCCAAATAAAAATATTTCTGTAAACAAAAATATAGGTGCATGTAAGTCAAGGAAGGGGATAGAAGTGTAAAATTATTTCACCACCAGGCATCCAGAAATAGAAATATAAATTTGTTCTCTAAATTACTTCTTTAGTATGGAAGGAAATATGGGGATATGAATGACATAAATGATCAAATTATTATCTACTTCAATAACATGCTGAGGGGAAATTTATCTCATAACATTAATCTAGATGATTTTTTTTTAATAAAATAAACCTAAGATGGTTACCCATTTTGAGAACTTGAATCTCCTAAAGCTACCTTCTACTGAAGAGATCGAATCAACACTCTTTTGTATGGAAGGCAGTAAATCTCCTGGCCCTGATGCTTTCCCTCCCCTATTTTTACATAAATTATAGGATATTATACACATAGAAGTGGGGTAGTGGTGTGTGAATTTTTTAGAGTAGGCACTATTTTGAAGGATATGAATATTAATTTTTTGGTTCTCATCCCTAAAAAACCTAGAGTGAACCAACGAAAAGAGTTAAGACCTATCAACCTATGCACCACTATTTAAAAAATATGCTCATTAACTCTGGTTAGAAGAATACAACCCATTCTAGAGAGAATTATAGATGAGCACTAGGGAGCCTTCTTTTCTGGGAGGCAAATCACTAATGGGATAAACACAATACATGAACCCATACACTCTAACTCAAATTCATCCAAACAAGTTATGTTCATTAAATTGGATATGAAAAAGGCTTAAAATATAATTTCATGGAGGTTTCTAGAAAAAAACACTTGAAATATTTTGTTTTAATATTCATTTTCAATACCTAATTTTCAATTGTATCTCCACTCCCAAGTATTCAGTCCTAATTAATGATGTCCTCAAAGGCTAATATTTAGATAGTAAATGATTAAGATAAGGGGATCCCCTATCCCCTTATCTCTTTATCATTATTAATTAAACTTTGGGAACAAGTATCCAAGTTACCTAGGCTTAGGGTCTTATCAACAACATTAGGGTAACCTAGAACACAATCCTAGTCACACATGAGCAGTTTGTTGTCAACACCTTCCTACTCGGTGAGGTTTTTATGACTAAAAACATGAAAATCAAAAGGATAATTTTATATTATGATAAATTATATATAAAATGAATAAAATTATCTAAAATCATGATATTTTTCCTTAATTTCCACTTGAGTCTTCAGAAGAAGCTAACATCTGTCCTTGGGTCCCAACTAAGCAAACTTCCTTTCACCCACTTTTGGATTCTACTTTTAAAAGAAAAATTATGGTTAAATTATACAATCCCTTGGTGGATATATTTCAAAATAAAATTTATAGATGGAAAGGTCATATTTTATCCTAATAAGTAAAGCTAAAACTACTCAAAAGTTTCATCTAAAACATTCTAGTATATTTCATGTCTTTATTCTAGATGACTGGTAACGTAGTAGACAAAATTAAATAGATTAAACATAACTTTTTATGAAAATTATTTTAAAAAAGATTCAAACTTCCTCTATTACCCTAGGATAATGTGTGTCTCTCCAAGACTAATGTAGGGTTGGGACTTTGAAGGTTAAAGATCATGAAAAATCCCTCATAGCCAAGCTAGGATGAAATTTTTAAAAGAGGACAAATAGTGGACCTGTATCATCATGGCCAAATATTTAAAAGGTGATAATAAGGATGGATTCCTCTAGGAGGAAGACTATACATATGGATGAGATTTTTAAAAATCTATTTTTAGTTGAAAAAATATTCTTTAGAAAGGATGCAAGTTAAAGATTGGCAATGGGGAAATGGTAGAATTTGGGATGACCCCTAGATCTCTCAAACCCATCTTTCTACCTAGGCTCTATGAAACAACCTTAGCCTTTTATTATTATTTGTATTTTGAGGATGGTATTACATAATGGAAGTCTCTCCACATAGATTTTAACAATGTGGATGTATCCCAAGCTTTGATTGGGCTCAATGCCAAACTTCAACAAATACATATTCTTTTTTTTCCAAAGGATGATATCTTACTCTAGCTATTAAAGATGATGGGTCCTTTTGAATTAAGTTGGATATTTATTTTATCTTGATCTTGAAGATGAATGGGAGTATTATATATCTCTCTAAGTTAAGCATCTCACCCCCAAGGTCATTATCTTCTTTTGGTTGGTATCCCATGATAGAATTCTCACTACTAATAATTTGGCCAAATGGGGAATGGTTATTTTGAATATGTTTACCCTTTGTAAAGCTTCTGATGAATTATTCTACCACCTTTTCTTGACCTATCCCTTTGGATCCTTAATTTTGGATTTACTGATTTATAGATTTCAAGTTTCTTAGGTCCATCTTTGCTCTATTCAGGATCTCATTATGTAATGGAAACCACCCTAGGCCTTACCCTCCCTCTCTTTCTTGTGGCATATTTCCCTTACTCATATGTTTTAGGCTATTTGGAAGGAAAAAAATGATATTATTTTTTCTAACAAAAGGACCATCAAGTCCATTTTCATGCACTTATGCTTTGATATTTTGAAGAAATGGAATTATTTTCCCCCAAAGACAAGGTCTCATGTTCTCCTATCAAGGATTATATTCTTCATAATTGGAAAAATTTTAGGCTCTCAAAATTCCCAAGTAATTGGAAAATATATTCTCAACCCATTTTTCTCACCCTTCAAGATGGTTAAAGCTTAAATTAGATGGGACCTCAAAAGGTAATCCAACAAGGATGGAGGGGGACTTATCAAGGATCCTAAAGGGATGGTTATGGAATATTTTTTGGGTCCCTTTGGTGTTCAAACCAGTCATGTGGCTAAGTTTAGGGCCTCCCTTTGGGGCATCCAAATTTCTTAAAATTCTAATGTATTCAAGCTAGCCATAGAAGGGGATTAGCTTAGCATCCTTAATTCCCTTTCCAACAAGGTTCCTCCCTCCCATACTATCAAACACATCATTGACAATGCCAACCATCTTCTTGATCTCATTAGAAAATTTTCCATATGTCACATATTCATGAAGGGTAACTTAGTAGTGGATAGCCTCACCAAATTTAGATTTATATCCCCCAAAATGATCACATGGTAAGAAACCAATAACCTTCTAGTTCAGTTATTAGATGCAATAAATAATGATTCTAACCATATTCCATAATTTTTTATGGCACTAAATACACAACGAAACTCATTTTTGGGTGTGTGAAGTTTTAATCCCTTTTTGTTTAATGATTTTAATGTGCAAAAGCAAATCACAAAGGTGAACATAGCTATCAAAGTAGTTCATTGTTGAAATCCACCTATAAGGATGTAGAAGGTCTACAATTTTATTTAGAATTGGAGGGACAAGAACTTGGAGGAAATGGGAGGCTACAGAGATAGACTAGAACCACTTTATTGTATGGAGGCTCAAGGCAATGCAAGAGTATGGAAGAATATCTAAAAAGTATGCTTAAAAAAATTAATTCAAATAATTATAGGACATGATGTAGAGTTGTCAAAGGATTTCATGTTGGATTAAAATAAACAAACCATTAAAATTCATGGCATAAAATAGTTATCATAGAATAATGAATTGGTGAAGTAACCACAATGAATTGTGAGGGGGTAAAAGCATTTAAAGACAAAATCAAGAAATTGGATTTAATGTATAAGTTCTTCCACACTAACACAACCTTAAAGATATAAAATAAAGTATTTTTGAGGTAGAATCTGCCTCATTGGTGGCCTAAGATTTATCTATAAATAATGAATTCCATGACACTTTAAGGTAAGTTTACGTTAATATTTTCACACCATTTTCTCTTGCTAAATAATTTTTATGATGACAAAATTATCCTTGATTTCTATCTTTTGAAATCTCTAGAGAGCACTACTCTTACATATTAAATTAGACATGATAATGATATAATTCACCCTTTGAAATCTCTGGAGAGCACTGCCCTTCTCTAGAGAGAAATTCCCTTACATATCTAATATTCCTACTAGTTCAAAATAATTAACCTTTGAGAGGCAAATTGATTCAAACCACCCTCATGTAATATTCATATAATGAAGAATTTGGGTTCTCGAAGGAGGAAAATAACCCCACCCTTGTTAATTATCAACCCACCTCCCCTTCTACCAACACCCAACTATTCATATACACCTCAAGATCCAAATGTAGTGAGAATATCAACATCAACACCCCCACTTTTAGGGGTAAAAAACCCAAAACAATCATCATTTCCTATGGCGATAAGGACAGTAACAAGGTTAAGGAAGCCTATAACTTAGATGATCTTATTTAGAAACATTAAAGGAAGCTTCACATATTTTTAGAGAAGATGATGGAAATGGGAAAGGTTATGATATGTATTATTGAATAATAGAATAACATGAAGGTTGAGAGTGACAAGATTAAGCTAAATGTTATTAATGAGAAGGAAGAAGAAAACCTCCTGAGTAAAAAAGCTATCAGTGACAAGATTGACCTAGAAATTGCTAAGGACACTCAACCAATTCTCAAAGATAAAAGGGTCCCTAAAAATCTACAGAATGAAACCATGAAGGGTCTCATGGAAGGCTCAATTAAATTTATATAGGGTAGAGAGACATTAGACTTGATGAAGGACAAAGCTGAGGAGATGAATTGAGCCACCCCAAAAGACTAGGTAGGCTTTGAGGAGATTTTTAAATTTGTTTAGATTTTTATTTTTGTTATGTTTATTATTTAGTGTTTGGTCATATTCACTATGGTTTTTTATTTATGACTTGCTAAAGTCCTCTATTTTTAAGCCCGTTGTGGCTTTTATCTCTCAATTTTTTTTTCATGTTTAAATTGTGTGGTTGTTGGATCCCTATAAAATCACCTTATTTTATCTTATATAATAAAAAATAAGTACACATTATTTGAAAAATTATTATTTTTAATTCTCTCTAATGGAATATTTAAGTAATATATCTAAATTATTATCATACTCTTATTCCAGTTATTTGGAATATATGAATTTTTTTCTTCTAGTCCAGTTTGGAGGACATAAGTCTAAATTATTTGTGTATGATCAAGACTTTGAGAAAACATACAAATTATATCAAAAATAAAATAAATATACAATCTATTTCATGAATGTGGATCTATTATAATATAATTCAAGAAAAATAAACATCTATAACAACATTATGAAATCTAAATTTAATTTCTCTAAACAAGATTGAAAAAATAAGAAAAAAACTAAAAGATGATGGATTTCATACAGACCCAAAATTTTCCTGGACAACATGATATTAACTTGATTTAAGATGGATTACATGGATTAGTTGATAGGTTTATGAAAGGATTAATGGATTGGATTAGCATATATTTCCTAGTTAATTTTAATGGATGATGAATATGGTTTAAATAGAGGAGATGGAGTGAATTAAAATTTCTCAAGAACCCTCTAGAATTAGAAGATTTTAGAGAGATAATGTAGAGAATAGAGAATTAGAAGATTTTAGAGAGATAATGGAGAGAATAGAGGAAATTTCTAGAGTTGGAGAGATATATAATCCATTAGGGGACTTAATGATGATTATAGGGAGGTTATATTAGTTTAGAAGAAGGGTTAGGTGAGGAATTTGGGGTGGGCTTATAGGAAAGCCTAAGAGTAGGTAGCTAGGTGGCATTATTAATTAAAAGTTCTTAATATAATAGAAAAATGGGGTTAGGTGATAATTAAGATAGATTAGAAGAATTAATTAAGACATGGGAAGGGGTAAGGTTGATGTATGATAAGATTAATGAAGTGAATATTAGAAAAAATATTAAAAGGAGTTAGTAAGGAGTAATTAGAGGGAATTAGCGATGTTAGTGTTGAAAAATCATAGTAATAGTGATAAAAAATGAAGGGAGAAAATTCTCATGCATATATTTTCCCCTCTTTGAAAGGCGATTGTAACTAGATGAAGTAGAAGGAACAATGGTCTTTCAAAGATTAAAAACACTCATGGATGAATGTTAGTAAATGATGTTAGTGGCCACTATTGTAAACTTAAAATTACTAATGGATGAATGTTAGTAAATGATGTTAGTGGAAAAAGTAGAAGGAACAATGGTCTTTCAAAGAAGAAAGACACTGATGGATGAATGTTAGTAAATGATATTATGAGCAATAGTCTTGATCATACAATTTGAAATGGTCCTTGAAATTAATCACAAACATAAACCAAATGTGCAATTTAAATTGAATGTTATGATATAATATTTTAAATTTTTTATTTTATGTATCTAAAGTCTAAAAAAAATTAAATTTATACTTTTATAAAGATTAAAATTTAAAAAAATTAGGTAAATATTTATCACTAACATCAAACAATGTGATAAAAATCTGAGGTCTAATTACCTGAGTTTGTAAGATACAGTTATTTCAATTTTTAGAGACTTCTAAAATAAAATAATTAATTATTTCTTAGAGTTTATTTAAAAAAAAAAACTATAATATTTATATTAAAATACTTAAAATATTTTTTAGACTAATATACTAGTAAATATTTCTAAATTTTGGCAATCAATTCCTTTCGAAGCTCTAGGTATGACATTATAATAATTTTAGGCATAGATACGATAAAATAATTAAATAAATAGTTTTCCACACTTTCTAGCAAAATTGTTTTCTTATTACAATTTAAAATTAAATGGAAAATGTGGTTAATTTTTTACTCTTAACTCCTACCAATTTTTTCCAATCCAAAATTAACCAGATGTATTTATATATATATATTAGACTTTAGGAAAAAATAAATAATAAAAAATTAATTAAATAAACTTATGTTTTATAAAAATGCAACCTTAGATTTTTATAAAATGTAAAATTATAGGGCAAATGTTAATGATTAAAATTAGCAAATAATATTGCATCTATGTTATTGAAACATAGTTTGAGGTTATTTATTGAAGATTCCTCTACATTCAACCACAACCAATGCCTCATTTTCTTCTTTCACATGAGGAAATGTATGTCACTAATAGAGCTTGCACAAAGAGAATGAGGGTTCCTGGGGTTCATCTAATTTTTTCTCTCTTAGATCCCTATTTGTTCACCAAAGTTTAGAGCACATAAAAAAAAATGTTGATCTTGATTAAAATTAATAATAGTAATAATGACCAAAATTTATATAACAAACCATATATTTGATATTAGCCTCTATAGGTCTTTATTTGCTAATGCACTTATTTTAAGACAACTTAATGAAAATGTATATTTTATAGGTTTTTTTATATTATAATATGTTATATTATATTTTAAAATTTATTTTATAACATTTATTTTAATTTGAAATATTTATTTTCTATAAGATTTGGGGAAATTCTTTTGTCTCTTCAAAGTTTCGTATAACTCTCTACAAATCTTTATAGTTTATTAGGATTATTTTTTTAGTTTTTTATTTTATTTTTTAGAGATGTTGGACCTTGACAAAATTTGGTAGATTTTTTTTTAATTTGATAAGGTAAAATCTAGGTTTTATAAGGACCAGAAACCACTAGAGTGCAGTACAAGAGTATCAATAGGCCATCAATAGGATCAGGAAGCTAGAAAACAAAAGGTTATAGTACTTAGAGCAAAAATGAAAACAAGAAACCAAAATAGAACTAGGAGAGTCCCCCTTGAGGGTATTCATCATATACATTGTCTTTCATAGGAATGATCTATTTTTCCTTTGATATTTTAGCCTGAGTGTGGTTCTTGAGGCCTTTTACTGCTTCTCTGGGGAAGATCATTTTGGGTTGATTTTTTCCTTTAGCCTACATGGGGGATTGTTTATGGGGGACCATCTTGGGGGAGCCTTGAAGGGGGGATTTTAAAACCTTAGGTGATTGAAAGGATGGGGATTAAGTGGGCTATGTAATAAGGATGAAATCTTAGATTATGGCTTCAACCTAGTTATGGAGTGCATTCTAGTCCTGAATGAGTTTGGCCAGACCCAAACCTACTTATTAGACCTTTGAGTTGAAATTATCAAGCTATAGTTTGTTCTTTTCTTACTCATCCATAATAATGTATTTTCCTTTTTAAGATATATTCATAGGGGTTCCTAGTTCTAGAGTAATGGGTTTTGGTTTAGGGATAAATGGTTTAAGTGGAAGATCATCAGGGATGACTTTGATAAACTATCCTGGGGGGTGCGATCAGAGAGATGGTGGGATCCCTCGATGGGATCCTCCATTGGGTGGCCCTCTTTGGAGTCCTCCCCAAAAGAGGAACCTCTAGGGAAAAATCCTAGCCATAGAGAGCATGGCCATGTTTAACCAGAAGGAGTGGCAATCCTTGGTGAAGGATGGGATATGTGCCTTTCACTTCATGTAGCAAGATGGTACTCTCAAGGGAATTTAGTAGAAAGTAGGGAAAAATAATTTTATACCTAATGAAATGATTTGAAAGTAGAAAATGGTGGGATAAAATAAGTGTATATTTACCTTAGAGTGTTATGTACCACATGATTTGGAGGAAAATTTTAGGCCATTAATGCAAAAGATCAGCCCAAGGAAAGCCTTTTTTGTCTATCTGCACAAAGTCATTTGTTATAAAAAAGTGTTGCGGTGACTCTTATTTTTTTAACTGGTATTTAAAATCCTTCATGCTTACACATGAAATTTTGGTAGATTCACTAATGAACTCCTCAAAAACATTAATGGTGATGCCATAGATGGTCACCTTACACTTATTCTAGGCCACCATGAAGTCATGGGAAATCTCAGCATTATGTTTTGTAACCCATTCCATGAATTTTGTAAGTCTCCTCTTTTTTAGCTTCTTCCATACTTTCTTCTATTTGTAGACCTCCTTACAGGAAGTAGGTTCTAACCTATCCCTGTCACTTCCTATGGAGACTATGTGTGCAGAGCTAAAATAGGTGGGATGAAGTTTTTGGATGGAGTGAATTTGAAAATAACACAAATGGTTTAGAAGTCCCATTGAAGGCTCATAAAAATAATTAAGACCCTTTTAATTGAAATAATTGTGGATCTATCTAATTGGGATTTAAACCTTTAATATGAGATCATACACATGCATATACATCATTTTTTAACTTGAATTGGTAAATTCAACTTGTATGGAATTTAGAACATTAGATGGGATGATTCATGCATCATGATAGTTAGTTAAAAGGTGGAGATCAACTCCAAAGCTGGCAAGGAGGTTGACCACCCCATTTCCTCCCTTATAGGTGTGTATGAGTTGGATATGAGGTTCACCCTTTAGGAGATGCTTAGCATCATCAATGATGCCCTTTATGGTGTGTGAGGGTGTAGTATTTCCTTCTCAATCATTTAGTATGTTCATCGATTCACCCTCAACAATGATCTTATTATGATTGATGCTTATTGCCAATTGCATACCCCATAAGGTAGCCTTGGCCTCAGCTAGGTGATTTATTTGGGTTCCCATTAGACCCACATATGTAACCAACATATCCCATTTATAATTCCTTATAATACCTCCATCCCCTATAGGACTTGGGTTTCCTTTGGAGGTGCCATCAAAATTTACTTTCACCTAGCCTTACAGAGGATCCTTCCATTTGGTGTGCTTGCAGACTAAATATTTTAAAGGGGAGAAAAAGACCTATTATATGTCCCAATTTTTAAGAATAATAAAAGATATGGGGGCATGATCTTTGTCCTTAGGAGGGAAATCTTTCTATATTTCCATAATGTTCTCACATAGGTGGGGGAAGACACTTTTTAGTTGATATCTTTTATTGAGAAAAAGGCCATCATTGCAAATTTTCCAAATACACCAAAACTAATGGGGGAGAACGAGGCATAAAAGGAAGACTAGGGAATGGATATTATAGGGGAAATTCCATTGTATAATGAGATTCATGATATTGTTTGGTTTAACCCAAGCCAAGTTAAGTCGATTTAGTAAGTAATTAAATAGAGATAAACTAAAAGGGCATTTGAGGAAAATGTGGTGAATAGAATCTTCCACACTTCAACAAACTAGGCACCTATTATGAAAAATCAACCCAATTTTAGCTAGATTATCTACTTTTAGAATTTTATTCTATGCCACAAGTCCAAAAATGAACTTAACTTTGGGAGTTAGGTGCTTTACCCAGAAGTTTTTCCAAAGACTCCATTCACTTTCCAAGTTAAGGTCAGTGGCATGGCCTAAAGCCATCAATTAGGATCCATTATATTCCACCCACAAAATAAAGTGATCCTCCTTTGAGAAGTAGGGGATGTGGACTTGTCTTAATGTCAGGTTAAGGTTTTAAATAGCCTGAGACTCTTCCAGTGGTAGATCTTCACTAGGGAGGACTTTCCAACACTTTGTTCCATCTTTAATTTCATAGTAATCATTAATTTTAGAGCTCCATCTCTATTTGAAATGTCTATACCATCATACCCAGAAACATTAAGTGGAGAAGGGGCTAGAGGATAACCAAACATCTTCTTAGAAGTCAATTTTCTCTCCATTCCCAATCTTTCATAAGATGCCTTTCTTCAATAGGTCCTTACTGCTGGATATGGATTTCTAGAATGTGGATCTCTTAGAAGGGCCTTCTTCCCATAGGAAGGCATCCTCTTCCACTCCTTCTAGGTACTTATAATTTATTATTATTTCCCATTCCCTATTCTCCTTCATTAGGTATGAGCCCATTTTTACCAACAGGGCTCTGTTCATGGATTTGATGATTTTCAGGCTAAGACCTCCATTAGCTTTTAGAAGATAGACTTTATCCCATATAATAAGATTGAATCTAAATTTTTATTCATTTCCTCTCCAAAGGAAGTTTTTTTCAATTTTTTCAATCTTAGAGGAAATATTAGATAGGATTATAAAAGCAAACATTTGTTATATAGGAATGCTCTAAATTGAGGCCTTAAGAAGCTGGTATTTCCTTACCTAGGTAGGAAGGTGACCCTTCTAGTTCATTATTTTACTTTGAATGTGATTAATTAGGGGGTTCCAGAGTTGAGAATCCATTTTAACTAAAAATAGAGGGATGCCCAAGTGGCTTGTCAATAGTTTACCTACTTGATAATGTATAATTTTTGTGATTCTTTTCTATTGCAGGGGGTTTTGATAAAGCAAAGGGAACTCTTTTAAAAGTTAATGTATTGTTTGGATACCTTCTCATAGATGTTTAAACTATATTTTAGATGTTTATATTTCTCAATAGAAGCATCTCCTAATATAATGTTACAATAAACAAACTATTGGTGAGTTATAAGGTCAATATTCTAGGCTATTGAGATACCTTTAATAAGGCCCTGAGTGTAGGCTATCCTCAAGCTTCTTCCCAAGGTTTTTGATAAAATGATAAAGAGGTAGGGAGAGAGGGGATATCCATATTTTAGGCCTCTTGAAGTAGAAAATAAACCTTTTGGGACACCATTTATAATAATTGAGAACCTGGGGGTGGCAATGCACTTCTATAAATGTTTCCCAGTATCATGATTCAGACCCAATTTTCCATAATCTGCATCAAGAAACACCAGGAAACTTGATCATAATCTTTCAACATATCTAGTTTGAGTAACATGCCCTATCTTTAGGATTTATATATGGAATGTATGGATTTATGTGTTATGATAATGTTGTTTTTGATTTGTTTGCCTACCACAAAGGCCCCTTGTTTCTCCCCAATGACTTTATCCAAGAGAGATTGCACATGTTTTACCAAAATAGAGGAGAAAATTTTATATGTGGCATTCCAAAGGCTAATGGGAAAAAAATATTGGATGTTAGTGGTGCCTTATTTTTTGATATTAGGATTAATAAAGTGTTATTAATTTTTTTGAGTATAGATTTGGATTGAAAAAATTTTATGGCAGCTTCTTTGACCTCCAGGTGAATAATATCCCAGAAATTTTGGAAGAAAAATAGAGGGAAACCATCAGGTCCAGGTGCCTTGAAACCTTCCATGTGGAAAACTACATTTTTAATTTCCTCATTTGTGGGAATTTTGGTGAGGGAAGCATTGTCAGTAGTATATAAGATCTTGTTAAAGTTTGAGAGAGAAGAAGAGACTAGAGAATCCTTTAGAGCTCCATCATCTAAGAGAAGGTTCCTAAATAAATATATAATATTGAGGGATATTTCATCATCATCCCTAATAATGGTCCCATTTTACATTTACAATTGGGAGATTCTATTGATATTTTTAACCCAAGATGCTGAATGGTGAAACAATTTTGTGTTCATGTCACCCTCCTTTAACCATAATTACTTTTAGAATGATATGCATTTAAAGGATTATTTCTTATTTTCAATTTGTTTATTTTTTAATATTGAATAAGAATAAATCATGTAACAAGGTTAATAATATTATGAGATTAATTAGACATTAAAGGATATGATTTATTTTACTTATTTTATTGATTGCCTGCTCTTTTTAATTTTTGGATTTGTTTAATTTACTCTTACACTCTATTCCATTTAATATTATACTTTTTCAATATTATAAACCAATTTTGACCTTTAATAAACATTAATATTATTATCTTTTAACTTATTTGTTATAATTCATAATTTACATGTAACCACAAATCATCAAATTCATCATCTTAAATATAAATAATCAGATTCATCATCTTAAAAACTATCATTGTTTGTAATTGTGAAAATATCATTCAAAATTATTTTTGTAGATACCTTTGAATTAATTATATATTGACAATGAGTGATTAATTTGACTCAAATAACTAATGTATAGCCTCTCTAAATTCATTTCAATACTATTACAAACATGGTACATAGAGTCACTGTATAATGTCTTATAATGAGACATCCTCAACTAAGACATGGCTTCCAAGTTTGCTCTAATATCATCATAATTGATTTATTTTAATAAATATTAAATAATGTATTTATAATTCATTGATTTGAATATGACCATAGAATATTTAATTCTCCACAATATGTGGTAGTAGTTAAATAAAAAATAAAGTCTAAAAAATCTAGAGTTCATAGTTTAATAGTGTTCTTGTCATAGAATCCTACCATTGAGGCCACTAGTTTCATGAATTATTAAGTATATAATTTATCACAAATTTAATGAAATAAAATAAAGTACTAATTAGGAAAATCAAAACCCACACATGAGTATATTGTTAAGATGTAAAGAAAACCTTGGATTCACCTTCACATATTTTATGATTTTAAAGGTGATGCAAGTGTTACAAAAGTGTGTAACTCAAAATTCAATTGAGCTTCTCAAGATAATGTAATAGGAAATTCAATGGTTTATAGGTAATGAGCTAAAATTATAATACTAGTCTAACCTTACTAAATAAAAGGCACTATGAGATGATAAATTTGAGAAATGAGATTTTGATTATGTAAATTATATGAAAAATGCTAAAATATACAGTTTACCTTTAGGACAAAAATGCAAAGATAAATGAAAAATTCATACCTACATTTCATTCTAAAATATAAATGCTCCAATTCAAGATCCAAATAAGTAAATATTAAATGATTATGGATGTAGGATTATTTATAAACTCAGATTTGATGATATCAATACAAAGATAAATGAAACATTCATACCTACATTTCATTTTAAAATATAAATGCTCAAAGTCAAGATCCAAATAAGTAAATATTAAATTATTATGGATGTAGGATTATTTATAAACTCAAATTTTATGATATCATGATAATGACTTGATGAATTTGATAAGTAGATTGGTTGGGAATGAGAGTATCATAGGTTTCATAGTTCATGTAGTTCCTTTTTCAATGAAGGAATGAAGGTGTTTAAATAAGCAAGGGAAGTAGGATTAAAAATGGATTAAAATTTTCTAGGAATCCTCTAGAATTAGAGGCTTCTAGAGAGGATGGTTAAGATGGAGAGTATTCTATAATCCATTAGGGGATATAATCAAGGTTAGTAAATGATTAAGATATGTGATTAAATAGGTGATTAAGGACTAGGAATGTAGGAGAGCCTAGGGATAGGCTAGGGTAGGTGGGACTAGAATTTAAAATTATAATATAATGGATAAGTGAGATTAGTTAGTGGATAATAGGGTATTAGGTGAATTAATTTATTTTTGGGCTAGGAATAAGGTTAGTGGATGAAGAATAATGAAGGGTTTTGTTAGATAAAATACTAGGAGGATTAGTAAGGATGATTTAGATAAAATTAGATGGGATTAATGATCATGAGTGATTCTAGTGTTGACTAATAATAACATTAGTGATAATAAATGAAGTGATAAAATTTAGGTGAATGTATTTTTCCCCTTTTTGAAAGGACTCTATGAGTGGATAAAGTATAAGGCATAATGGTCTTTCAAATAAAAACCATTACATGTATGAATGTTAATAAATGATGTTAGTGAGTATGATTCCCTCCGAGGGTACATGTAGGGAGGAAGGATTTAGATGGAAACTTGAAAATAAGAAATGAGGGGATGGGTATAATAAAGAGATAAGGGGTTGGGATGGTAGATGTGAAATCAATAATGAATAAGATAAACTCAACCTAAGTAGTGAGATAAAAATTGATGATGCTCTTGGAAAAGACATATTTATAGGGAGTGGAAATGGATATTTCATGGTTATAAACACATACCAAGGGGGAATTAACTATAACATGATGATGATAAGACAAAAGGTTTCAATATTTTGATGTATCCTAAGAAAAGACACATGTAAAGGAGAGATATAGACCAAGATAAGATAATGACGTGATAAGATTAATGATGATTCTAGCTAAAGGCTGAAGTTGAGTGATATGATGAAGGGGATGAGAGAGATTAAATGATATGATCGAGTGAAAAAATGATGAAGGGGATGGGAAAATGGTGGACAAACTATCTTTGTGCACTAAAAAGTGGCCAAGTGTTGCCTATATAGTCTGAAAAGACTTCATGATAATGTAGTTATGAATCAATGATAAATGACTAGAGGAGGAAGATGATGATAGAAATAGACATGTTAGTTGTCAAATAAATAATATGAATTAGATGTAAGACATTATGGTAAAAGGTTTAAGAGAAATAATTGGATATTAAATGTTATGATGTGTGGTTGGGTTAGATGATTAAACCTAGATAATCAAATTGATGATGGGATAAGGATGATTAGGTGATAGAGGGTAGGAGAAATGATGAATGTAGTCCATTATAAATCCATAATTTATGTATTGATTCTCATCATAGTATATGTAATTTGATGGAAATATAACACAAGGTAGTATGATTTATGATATAAGTATGACCAATAAGATGTTGTGCCAAAGTGCATAATTATAAAAGAAGGAAAATAGCAAACTTTGCATCATCGAGGGTACCTAAGAACATCATTGTATATTTTGGTGTCATCATATCATCCTTGTTCATTTCCAAATAGATAAAAATATACATGACACATGGCTAAAAAGAAACATAGATAAACAAATGAAACATAAGACAATCATATATATACATGATAAAATACATGCAAACAAGTCAATCAATAAATAGCATATAGGTAAAACATAAGTATCTATATGGAGATACATTGTGATTAGTGTCTTGTCTATTGTATTTATGAGAGTCTATGAGTTGATTGATTAGGTGATGAATTAGATGAAGTGGGTCATGATTATTACAATGTGAAGGTGGATTAAGTATATGGATTTGGATAGGGGTATATATTTTTAGTAGTCTAGGGACTATGATTAGGATAAAGATGTAGAAGACATAATATAATATGACTAGGATGTTTAGACAAGGAAGGATGACAAAATTATAAGACCATTAGGACATAAGACAAGGTAAAATGATGATGAAATGGAAAACTTAGGACTAGTATAAGATGAATGAGATAAATAAGACATATGACAAGACAATACAAGACAAGATGACTTGGATGATTTGGGATTTTCTGGATTTTTAGAATTTTAAGGATTTTTTGAAAATATTTATGTACACTATATAAAGTGGTAGCAAAAGGAATACCAAGCCTAGTAACCAGGATGAGGATGGAAGAATGGATGGGATGACAAAAGGATGATGGAAATGTGAAAAAGGGGATGAGGACCAAGGAGGAATGGACTCGAGATCACTAATGACCACATCATGAAGGAATCCAATATCTAATTACCTGAGTGTTGATTTGAGGATATGCCAAGATGAGTCTAGAATATTTCCCAAGACAACTTCCATGCCCTTATATAGGTCATTATGGGAAAGGATGATGGATAAGGATGTTTAGGATAACAAATGGATAATATAATCAAGGGATATGAAGAGTAGGAATAATAGATAGAGGGATAATATAAACAAGGATGATATGGATGGGAAAGATAAAGGATGGATTTTTCCCCCAAGTATTGAGGTATAATGCAAATAATAGATTATTTTACCATGGTGATAGAAATTAGTTTTCATCATGGTACTTGCCTAAGGTGGTATAAGATTGGTTTTCACCATTGGAGATATGTTTTTTTACTTATTTAATGACATCTTAATTTATTAAATGTGGGTGAGATGTAGGATTTAAATGCTTTATTTATATTTCAATTGATAATCATTCTCAATTTATGTGATATTGGGATCATTTTGTTGATGTTAGATGTAATTATGTCCTTGTGACCTTCATTGATTCTTGATTTTCCATACTCTAGACCTCTTAACTAGGTGTCTTTGTAACCCCTATGAGAGATGATGTTGTCTAGGAAAATGATGTGTGGCAAGGATGGAATTAGAAGGTTTTGATAGCGAGGTAGAGGATATGGATCAATGATATGATGACGAGTGGTGTGATTGGGAAGAGATTGAAAATGGGATTCAATATTTGCATACACCATTGGATATGGTGGAGGGAAATTTTTTTATTGGTGTCATATGATAAATGAGGTTAAGGTATCTAAGACCTTATGATTTATTGGATATTTAATCCAAATATTAGAAGGATGATCACCCACATTATTTTTGATTTTTTTTACTTATGTGGTAATTGGTACCAAAATGACTTCTTATTTTTTAAACTTGATTGGACTTTTATTACCCCTTGATGCATGTAACTAGGATTTTTTAGGGGTATTTGAATTTAGACTTGGAGGAGGATTATTTTAACTAGGATGATCCCCTTGTACACCAAGGATATTTTTCATAGGGGATGGAATTTTTTGACTTGGTTAATTATAAAACTTTTATTGAATTTTATTGTTTAATTTTGGATTATAGGTAACTTGATTATTTGACTCAATTAGTTGATTATTAGCATAGATCCTTGTAGACTCAGCACACAAGATCGCATGTTAAGGGGAATCTAATGATGTGTGTTCTTATTTTTCCTATTTATGGTGGATGATTAGGGATGTGTGTTAAAAGGGGTGGATTAATGGGATAATGGGAAACATAGTCCTCATAAGAGATACTAGGAGACCCAACCTCGATGTTGGAGAAAATATCTTCAGGAATATCAAAAGGATCACTAAGAATTTTTGTAAAATTAACATCTAGAATTGATTCATATTCAACTTGATAATATTTGATTAATAAAACATCTAAGAATTGTGTTATGATTTCATCATCCTTATATGGATCAATAATCATGACTTATGACTGGTTGACATTTGAATGAGAGGCATACTCATAGAGATAGATGTTAGCATGAATTTCATTATCTAAAATAGATGATGCTTCTAATGTGGATTCTAACTCATATACTAGTGTTAAACATGATCTTGACCATTCTGATGTTGACTCTAATAGGTATGTTGATGAGGTGATGTAGCCCATAAATGATTTTTGATAGTGGCTATCTTATTATTTTCAAGTACCTTTTTACCCTTGGGTTTGTGAAGGATGTTTTAGGCTTAATGAATTTGAGAGGATTGGGGAGTTAATGTTAATAGGATATAGGGATGGTTTGATTAGGAATGGTTATGATATGGCAAGGATTGGGTTCATGACATTGGTTAAGGAGGGAAGAATCTTGATCATACTTAGGAAGAAATTTTTGGCATACCCCCTTCATCACACTCCTAGGTCTAGACATATTAAATTCATCCTCAATTTCAATGTCACCATTATCAATTAATATTTGGATATAATATCTATAAGGGAAACATCTATTACTAGAGTTATTAGGGACTTTATGTTATATACAAAATAATTTTAATTGATACCATGAGGGAACATGTTTTGAAAATTCTATAGGTCTTATTTTTGGGTGGGAAATCATGCCTATGGACCTCAATTTTCAAGCTAGGGTTTCCATGGATATTGGGAGAGAGGTATATTACTTGTCCATGGTGTTGGATTTAGGATTGGAATAATTTGAGGTTGGTGTCATGATGTGAGGAGATGGTTGAATGTGAGATTGGGAATGAGATGATGTTGACAAGTTATGCTTCCTTTTGCTAGTAAGAAATGGATTTGTGATGGGTTATGATTGGTAAATGGGGGATTCAAATGTGGATGGGTATGGATTGGTGGTAAGGCTAGATATATGGGGTTAATACATTTAGGAATTTGGTCACCCATGTCAAAGATCCTTAAGAGGACTAACTCCTTTTTTGCAATAATATAAATATTAAACAAGGTAGTCATTAGACTAGGAAGGTCATGATTAGGACTAGGACTAGTGGATGGGTGACTAGGATGGGATTGGTTGTCAAAATATTTAGATGAAGATAAGGTTGAGGATGCATTTTTTTGGTAGGTTAGTTTAGATTTAGGGGATAAAAATCATTGAGAAGGTGGGCACCCATTTATAATAGTAATAAAAGGCACTCATCCTTATTGGACAAGATATACTCATTAAAAAATATGACCTTATCACTTGTATATTGAGGGATGTGAAGACTATGGTTATGATAAATGGATTATGGGGTTGACCATGGTGGGATATCATGTGGGGATTGTTGATGAGGAAGGACATGGGCCATTGGTTTAGGCTTGATGGGATCAAGGTCTGAAGGTAGGTGGGCACCCATTTCTAGGGATTGTAAAAGGATCTCATCCTTATTGGCAAATAGGTATTATTCCACAAGAATTGGGTCCAAATCCATTTTAGTGGATGATAAATGAAGGGTAGATAAATTCCAAAATGGGTTTGATGCAAAGGTAGATTAAGGATTGGATTCAAATATGGCTCTTTAACAAGGTAAGTTTGAATGACTGAGCTAGTATGACAGGTGATAATGAGGATAAGAGAGACTAAATGGATTATGATATAAGACTAGGATTAGATTTCAAATTAATAGTAAGATAGGTGATAATAATCTATCGACAATGTTGAATTTTCAATCTAGCAAAAGGATTGTGGATTCGATTAGTGCATGGATTCAAACTATCAATATGATGATTAGATGTGTGATAATTATGAATAAGAAAGATGAATAGATTAAAGATGATTGGATTGATGATGATTGGATGCTAGATTGAAACTAAAAAAGTGATAGGTAGTTAAAAGGGTATTAAATAAGTATGCAATCTGATGAGATGATGGATAATAGAAAATATGATAGTAGACTAGATTGATAAGATATGTAAGGATGACAAAAGGACTAGCTCAAGCCTTGCACTAATTTTGCTCAATGTGGGATGAATATAAGATTATGTCATAGAGGGATCAAGGATGATGATATTTTAAGATTAGGAATAAGGATGGTGATGTAGTGATGATTGGGGGTATGGTCAATGTGATTTGGATAAGTTTTTGACCTAAACAACCGACTAGACTGGTTTTAGGACAAAATGAGATGGGATTAGTTTAGATGAGGTAAGACTAGATAAGGGTGATAAAATAAGGATGTTTTAGATAGAAATATTCAAAAATAAAATCATATTATGATATGTCTAATATGATATTATAAAATGTACAATATAAACAATATTATACAAGATTAAGGATGTACTATAGTATATAAGATTGTACAAGAATAATAAGAGTGTGCAAGATAGGTATATGGCTAGGATGTACAAGTAAATAAGGATATATAATATGATGATATAGAAAGATTATATAGACATGTATAAGTTTTGGTTAAAGGCTAACTTAAATAAAAAACAACACTAGTCTAAGATGACACACACCAAAGCAAGCAAACCATAATCATAAGATTAGTAAAATTATGGGTGTGTAACTCAATGATTACACCATCCAATGGCTTCATGAGTGAGTTTGCAGGTTGGGTACCCATTATAAATATCTTAAACCCTCTCAATCCTATTTGTACATGATAATAACTTAGGAGATGATACTGAATCTAACAATAAGTCACCTATTACAATTGATAGTCCTATTCTAGGCTATACAGGCTCACTAGGGGCATCCCTAACATACACTAGGCATATTGGGGCCAAAGTCTATGTAAGGTGTTTTATAATGCTTGGTTTATAGAATTAACACTTTCCCTTCATAAAATACCTATATGGGTTTGAATTATTATCCTAATGATAGTTATCTCTAATATTTATACTCTGTCAGAACACAGAGTGTGGATTAGTGTGTGGTGGTGAAATCTATGGTTATTATCCACCTAAACCTATGAAAATTGTTTAGGAATCAATTCCATGTCATTTTACCCATTAAAAAAAAAATGGGAGGGTTTATTAGTGGTTTTTTATCCCTTAAGACTCATTACTAGGATGCGAGGAGGAGAATGTACACCATTGTATCCCTTGAGTACAGACAAGTAGATAAAAAGTTGATTAACCAATTAGTTAAGTGTCATATATACAAAATATATACAATATTATGTTTTAAAATTCCAAAATATTCTATATGTGTCCTTCAATGTAAGGAATTCTTAGTTTTAATGTGTCAATTTTGAGGGGAAACCTATAAGACAAGACGTTAAACAAAATATATGACTAAGAGAAGATGTTAGCAAGCTAAAATTCCCACTAGATTCACTCTTATAAGAAATAAAATGTTAATATAATAAGCCCTAATGAAAACACTAAAAAATTCATAATTTTTCTCTATAACTTATTTGGATGAAGGGACACAATGTGAGGGTCTAGGGGAGGTAGCTCCCCTTATGGGGTCTGAGGGCAACACCCACAGTGTACTCCCTATCATATTATAGGGCAGGTTCGAGGGGTAGCACCCTTGATGCCAAAAGCAATTTGGGACTTGTAGTGATGGTTAGAATGACTCAAAATTCATCAAAAATGATCTAGATATAAATAATTAATAAGAACAATTTTTGAAGTAAAACAAATAGAAAAATCACAACTAGTTTGATCAAAATTGAAGATATACAGTCACTATTGCAAAATTGATTCTATAGAATGAAATATCATAGTTTTAAGTCAAAACCATTTTTGAAAGAGATGTATTTTTGTATATGGTTAGGTTGATAGTGATTGTTTGGTTGGACAAAACTACTTGAGGTTAGTACAACACCATAATTGAAAAAAATAGTACCACAACTTTGAGATAAGTATTTTTTCAAAGGGTTAGCTTGATGTGATTACACAGTTAGGCAAAAATTCTTGTGGTTAGTGCAATAAAACCCTTGGTATTTATTAATGCAACTTTGAGATATGTGATTTTGTATGGGTTAGGCTACTATGATTATGCATTTTAGGTAAAACCACCTGTGGATCTATAAAACTAACTGTGGGAGTTAGTATTACTTTTTGTGAAATATGATTTTGCGGTTTATGGAAAGATAGTAGATTCTAAGCCAAAATAAAAAAAAATTATAGAATGACTAAATATTTATAGAATGATAAAATATTTATAGACATTTAAAATAGGTTTATAATAAGATATTTATAGAATGATCAAAATAAGTCGATACTAAGTATTTATTAGGTAAATTAAAACTAATTATAGATGCTCAAAATTGATGTTAAGAAGTAATATCATCCCTTTAAAAATGTGGTTATTCTTATTAGGAAATTCAAACATGTATACACACACATGCATGCATGCACGCGCATGTGCACGCGCGCGCACACACACACACACACACACACACACACACACACACACACACACACACACACACACACACACACACACACACACACACACACACACACACACACACACACACACACACACACACACACACACACACACACACACACACAAATTAATGTTAAAATACCAAGTAAGATGATGTTTTAAAATATTTAGATTATGTACAAATCTAACCAATAAATGACCAAGGAAAGGATCAACAAAACTTAGTTTTTCCACAATATTCAAAATCACTTGTAGATATTCAAAACTACTTATGAAAATAAAAAACACCTATGTAAATAAGTGATATTACACATGATAGTTGAAATAGTGATTTGGTAATATTGAGTTGGTTTGGGTAGAGTCCCACTTTCTTATGAACAAAACACAACTAGATAGAGATAAGAAAATGACTAGATATCAAAAATTATAAGTTTAGGTTAGTGATTTTATATATAAGTCAAAACCACACTTATCAAGGGAAAACCAAAATTTATGGATCAAAACTACATATGTTGATATTCAATTTTTTAGAAAGACCAAAAACTACCAAAAAAGGTTAGATGGTTAGTGGTTAAGGTTGGTAGTTTGTTCAAAACTGCAACTATCATGGTCAAAACTACCTATGCAAAATTGTATTTTGCATAGTAATAACACCTTTTTCTTGGAACACATTTTTAAAAAAATTTTAAGCCCAAATTTTCCTTTGTTATGACCTAAAATCTTGATTAACACACTTAAACCACAAGAGGTCAGTTTAAGAGGAGGGCTCCCACTATGGTCACCAAATGTGAGATGATAAATTTGAGTAATGAGATTTTGATTATGAAAATTATATAAAAAATTCCCAAATCTATAATACACCATTAAAACCTAGATCCAATTATGAAAACATTTCAAAAATAAATGAAACATTCATATGTAAATTTCATCCTAAAAGCTAAATTATCCAAGTCAAGATCCAGACAAGAAAATATTAAATGATTATGGATGTAGGATTGCTTATAGACTCAGATTTTATGATAGCATGATATTGGTTTGATGACTTTGATAAGTAGATCGATTTGGAATGAGAGGATCATAGATTTCATAATCCATGTAATTCATTTTTCAATGGAAGAATGGAGGTGTTTAAATAGGCAAGGGAGGGAGGATTAAAAAGGAATTAAAAATTCCTTGGAAGCCTATAGAATTAGAGGCTTCTTTCTAGAGATGAGGGCTAAGATGGAGAGGAATCTAGAGTTGGAATATTCTAGAATCCACTAGGGGAGGTAAGAAAGGTTAGAAAATGATTAATATAAGTGATTAGATAGGTTATTAAGGACTAGTGATGTAGGAGAGCCAAGGGATAGGCTAGGGTAGGTGGGATTAGTAACTTAAAATTTCAATTTAATGGAAAGTGAGATTAGTTAGTAATTAATAGGGGATTTGATGAATTAATTAATTTTTGGGTTAGGAATAAGGTTAGTGGATGAAGAATAATGAATAATTAATTAATTTTTGGCTTAAGCTATGAGAAGACAAATTGGAAATTATTTATGCCTACATAATCCATTCCTTCAAATTTTTTGAAGGTGAACCACTGAAGGAGATTATTAATCTATAATAGTTCATGTCTAGAAAGGATTGATTTTCCAATTTACCAATTTATGACCTTCTCTCTTTGATCTAAGAAATTGGGTTGATGAAAAGTGGAAGTTTCTAATGGAAGGTTCCCTGAACATTTTACCTTGTGTAAATGGTTCCTTTGTTGTTTTTTTAGTCTTATAAAATATAAGAATGTAGGCTTCAAAAATTCATTTTGGATTTGGGAAAATATCACTCTAGTGTTGAAGCCATGGCATCTAGTGTTTGACCCACTCAATGAGATCTTCAATGTTAAACCAAACTAGGTGAGGTTACCTCATCTTCCTCTTCAATTTAGGGCTGAGGATAGTCTAAAAGTTATATGAGATTTTTTGGGTGAATTTTTATTGATAGATAAAAATACAAAATTTGTGTCATGATATATTTTCTAGTATTTTGATCAATTTAAATATTTCCATAGATCTTCTAGTGTTTGTTGTTTTCAAAATCCAAGACCAAACCCAAAAATAACCTTAGTTTTGAGGACTTACCATTCATTTGTCATAATTATTTCAATACAAGACATTTGGCCATATATTATGGCATGGTTAATTGAAATAAATGAGATTATTGGTGAAATGAATATCTTCCAAATATTGGTATGGATAATAGTGATAATGAGTTTAGTGATATCAAAAATTGAATGACCTAGGAATCTTGAGGAGTATTCAAATTTGGAAATAGTAACTGAAATGCTAGAGGTAGTTCTAGATTCACCCAAAGTTAAACCTAGTGAAGTGTCTTTGTGTCATGTGGAGGATAAGAAATCTAGGGTTAAAATATCCTTGTTGTAGGTAAAATTTGTTTCAAAAATTTATAATATAATTGTTTATTCAAGTGAGGGTTTCTCAGCTAGGGTCTCATTAACGAACTACAAATCAATTAATGCTTTCGAAGTTTTTATTCACCTCATAAGAAAAAAAAGGAAAGATAGAGGTAATAAGGAGTTAGAAACACTAAATATGACCCTCAGATCTTGACATGAAAATGATATAGGAGGATCATAATCTCTCTTAGTTTTCTTTTATATTCTGAAGTTGGTTTGTAGCTTATTTATAGTGTATTTTTAACCTGTTTCATTCTCTAATGGAAGAGGTGTCTTGTTGGGATTTTTTTTTTTTAATCTTTCTCTTTGTTGTTTAAGGGTGGATCCATTTCAAAACCTAAATTTAACAATAATAAAAAAAATTATGATCCTTGAAGTCAATTTAGTACTTTAACATTTGTGAAAGGTTATAAGACACTAGAGATTGAGGGATTAAATTTACTAGCCATAAAATCATAGTAACTATAATGGGTAACCTAGTTGCACCCAAGGTAATCCAACAGGGGCTCTTTATGGTTCTGGTAGATTTGATAGAATTACTTTTTTTTTGCTTTACAAGGACCAATGCATGTAACATAAATATGAAATTGCAAGCATAGATACACACAGCTGAAAAAGCCAACACATTGTATTTGTATTAGTTGTAAAATGAGTAGATGAGTACAATGCTAGTTACGTGGTGACTCACTAAATCACCTCTCAAAATCATGTGAACATGTTTTCAAGTGGATATCCCAACATGTGTCGAAGTTGCTTCATTTGTTCTCTGACCCACGAAACTACAGACTCTGCAGCCAAATCTATGAACTCTACAGGCTGAGATCTATGGACTCCCTAGGATTGAAATCTATGAACTCTAAAGGCTAAAATATATAGACTTTGTAGGATAAAAACTATAGACTCTACAGGCTTAAAATCTACAGACTCCGTAGACTAAAATCTATGGACTCTATAGGCTAAAAACTATGGACTCTATAGGCTTGAATCTATGGACTCTATAGGCTTAAATCTATGGACTCTGTAGGCTTAAATCTCTAGACTCTACAGGCAAAAACTAGGAACTATGCAAAAAACTATAGACTCGATAGACAAAAATCTACAGACTCTGCAGGTAAGAAACTATGGACTTTACAGGCAAAAACTATGGACTATACATAAACTACGGACTCTGCAGGTAGAAATATATGGACTCTATAGGAAAGAAACTATGGACTAACCTAGCTATATACAAATGCTATAGTGATCTAGCTACTATAGTGATGTGCTGCTATAGTGGTACAACTACTATAGTGGCACAACTACTATAGTGATGTGGTTGCTATAGTGGCTGAGAGCAGAAACTCCAAAGACCAACCCTAAGGATTGATGTTTAGAGTGCTACAAATGAGAAGGACATTGTCAAATGCCCAAATAATCTACAAGCACAAAAATTCTTTCTTCTTATCCAACCCCCTCAAAGAAGCCACAAGCACTTCCCTTTATCCTTTCTCCAAGAGGTGACTCAACTCACTTGAGCAATGTGGGATAAAGGATGTGCAACAGCCCCTCATAAAGCAAATGTTTTAAAGTGACATTCAATGCCTTTCAACTGGGTTAAATGTTACCTTTTTGTAGCACTTCAGGCCCACAAAATTGCTAGTAATCAGACTCTAAATGGTGCAAGTGATAGCTTGCCAAAAAGCTCTCAGTAAGGAGCATCAAATCCAATCATCAAAACTGGCCTCCATTGCATCTTATTAGCTTACTATAAATAGTAAGTGTGCTAGAAACTGAGCAAGCCCAACTGCTAGAATGGGGACATTACAGTCTAACCCCCTTGAAATTGCTTGTCCTCAAGTAATCTCATCCCAGCTTGCTAAATAACTTGCTCACTTTCCCATGTAGCATCCTCCTCCTGCCTGGTCTTTCCATCTGACCAAATACTCCTTCACTATCCTATTTATGAGTTTCCTCTCTCTAGTGTCCAGAATAGCCTCAGGTTCTAACACGAGCCTCCCTTCCTCATCCAAAAGGGGTAAATATGTAGTAGGCACTACACCCTAACCAATGGCCCTCTTAAGCCCAGACACATGGAATACATTGTGCACTCGACTGCCCTCTAGAAGCTCAAGTTCATAGGTGACTTCACCCACTCTCGAATCACCTTGTAGGGGCCATAAAATCTAGGCTTAAGCTTCTCTGCTCCACTCTTCTTAAGTGTTGACTGCCTATATGGTTGTAGCCTCAAATACATCATATCCCCTACCTCAAAACTGTGCTCTACCCTATGCTAATTAGCATATAACTTTTTCTAATTTTGAGCCTACTCTATATTCTCTTTGAGTGTTCTCAAGGTATCTTGGCTATCCTTGAATAGGTCTTTAGCTTTGGGTACTCTGTTGTCCCCTAAATCCATATCCATGAAGCTTGTAGCTTCATACCCATACAATGCCATAAATGGAGTCATCTTGATGGTCATGTGATGTGTGGTATTGTAATAGTACTCCCCCATGTGTAACCATTTAACCCAGGCTCTCTACTATGTAGTCACATAATTCTACAAATAGCCTTCCACCCATTTATTTACTATCTCTATCTACCCATCTATCTAGGGATGGTAGCTCATATTAGGTGTAAGGTTTGTATCACACAGCCTGAATAACTCCTGCCAAAAAGTGCTCATGAACTTGTTATCCCTATCATTGACAATAAATTTGGGTAACCCATGTAGCCTAAAAACCTCCATGAAGAACACATCTACCACCTGAGCTACTGTATAAGTAGAGGGAATAGCAAAGAAGTGAGAAAACTTCATCAATCCATCTACCACCACATAGATGCAATCTCTTCCCTACACTCAGCGTAGACCAGTGATGGAGTCCATAGAAATGCTTTCCCACTTTCAGTCTGGAATGGGTAAGGGCTATAGTAAACCAATAGGAAACGTGTACTCTTCCTTATTCTATTGACAAACTACACACTCATTGACATGCCTCTAAATATCTTCCTTGAGCCCTCTCCATGAGAACCACTCTCAGATCTTCCTGTAGGTCTTGAAGACCCCTAGATGCCCAGATGTAGGTGCATCATGAAATGACCTCAGTATCATCTCTCTTAAGGGTGTTGATGGAATTAAATAGATTCTATCCTAAAATCTGATCAACCCATCAATCACCTCATATCGATCATCTTGTACATTGCCTGAAACTAGTCCTGATGCCCAAGCATCTCTAGCATATTCTACTATAATCCTAGCCTACCAGTCTCCTAAAATCTCTACAAGAGCACAAATGTGAGGTCTTCTAGATAAGGCATCAGCTACTACATTCTTCTTTCCTTTGACAAACTCAATGTCAAAGTCATAAGCTTGCAATTTAGTGACCCACTTCTACTACCTGTCATTTAAGTCTCCCTGACCCATGAAACACTTTATGTTGTTGTGATCCATCTTGATCACAAACTTCCCTCCAACCAAGTAGGATCAAAATTTTGCCAAGGCATGCATGATGGCTAACATCTCCCAATCATAAATAGAATAGCTCCTCTCCACCCCTCATAGCTTCCTACTCTCAAAATCAATGGGGTGCTTCTCTTGCATCAATACTACTCCAACCCCATCACCCGATGCATCACAATGAAGCTCAAAAGGCTTCATGGAGTTGGGTAGAGCTAAAACCAGACATGAAGACATCACCCACTTAAAATGGTCAAAACACTGTTGTACCACCTATGTCCATACAAAAGCACCCTTCTTGGTGAGGTTTGTCAATGGTGTTGTAGTCTGTGAAAAGCCCTTCACAAATATCCTATAAAAACCACATAATCCAAAAAATCCTTTGAGTTGTGTAAGGCTAGTTGGAGTGGGCCAATCAACAACCACCTTGATCTTTTCTAGATCCACCCAAACCCCTTCAACACTGATAATATGGCTGAGGTAGAGCAACTTGGTCATGCCAAACTCACACTTTGATTCCTTAGCATACAGTGACTCCTCCAAAATGATCAGCACCTCCTCTAATTGTTATAGGTGCTCATCCCATGCCCTATTGAATACTGGTATGTCATCAAAGAAGATCAATACAAATCTTTAGAGCTACCCTCTAAACACCTAATTCATATAACTCTAGAAGGTAGATATAGCATTGGTTAGCCCAAATGGCATAACCAAAAACTCAAAGTGCTCGTAGTGACACTAGAAGGTAGTTTTTTACATGTTCTCCACTCGCATCCTAATCTGATGATATCCTGAATGTAAGTCTATCTTAGAAATATATCTTACTCCATACAGCTCATCAATTAGCTCATTAATCCTAGGGATGGGGTACCTATTCTTAATTATCTTCTTATTGAAAGCTTTGTAGTCAATACACATATGCATTGTCCCATCCTTCTTCACCAAAACAATCGCTAAAGCAAAGGGGCTTTTACTAGGCCTAATATGCCCCATCTCTAATAGCTCCTCTATTGACTTCTCTATTTCATCCTTATGCTTTTTAGGATGGTGGTAGGGTGTGATGATGACTGGTTTAGCCAACTCCTCTAGATCAACAACATGCTCTATACCCCTCTTGGGAGGAACCCCATGTGGAATGCTACCAAACACCTTATCATGCCTAGAAATGATCTCCTATACATCTAGGTGATAGCTTTTTACCTGCTACTCTGGAGGTGTAGGCATGATCAAACATTCAATTTCCCACTTGACATCATCATGTCTAAACAACCATTCCATCCTTTTCAAGGATACCACCCTAAGCCCCCCATTAGGTAAACCTCAGAGCACCACCTTCCTGCCCTGATGCTGAAACCTCATCTCTAGCCTAACCAAGTTGAAGGTGAACTCTACCAGAGAAGCCATCCATGTCATGCCCAAGATGACATCATAATCACCCATGTCAACTACATAGAAATCATCCTCCAACTCATAAGCTCCTCCCAACTTGATGCAGAGTTTTGAAGTATTTCATGTGCATAATAACTTGTGGCCATTGGCCACCATGACTTAGAACCCTACATGCTCTTTGGTCTGAAGACCTCTCTTGGCCACCAGCCTTACATCAATGAAATTATGCATTTCCCCTATGTTGATTAAGGAAACCATGCACTGCCCCTGAATCATCCCTCTTACCTTAAATGTGATGGCCTTCTGGATGCCTGTCAACTGAGCAAGAGACTTCTCATAATTTGAACTCTCCTCAGCAGTGCTATCGACCTGATTAGAATCTGAATTTGAATGTTGCCCCTTGTCTTCAAAAGGTGATTCATCTGCTGAGAAATACTCCATGGGCTTAGCCTTCATCTTAAGTGTACATTCATGGGAAAGAATCCATGGCTTCCTACAATGAAAACATAGTTTTTTCTTCATGAGTTCGTTAAGGGTATCGATGTCCAACCCTTTAGTTTCCACCTTAGGCCACTGAGGGTCCTTCTAAAATGTCTTCCTTTCCTTATCCTTCCTAAAATGAGAGTCCTTAGAGTGGAGTTTACTCTTGTAGGAAGAAGATGCTAGGTCTCTTGTTTTCTTAATAGCCTCTTGTAGTGAAGAGGGGTTGTGTCCCTTTACCCATCCTTATAAGGGATCATAAAACCCATCCATGAAAAGAACAACCAATCTTCTTTCTGATATATCTGTCACCAATACTACCAAATTTTGGAATTTGGTGATATAGGCCTCCACAGAACCCCACTGTTTAAGTTGAGCTAGCTCCTTGAAATGCAATTTTGGGTCCTTAGTATCAAATCTGTCAATGAGCCTCTCCGTAAACTCTTCATAAGTATCTGTCTAGTTATGGCCAAGCATGACCATACCATGGTGCCACCACTCATGGGCACTTCCATCTAAGTTCAATGCAACATACTTAATCACATCATCCTCAGGCATGGGATTAAGCTAGAAATAGGTGTCTAATTTCTAGACCCACATTCATGCTGAAGTCTTCCCTGTACTGTCATTATATGGAATGGACAACTTTCCCAACTTTTTCCTCATCTCATAATTTTGTTTCCTATTCCCTTTCATGGGAATATGCTTGAGTCTAACATCCATATACTCCCTGAAGGACATTTCACCTTGAAAATCTGGCCCAACATTTCTCCAATCTTCCAGTATTTGGTCTTATATCTCCTACTGTGTAGGACCAACGTTATCTTGGTCATTCTATCTCGAAGGGAATTATGGCATGAGTGGCATTGTAGAAGAACCTACTCTAGTGTATGTCTGGGCTCCTCTATTAATCGATGCATCTCCATTACCTCCATTACCTAGTCCACCTACCTGGTTAACATTATTACCTTAGTTGGCATTGTTGCCTTGATCTGCTCTAGTCAGGTGTTGTGTAATTACTAGAGCCATCTACTACAATGTGGTCTATATCTCCCTTTGCCCCTTAGCAAGATCACTAAGCATCATCTTGGTGCTGGGTTCTCCCCCTTCCCCATCTCAGTCACCCATGGCTGGTGTTGAAAAGGGCTCACCCTCCTCAATTTCTAAAAAAACTTGTATGTCTGGGTTTGTCTGGTTTCTCCTCAAGAAGTACTAATGTGTGGGATGCATGAAACCTCATAGGATGGTAGGAATAATAGGATCTAATACCACTATAATGGGCACCCTGGTTGCACCCAAGATAATCCAATAGGAGCTCTTTATGGTTCCAGTAGATTTGCTGAAATTACTTTTTTTTTGCTTTACAAAGACCAATGCATGTAACATAAATATGAAATTGCAAGCATAGATACACACAGTTGAAATAGCCAACACACTGCATTTGTATTAGTTACAAAATGAGTAGATGAGTACAATGCTAGTCACGTGGTGACTCATTAAATCTCCTCTCAAAATTGTGTGAACATGATTTCAAGCAGATATCCCAGCATGTGTCGAAGGTGCTTCATTCATTCTCTAACCCATAGAACTATGGACTCTGCAGCCAAACCTACAAACTCTATAGGCTAAGATCTATGGACTCTCTAGGCTTGAAATCTATGGACTCTATAGGCTAAAATATATGGACTCTATAGGCTGAAAACTATGGACTCTACAGGCTTGAAATATATAGACTCTACAGGCTGAAATCTATGAAGTCTGTAGGCTGAAAACTATAGACTCTATAGGCTTGAATCTACAGACTCTACAAGCTTAAATCTATGGACTATATAGGCTTAAATATATAGACTCTGTAGGTAGAAACTATGGACTATGCAGAAAACTACAAACTTGACAGGCAGAAATCTATGGACTCTATAGGCAAGAAACTACGAACTCTATAGGCAAAAACTATAGACCATGCAAAAAACTATGGAATCTATAGGCATAAATCTACAGACTCTGTAGGTAAAAAACTAAAAACTAACCTGGCTATATACAAATGCTACAGTGATTTGGCTGCTACAGTGATGTGTTGCTATAGTGGTATGACTACTACAGTGGCACAACTGTTATAGTGACATGGCTACTACAGTGGCTGAGAGCACAAAATCCAAAGACCAACCCCAAGGATTGATGTCTAGAGTGCTACAAATGAGAAGGATGTTCTCAAATTCCCAAATAAGCTGCAAGCACAATAATTCTTTTCTTCTTATCCAACCCCCCTCAAAGAAGCCACAAGCACTTCCCTTTATCCTTTCTCCAAGGGGTGACTCAACTCACTTGAGCAATGTGGGATAAAGGATGTGCAACAGTCCCTCATAAAGAAAATGTTTTAAAGTGACACTCAATGCCTTTTAGCTGGGTTAAATGTTACCTTTTTGTAGCACTTCAGGCCCACAAAATTGCTAGCAACCAGACTCTGAATGGTGTAAGTGATAGCTTGCTGAAAAACTCTCAGCAAGGAGCATCAAATCCAATCATCAAAAATGGCCTCTGTTGCGTCCTATTAGCTTACTATAAATAGTAAGTGTGCTGGAGACTGAGTAAGCCCAGCTGCTAGAATGGGGACATTACATTAACCTTATTTATCCATAAAATACAAATAATACTTTTAGTAGATCATATCAGATGTAAGGTGAAACTTTGGATGAACCACCAAAAATGCTAAATCATTATAATAAATATATAAAATACCTTTAATGTTTGTGTGTGTGTGTTTCTATTTTTAACTATCCCAACATTTGAAGGGAAATGTTGAATAAATAACTGTCATCAAAAAATTAATGATAGGCAAGGTTGACCATCAAATTTAGTCCCTAGTTACCAATCTATCAAAGCAATTTTTTTAATTTCAATTTAAATAAATAATATGCCATGAATGTAGTTATTACATAGTGGTGTAGAAGATAACTAAATATATACATCAATGCAACTTATGTAGTCACATTTAGGGTGTCAAATAAGGGGTGAGTACAAAAATGTTGGGGGATAAAATGGGGCCTATATATGGAATATTTTTCTTGAAAATTGAGAAATCTAAACTTCTATTAATTATTTGAGATAGCTACACTCAAAATTTGAAGATGATATATGAACATGAATTTTATCAATTAGAGTCTAGTTTATAAAACACTATTTTAAAAAATGGTTAAGTAGGTCAAACATCTAAAATTTGAAGATGAACTCATGTTTTTTCATGGGAAATAGAGTAGATATTTGGTTGTGTGGCCCCTTATTTTTTTATCATAGTTTAAAATATTGTTTGAAACCCTTTGGTGGAAATTTACATAACATCATCTAGTTTGTGACCTATATTATTTTAAAAAATAATCGATGAATATTTTTTATAATTAATTTTACAAGTAAATACATTACAAAAACATAAAAAATGGATAGTCAACCATGTGCCCTCTCCCCCCCCCCCCAACTACTTTTTAAAAAATTACATTTTTTTTTTAATGTGGGTAGAATTAGGCCTAGTTGTGACCATATATTTTTTTAATATTTTGGATAAAAATAAAACATAAATATATGTAGCCATGTAGTGGCCTAGAATATCCATAGTTAGAAATCAAAATAGATAGAAACCTTAAATAGTCCAAAATTTAAAGAATCATATATTTGGAAAGAGGATAATATGCTCATCATTGTAGTAATAATTTTATGAATTGTCTCATTTAAATTGATAGTGTTATTGGTGATAGAAGTTGAATTTTCTAAGTTTTTGTCAAAAAATCTTGAAGTCAGCTATGTGTCTATATGTCCAAACATTTGGCTCGAGAATCCAAGTAATATTTGAGCTAAAAGGCATGGTTTTGAAATTAAAAAAAATCAAAGTACATAATCACTATAATGTGTATGCAAAATAACACGTACATGTTCCTATTGAATGAATGCATGGAGGTATAAAATGGACAAATAAAATTAATTAGAAGGTTAGGGGTAGGGTTAATAAAATAAATGTTAATTATATTTATAATTTAAATTTATTTTAGTAAATACAATAAATTAGGGTCACTTTATGTCTTCTAGAGTTGGTCTCACAGCTGCATACCTTATGACTTGGGAGATAGTAATTTAAAATCCAATGTGGTTAGTGCTTAGTCATTTTCAGGGTTTCAATATTGAACCTAGGGATTTTAGGACATAAATTATATAATGTATATCTATTTTGGGTAAACATATTGTAATTTTTAAGGTTTTGGCACCTTCTAGATTTTTTTAAAAAAAATTATGACTTCTAGGTTTGTCAAAATTAGAGTTTACAAACTAGCATACACCAAATCACTCATATATGCCAATTTTACTTACATTTGGGTGCCTTATAGGGAAAAATTTACACAATGCCACCATAATATTTTGTGGATAGGGTAAATAGGGTCAATTTAGGACACAATTAGGCATGTTCACCCCAATTCAATTTGAATTCATGCCAACATATTGTGTATGGGGAAACATAGGTTGGATTGTTAACCCATGCACACCCAAGCACCCATTCACACTGATTTTAATTTTGATTAAGTCCATTATAGTCCAAAACTGATAAAAACACCTTATTTGATTATGACCAAGGTAAATACCAACAATTTTAGGCACATTTGTGCATGACCACCCCATTTCCCTTCAAATTCAATAAAAACATGTGATTATGGAAAAGTAAGTTGAATTATGACCCTTGAACATCCAATCACCAATTTATTATTATTTTAATTTCTATTAGATCCATTATTGCCAAAAGTGACACAAAAACACCATATCCACTTGTGACCATGGAAATTCAAACAATTTATTTCACATGTATGATAAATCACACTAATTCACTTTGAATTTAGGACAAAGTGGTCTGATTGGGGTAACATAGGTCACATTGATGACTTACGCATAGAAAACCAACACTTTATGTCATTTTTACTTGCACTTAGAGCATATTAATTAGGAAAATATAGTCATAGTTAATGGCATCACAATATTTAATTGGCCCAACACACTAATACAACCAATATATAATGAAGCCCATTAAATGATGTCAATAAATTGAAACCCACTATCATATTAATAGGGCATGAATTAGCCATCACATCATGTTACCTACATCCAATTCATTATATATCTCACCAACATCAATAAATATGTATATAGATGACATTAGTCTATTCTATGATATTGATATTACTGCATCATACAGATCATTCATGTCATGTCAAGCATTATGCACATTAGTTCACATTCGTATTACCATACATATTAAGTATTTAATGTAGTAGCATTGATAGTTGATAAAAATGTTCAATCATTGATAGAATTATTTAGTGGATAGACTAAACTAGATATAACTAATAACATTGGTGGACCTTAGCCTCTATTTCTATTCACTCTAAATATATATAAATCCATGTGTGGTGTTAGAGTGCCCATATATATTATTACAATTAAAATATATACTATATAAATTCTAATGAAAATCTATACATACATACATAAATACATACACACACACACACACACAAACACACACACACACACACACACACACACACACACACACACACACACACACACACACACACACACACACACACACACACACACACACACACACACACACACACACACACACCCACACACACACACACACACACACATGTATATAATGGGGGTTATCATGTTATTATTCATTGATGAAATATGGTTTGACGATATCATTCATTCCTATTTGTTAAAATCAAATTATCTAAACATATTATGTATCTAATATGATTCACATTGATTCATTCACTTGGGGGTAACCTACCCTCTATAGATAAGGAAATGGATATGACATCGATTCATTATAGTAATACCCATATATGATAGAGTAAGGTGGAATAATTATCCCACTCATTAGGCCCATGACTCAAATATTATAGGTTTAAATCATATGCACCCTTAGCCCTCCTCAAATGACATGTATAGGTGAGTGCCCATATATAGATAGGATCCCAAGATTAATATAATAAATTAATTGAGTCTTCATATATATATATAAGGACCTCATCCTCTATAGCCATAAATAGGGATTACTGAGTGCCCATATATAGATAGATGCCCTAGATTGGTTTACAAATGGAGTTCTTGATTGACTATATATATAATAATGACCCCATCCCTATATATTTATTAATATAAAATATATATAATAAATAATCAATAATTTATGTATGAGTGATGCATATACAATTACCCTTATGTCCTTTTATCTATTTAGGATATGGATAGGGAATATATAATATATTTGGCAACTAGTAGGCAAGGAAACACTAGTGGATGGTGCCCATATATATAGATTGACCATATATAGTTTAGACCGAGAGTGCAATCCCATAATATATTATGGTAACTTGAATGATGATTGATCCTATATATTAACTTGATGAGGGAACTAAATAGGCATTGAAGAACTTGATTTACATATTTATATATAGGGGAAATCAAGGGCCTCACATTTTAGTAAATAATGTGAAATATTTCCATTCTATTTATATAAGGCATAGATAACATATCAATAAATTGAAGGATGAGACCACATTTAACTAATACCCTAAATTTAGGAATGAAATTTGATATAGAAGGGTGACTATGCAATCAAGAGATTATTGATTGGCACCTGTAGCCATCTCAGAGTGTCAATTATTTACTAGGTTGTATTGTATTATATTACATATAAATTTAATATATTATATCAATCACAATATATTAAAAACACCAATGATTTTTTAGAATAACACCAATGATTAGTGGGAAGAACAAGGGAGTGATGGGTGGATGAAAAACATTTGGGGAAAAATATGACATAATGAAAAATGCAAATATTATTTTGCTAATAGTGTACACCTTTTTTTAAAAGGGTGTATGCACTTTTTTTAAAAACTTGAGCCTATGTTACCTTAGCATGATATCATCACTCCCTCATCATCCCTCATTATCCCTAATCACTCCCACAATTATCCCTCATGACTCTAATCACTCCCTTATTGATCCTCACCATCGTAGACAATCCCTCATCACACCTAATCACATTATCATCAGTACTCATCATCCATCATCATCCTTAGTCACTCTCTCATTGTAAATAATTATTCCTCATAGTTTCTAATCACTCCCTCATCATCCTTCATCATCCCTCATCATCCTTATTCACTCCCTCATCAACCATCAACATCCTTGATTATACCTAGTCACTAAGTCATTATAATTCATCCTATCTCATCCTTCATAATTTACCTTAATCACTCCCTCATATATTATTATTTTTAGTAAATTCACACTCATATACCCTCATCATCCCTCATCATCATTAATCACTACCTCATAATCCCTCATCCCCCCTCATCATAACTAGTCACTCCCACATTGACCCCCATCATCGATCATCATCACTACTCACTCCATCATTGGCCATCATCATACCTCATATTAACTATTTACACCCTCATCATCCATAAACACTCCCCAATCAACCATCATTTCCCCTCAACATCCCTAATCACTCTCTCATCCAACCTCATGATTTGGAACTTCATTCCTCAATTAGGTAAAATAGGTAGGTCATACTCAATGGTATATATATATATATATATATATATATATATATATATATATATATATATATATATATATATATATATATATATATATATATATATAAAACATGATTTGAAAGTTTATTTATTATTTGATCTATTAGGAAGTGAGATTACCTTTAGAATAACATAAGCTAAGTAGGTAGTGCATAACTAAGTAGGTAGGGAAAGAATATATGTAAGATATAGGTTAGGGAGAAAGTTTCCCTTGATAGCTCATAATATATTATATAAATATAAATTAGGTAGGAAAATAATGGAGTTATATATTAGGAATAAAACTTCCCTTGCTTTATCAGGTAGACCATAGATAAGTACGCAGGGTAAGAACAAAGCTATCTATCAGGAAGCAATATGTTCTTGATAGTTGTGCCTTAACTCATAATTAAATCATAACTATATATTAGGAATAAAATATTCCCTTGATAGATATGCCTTACTACCTTACTCTATAGTGTGATGGAAAGCTTCTCTTGATATGCTATTATGTGAAACAAAGATAGATATCAAGAAGGTAAACTTCCCTTGCATTACTCCTTGGCATAGATATAAAAGGTAGAGAAATATTCCCTTTCTTTATCAGGTAGGTAAATCTTGATATAATGATAGGTCCTATACAATGGAATAATGAAATTACTTATATGCTTTATATAAGTAGAAAATATGTATTACATCCACAACAATAATTGGAAAAAGAGAAGAATACTTAAATATTATGACATATCCACTTCGAGGTGTAAATTTAAACAATAATATAATAATAATAATAGAATTCACAATATGATGATAAAATACTAACTAATGTATACACATAATATTTTTAAACTTGATCAATTATTTATGTTTTTATCTTATAGAAATATATCAAGTCTATAACTCTTTGAGTACATGCCTTAAAGGGTACACCAGGAAAGGGGTGGGAAAGCCTTTGGTGTTTCAAAATATTGTTTTTCACTATACCTCCACCTAAAACCAATATAAACACCTCTTATATATTTACCTAAGCTTTCACACCTCCCTTACACTCCTCTCCAAATAATTCACTAATTCAAATAGGCCTTACCTAAGCCAAAAATACTTTTTACTAGTTATCAAATACAATCAATTGGGTGAGATTAGTTATGAGAATTAAGCACATTATAGGACTAAGTCAGCCCAACTGACTTAGTCTAGGATCTAACTATTCTATTTATTAACTAATTAGGTTGACTAGGTCATTTGCATCGGCAAAAATCTTGTAAGGATTTAACATCAAATCAATCTATATATACACATATTTCACTCTATTTTCAATAGAGAGAATCATTCATTTATACTTATTTATTTACTTATCCATCATTATGCTTGAGGAGTCATTGCTTGGGGTTTCATACTACTTAGAAAAGAATCTTGTCTTATGGAAATGTCTTGGATGTATAAGATAAGTCTTGTAGCCTAGAGTTGACCTATCTTTGTGATCCTTAAAAATGACAACAACCTTTTGCAAAGCACCAATGGCTAATGGAGAGGTTGAGGCTTGATGAGTTTGTCTTCAAGGTAAGTATTCCTAACTCTTACTTTTCCATTGTTAGTAGATAGACTTTCATGTATAATAGCTTATGAATGTGTTGTCTCTCTGTGCTTAGGATTACGTCTACATTGACTTGAGTATAGTTCTTCTTTGCATGTTTATTATTTACGTTTATCCCCCATTTGTGCTACAAGCTTGAGTGATCACTAGATTAGATTTACTTCACTTTGTTATTTTTTTGAAATTCTAAGACTTAGCTAGTGTTAGTATGTGGTTTTTCTTGACAAGAGGATTTATAACCATCTCTATCTATATCATATGATAAGAGACCCATTAGCTATGTTTAGCAGATCCATAATGGTCATGAACCTAATTATTTATATATTGATAACATTATAGTTCAATGATTTATCTTCTCTAAGCCAAGATTATTTTGTAGACCAATTTTACTTTCAGTTGCATACATTTTGGTTAATCCAATGTGAAATAACCCTTGTAGGTTTTTACCCTTCATATTCAGACTACTCAATTGACTCTATCAATTCAATATAATAGTTTCTTCATAGGTATCAAGACTAAGTTGATCCAATTGACTTTATTTAATTACGTGTGTAGGTATTTTATATCTTATAGATAACTATATCAATTTTATGGGCTCAATTATTTATTATTTCAAAGTCATATTCTACTTTATCAATCTGATTGACATAACTAGGGCACCATATTATATGTTTTTTAACTAAAGAAAACATATTGATCTTGTTCAGTTCTTTGTAATCATATCTTTCCCTTGGCATACTAGATCAATCTTATCGATTTATTTATTCATCACATTTTTCAAAATTTTCTAACTTCTATCTAGAATACCATATTGATCTTATCGACATAGTTATTTTAGTTATTTTATTTATTCAATATATGCAAACTCAGTCAACAGGTTCAACTTTGTTTTAACGTCTTATTCTATAGGTTAAAGATCTCATCTAGACAACATAACTCAAAAAATATAAAATAATCAAATTTAGTACCTTGATAAAATCAATAAAAAATTAAATTTATAAAAAAATAACTTCAGGTTCATTCTAATCAGCTTAATCATTTTATTTTCATTTAAATTGTAGTTCTATTTTTCTAGTTTTTCTATCATCTAAAAATTGTCACCTTACAATAAACTAAGTCAATGGGATTGACTTAGTTATACAACTACTTTTCCATAGGAATCTTAGTTGACTTATTCAACTACATTTCTATGGACTATCGTTCAACATATAGATTCAACTTGGTTGACTTTGTTTTGTATTATTTGCATACTAGGTAGATCCAATCGACTTAGTACTATGTTTTCTTCAAGAAAAATACATTAACTCCCATTGGTAGTAATTATTTCACCTTTCATTTATCTACTTGCTTGATTAGAGTAATGCATATATTATAACTAGGAAGGTTAATTTACTAGATTAGTCACTTTATTTCTTCACACACTATCAAATCACAAAGTATCAAATAAACATTTAAATAATTATACCTAATCCTACCTACTTGGATTTCATTACCAAGGGGGAATATGACTTGGTTTTCTAATTAAGTATAAATGTATACACATAATATTTTTAACTTTTATCAAATATTTATGGTTTATATCTTGTAGGAACCCATTGAGTCTCAATATCTATCAATGCATGACCTAAGGGGTGCATCGATAAAGGGGTGACTAGACCATTGGTGCTTTGTAAGATTGTTGTCCCTTATTAAAACTTATTAACAATATAACCATCTCCTAAAAATATTCCCCTAATATTTGTCTCCTCTTTTTTACACTCCTCCAATCCTTTACCACCTTTAGTACCCCTTTTCCTAACCTAAAACCTCTTTTGATAGTTTACATGACTAGGTCAATTGGGTCAACCTTGTACTCTTATTGGAAAAACTTATCTAGGGTCTAGGTAAGCTCTTATCTAACTTAGCCTAGACCTACTGATTTTTTGTCAATAACAAAACTATATTGATTGGGTCGACCCTGTTAGCCAAAACTTTCAGAAGGGTTTAGAGCTAAATCCACATATATAAACACATCCATTCTACCATTATTTGGAAAGAAGAAAAGAGTTATTATTCATTTGCACTTCTTTAAAATCCAATCTTCCACCATTCTAATTGAGGATTCTTAGCTTAGGGTTTCTATTTGGAGAACAATATAGTATTGTGGAGAAGGCTTGGATGCTTTGGTCTTTCTTAGTAATCCTTAAAAATCATAACAACTTCTTATGAATAACCTTTAGCCAAGGAAGAGATTGAGTCTCGATGGGTTCATCTTCTAGGTAAGTATCTCTAAATTTACTCCTCTCTTTAGTAGATATAAGTAGTATAAGTAATGGTTTTTGAATAATATTACTCTTTTTTTCCATGCATTAGGGTCTTACCTATACATATCTTAATTATTATTCTCTTATACATGTATAATTTCATTTGTTTACTAACCCCCACTTTGTGCCATAAGCTTTGGTGAACACCAGATTAGATTTATTTATTTTACTTGTTATTAGTATAGTGAATATGAAAACATAGGACTTAGCTAGGGTTATTTCATAATTTTCTTGATTGGAGGATTTGGAACCCTCTCTAGTGATCTTATTGTGGTAAGAGATCCCCTAATTGGGTCTAGTGGATCCATATTGGTCATGTTTCAAATTATCTAATGTATCCTCAAATGAAAGTGTAAGTAGGATATATATTCTCTAAGAAAGGATTTTTTTATGGATCTGATTGCATATATTCTAGTGAACCCAATGCGAATCTAACCCTTGTAGGTTTTTTTCATGTTTTTCATTTCTATCATTCTATTTATTATTATTTTATATTTGTGATTCTAGGTTAACTAGGACAATATAGTTTATAAATTTTATGCACATGTTTAACACACAATCACATAATAAATGTCTTTGATCTTTTTGGGTAGGTTACCATTAAATATAGGTTACTGAATCAAATAGGTTGACATAGTACTCTTATTTAGTTCTAGACAACAAACTAAATCATTCAGGTCAAATTAATCTATTATTTAGTTCTAGAATAGTAAACTAGGTTATTCAGGTTAACCTAGTATCATAGTCAACTTCCAAATAACAAACCAGGATGATCAGGATGGTATAGTCATCTTAAATATGCTTTAGCAAATAAGGAACTATAGAACTAGGTTAACCCATTCGACATAGTTAGAAGAAATTAAAACAAGCATCAAGGTACTTCAACATAAATTTCATCATCCTTAACATCTTCCAACTCACCAAGGTTCCTTTATTTCTCTCTCTTTCAATTCAATTCTTCCTTACATTTTTATTTTCCAAAGTTTTCAGTCTTTAAAACTACAATCATACAATAATCTAGGTTGACTTGGTTGACCTAGTTATATATTCTATCTAAAAGATTAGGTCTACCTGGTCAACTTAGTTCATAAGGACTCTTACTTGTATAATATAGTAGTGACCTTATCTACTCTATTCTATAATGGTTTGATACACTATTGTCTAAACCAACTCTATATTGTGCTTAAATTAGGAATTAACAACTATATACTAGTAATTAACTCACACTTTTGCTTTCAGTTATTTACATGATTAAAGTAGATCACATAGTATAATTAGGTGGTTTTTCAATATATAATTTAGTGGCACTATTTTGATCTTTATTGTACACACTACCAAATCACATAATTTCAAAATGCATTTAACTATTCATCTAGCCAAGGCCTACCTAATTGGATTTCATCACCAAGAGGGAAACCAACTTGGTGTTTTGGCCAATTATAAACATGTGGTTAATGTTATATACTAGTAAAGCACCTGACACCCTTATCATTGTGTGATTGTGAATTAAGGGGGTAGGCCCCAATACCAAGCCAATACCATTTCCAACATAGATCCCTTTCATCCCAAACATTTCGAAACCATCCATAGATTGATTTTTATTTCCCTACTTTAAATAAACTTTGTTATCACACTTAAAATAACACTTTATAATAATCTAACCACATTCAGGATGACCACTTAGTTAGCATTTACTTTTTAGTTGATTGCTTTCTCATTTTTCATGATATGTTATATTGCAAAAACTTGCAATGGCCAATATTTTTTCAAGTTTTTGTGCTATGTACCCCAATTGGATCATCCTCATTAATCCAATTTATTGTATGTTTACTTTCATTTCTTGAATTAAAGTATATTGAAAAATCTTTCCCTATTTTTTAGTACACTATCATTTTTCTCAACACAGTCTCTTAAAGAATATTTTTCTTTCTTCTTTTAGTACTAAGTCAACTTGGTCAACTCTACATCACTCTTACCAATCAAGTTATAGTACTAGGTCAACTTGGTCAACCCTATATCCTTATTAGACTATGTTTTTCCTAGTTTGTAATACTAAGTCAACCCAACCAATTATGTACTCTTACTGCTTCCATCCTATCTGATTCAGTTCTCCATTTTTATTTCATTAACATTCTATTCATTTTACCAAATCATCATGAAGCCTCCTATTATAATCTTCTTGGATAGCCTAAATCCATTTAGACACTATATGGGATATTCATTTCTCCCTCTCTTTTTCTCCTAAGAGAATCCTCACTCTTGGAGCACCTGTTACCCTCCTTCATTTTTGGATTGTAACATGGTTCAAATCACACCTCAAGATGAAGTAGGTGGATCCAATCCTTTTTTTACCTATCAAGATAATTCTCATATTCAATATTTCTAAAATAATGTGGGAACAATATATAGAAGTCTATATAATAATCCCATGGGTAATATACCGTTCAATAACCCTTCCCCTAATAAAAATTTAGGGATTTCTCCAACAAACTCCAACCCACTAATTGATATGTATCAACTTCTTGCATAATTCATAGAACAAATGAACATAATGTAAACTTCTAACACCTCTAAAATGATGAAATTATAATGTTATTTGATCAATATGGATAATCAAACTTTGACTCTCAATTCTCAATCCAATCCAAATTTTATTCCTCCACCTCTTAAATATGCCTTAGGAAATGTTATTCCTCAACCTATTATAAATAAAAAAATTCTTCAAAATATCCAAAATGAGCCTTTAGCTCCTTTCATCATATACATTGATATTGGCAATATATCTCTAACTATCAAGTATGATGGGACTAAAGACCCTACCTCCTTTCCTAAAGCCTTTGGCAATATTTATAAAGAGTGGATCCAAAGTAATACTTTTTCCACAACTAAAATTATAGTTAAAACCTTCACTGGTGATGTATTGGAATGGTACAACAAACTTCACCATCATTTCATTTGGTAACTTGAGGATTTATTCAATCCTTTAGTTTAAGAGTTTTAACATAATGGTCTTCCTGAAAATTGTCTTAGCCATTTAATCAATGCTAATAAATCTCCCATAGAATAAGCTCATGATTTTATCAAATGATGGAAATATTTAACCCATAAATTTTATCATTACATAAATGATGACAATTTGTTTAAAATATTTATAACTACTTTAACTCTTTCTCTTTGATATAAGGTTCAAAAAATTTCTCCACAAACACTTAATGAAGCTCTTGACCAAGCTAAACATCAAGACTTTATCATGAAGAAATTTGAACCTAATTCTAAATTATTTAAAATATCTTTTCAAGATTCTACCATTTTCATCACTAACAATACTCCTCAAACCAAACCAAGAATTATAAAAACTAAGATTCCCCTATCTTCTCATATACCACTCACTATGAATCAAATGAAACAATTCTTACCACCCTCTAAACCCTTCACTTATACTAATAATCCTCCTAAGTGGTATGACCCTAATCAATTTTGCTGGTTACATGATGGCATTAGTCATTCCCATGAAACTTGTAGAAGGATTACTAAATTTACTATCTCCTACATGCTTGGTGATTCCTTCAATCATGAATCCATGATCCAAGCTCATCATCAAGAATACACACCAAGTCTCAAAAATGACATACTTCCAAATTTTCTTCTTCTAATACCTAAAAATCTTTTTCCATAGCTAATAACCAAAAACATACCAGGGATGTTTATTCTATTGATGTTGAATATGACTAATATTATAATAGTTCTCAATATGTTAACATAGCTAAGGTCAATTATCATCAGAAACCATCTCACAAAGATCTCATAACAAAACCTAAGAAACCATAATTATAATAACAACTTCTCAAAGATACTACAAGCACTAATTCAGCTTTGAAAGCCCATGAGGAACCACCACCTCCTTCCTAAACCCCAATAACTTATATTCATTCAAAATATGCCTTACCTTATAAAACTGATACTAATTTTTCTTCTAAATCCCATTAGAACTTTTTGGAAGAACTTAACTCCATACTTTGCAACATTCCGCTATGGATTTAGTTTTTACTTCCCCTTATCATCACAAGTTCCTCATTCAAAAATTACAATAAATTGAAAATCCATATTCTCTAGATAAAAAACCACCCTCTATTGAGCCTCCACCTACCAATATACATACCATTGAAACTATTTGTCCTTCTTCGAAACCATCTATTAAATTTATTTAAGAGGACATGACTAATGATGAGATCCTTTTTTGTACTGATGATCTACTACTATTCATTAAAATAGCCATTAATAATACCCTTATCCATAAAGTTTTATTTGATGAAGGGTCCAATATTAATGTGACATCTTTGTGGCTTATCCAACAACTTGGATATAATAAGGATCATCTCAAACAAACCCACCTTACCTGTCATGGATTTGATAAAACTAATCAAAAGCCACTTGGTTGTATTTGTCTTCCCATAATAATTGGACCTAAGACCATTATAAATAAAATTATGGTCCTTGATTTGTCTTTATCTTATAACATACTCATTGGTTGCCGTTAGTCTCATATAATGAGATCCATCACCTTTTCTGGTAGCCAATGCATCAAATTTTTACATAATGGTAAACAATATAAACATGAGGTTGATCCTAACCCTTGGAGTATTCAACTTCCTAATCCAAAATATGAATAACACATCCCTACCATTCCTACCATCACTAGTTATCTCTTACTCGATTTCATCAACACCAATCTAGACTTATAGGTCACTCTTGCCAATTAAGATGGTGATGAACCTTATGACTTAAAACATACTTGAAACACTACTAAGTTACCTCTTTATATCTCAAAGTGGCTTCCTCCCTTTTTATTACCTCATGATCACATAATACCTCATGGATGAGATAATTTATTGTCCCCCTCCATGTAATGCTTAGAAACCTTATTTACCAGAAGATGCCTTCATATGCAATGACTATAGAGTGGCTGAATTATTACAAGTCCCTCTAATCATGTCTCCACGTAAGTTTAGTAGCATTAGAATTTCACCTTTTAAAACTCTCCCTAAATCTCAAGCATGTATAATTTCCAAAACTTATGATGATAACTACATCATGACCCAAGATCAATCTTGAGATTTGGATGTTGAACATTATAAAAAAACTTTAGCTCAAACACATGATTTCAACTAGGATGTTCATACTATTTCCATAGATCATGAATTATATCCTGAAGGTCATGTACCTCCTATTAATTCTCCACTTCTTGATACTCCTTGGGTGGTAAAATAAATCTTACCTTTTGAACCTCTACAAATTCTTACATCTTCTCTACCACCCATAGATCTCACCATCACATCCTATTCTTCCCCCATCAAAGAAACTAAAAATATACCAATCCCATCTGATCAAACTACTCATATTATCAATATTACATTAGATGCCAAAGCCATAGATGTCTGTTAGATACATTCTTAATATGATCTCCATGGTAATCAAATCCTTGATCTTGAAGTAGATGTTAAGTATTATGGCCCTCTTCCCACTTTGCCTATAAATGAAGCTATTATTTAATTAATTCATGCTCTAGAACCACAAATTCCTCAAAAACATCACAAAATTAGGAATTTCAAAAATAAAACTCCTTGTTTCAACAACTTCATCGCCAGCATCGATCTTAAAGATAATCCAATTTCTTCTTTATCTAATGCACCATACCACTTCCAAGATGGTAATGTTATGCTTATAAAATAATCTACTCATATTGAATATGGTAATCTATCATGACCTTGACCTATTATATTTTTTCTTGAACTTTCACATATTGAACACGATAACTATAGCTTATATTTTTATAAATATCATGAGATCTTCATCTAGTCCTATGAGGACATGCTTGATATTGATCCTAGCATTGTGATGCACAATATCATCACATATCTTGATGCCAAACATGTATGTTAAAAGCAAAGGAAATTTCCACCTTATGTCATAAATAAATTATCAAACTTCATGATGATAAGTTTATCAAACAAGTGGACTATTCTAAATGGGTTTCTAACATAGTCCCTATTCGAAAAAAAGTTACCATGGTTAGTCACATCTATATTGATTTCCATAATCTCAATTTTTATTTTCCTAATGACAATTTACCTCTACCTTCAATAGATGCCATTGTTGATTCCACCACTAGTTATGAAATTTTCTCTTATGGATTGTTTCTCAGGATACAACCAAATTCACATTGCTCCTGAGGACCAATATAAAACCAATTTCACCATAGAATGGGGAACCTATTGCTATGTTAAAATGCCCTTTAGACTAAAAAATGTTGAAGCTACTTATCAATGGGAAATGACTCATATATTTAATTATCTTATCCAAAAAATTATAAAATCCTATGTGTATAATATCATTGTTAAGTATAAAAGTAACAAGACTCATCTCTCCAATCTTTCCATCATCTTCAACCATCTTCTTAAATACAAAGCTAGTCTAACTCCTTACAAATGTGTCCTTGGTGAAACATCTAGTAAATTTTTAGGATTCTTAGTGTCTGTCCACATCATATATGTTGATACTTCTAAGATTAGTTCTATCATCAACATGCCCATCTCTCGAACCATTCCATATATTCACACTTATCTTGGTAAACTTAGGGAAACTAGATGACTCATCCCCAAAATGGCTTACCATATCTAGTTTGTCAATTATATTCTTAATAAAGGTAATAATTTATAATGGATGGACCCTTATCAAAAAGCATTTGATAACATGAAATAATCATGAATTCACCCACCTACTCTTTGTCTCCTTCAAATGATTGACCTTTGATCTTATACACTTCTTCCATACCTATATCAGTCAGGGCAATGATTTCCCAACAAGATGATACTAGAATAGAATATGTCATATACTACATTAGTCAAGGCCTCATTGATTATGATAAATGTTACACAAAATTCAAATATGATTTCATCACCATATATTTTGCAGATGAGAAAACTTTGACATTATATGCTTTATTAGACCACTTATGTTATCATTCATTCTGATCCCCTTCATAATTTATTCTCCAAATCCTTTCTTCTTGGAGACAAAATTGGCCATAAGATGGTCCTTCTCATGTAATTTAATCTTTGAATTATTAATCAAATGGATGTTAAAGGACAAATCATCATTGTTCAACTTGCTACCACTCCCATGCCCACTATTAACCACCTTCAAGATAGTCTTCTCGATAAAAATATTCTATATATTGGAGGTCTCAATAAAACCATATAGCTTACATATCACTTTCATAACTTCATTTATGTTCTTAAAGTAAGTAATATTGATGAATTTGCCATCCTCCCTAATACTAGTAAACCAAAATTATTCATCAAAGAAATTTCTAAAATTAATGTTGATTTACACGAAGATACTTGGACCCTTCATTTTTATGGTGTTAAATGCCTTCAAGGAGATATAGTAGGTTGTATTCTTACAATTCATTTTGGAAAAATTATCCCTTTAGCTTTATGATTAACATTTGACATTACTAACAACATGGTAGAGTACAAAGCTTTAATCTTAGGCATGAGAGTTGTTCTTGATTTACATATCCAATATCTACACGTTGTAAGTGATTCCCAACTCATTTACCACCAAGTCAATGGCGATTACCAATGAAAAAGTGAGAATATAATTTATTATCATAAAATTACAACCACTCTTACCAAAGATTTCATCTCTTTAACTATCAATCATATCCCTCAAGATCAAATTTCTATTGCTAATTCCATTGATTATTCAACATCTTTTTTTATCTGTGCCAAGTTATCACCGATCCCACTTTACTTATCCAAATAAGAAAATGTCTATCCTTTATCAAACAAAATGGTTCACTTATCTACCACATTAATGTTTTCATCATTTGACAAAGCCCATGGTACAAAAACATCATTCAATTTTTGGAACACCAAACTTATCCTCCCAACCTAGACTCCCATGAAAAGACTTGCATTCACAAACAGGCTTATAAATATGTATTTTGATATAAAATCCTATATTATCACAATGTTTAGGACACCTTGATCTACTATGTTATGCAAGATGAGGTTCCCCCTCTTCTTAAATAAGGACATGGGGAATTTGTGGTGGCCACTATAGTGGACATGGTATAACCTGCAAATGCTTGTGTATGGCATAATTTTCACCCACTCTTGAAAATAATGCCATTGAATTTACTAAAGAGTGTATTCCTTATTATATGCATGATGATTTAATTCATTCACCTCCAACTAAGCTTCAGTCTATCAAATCTCCTTTACTATTTTACATGTGGGGATTAGATCTCATCAATAAATTACCTCAATCTCAAGATGGGCATGTCTTTATGATCATAGCCACATAATATTTCACTAAATGGGTCAAGGATATTCTCCTCACTAATTTCATTGGTACTACCATATCCAAATTCATTCTCAATAAATTCATCTACCATTTTGGTGTCCTTCATACTATCATTTTAAACAGTGTTGGTAATTTCAAAAATAAAGATGTCAAATACTTTGTGCTAAATTTAAAATCAATCACAAATTCTCTACACCCTATCATCCATAATATAATGGCAAATTGAGGCCACCAAAAAAATTATGAATAAAATTTTCCAAAAGATAGTTCATAAAACTCATATGAATTAACACCTTCATCTCTATCCTACTCTTTGGGCCTATCAAATTAGCATACATACTGCCACTCAGGCAATGCCATTCTCTCTAGTCTATGGTTTTGAATCAGTCATTTAATTAGAAGATGAGAATTTCTCTCTCTGTATATCTCTTCATGGTAACATACCTAATGAAGAATTATGTGACGCTCTCCTTCAGGGTTTTGATCTTCTTGATGAACATCATATTTTTGACTTATATCACAATCACCAATAGAAGGTTTGTATTGAAAAATAACATAATAAACAAGTTAAAGTTTGCATGTTTAATGTTGGTGATATTGTACCTAAACTACACTACACTTGTGACAAATAAGATAATTATGCCAAAAAATGGTGGACGTATACACATAATATTTTTAACTTTTATTGAATAATAAAAATTTGTATCTTGCAAGAACCTATTGAGTCTCAATCTACCTAAGTACACACCTTAAGGGGTTCAATGAGAAAGGGTTAGGTGGACCATTAGTGCTTCATAAGATTGTTGTCCCTTTTGACACTTTCCATCTACACACTCATCTCCTATAACCATTTACCTTAAGCTTATTCTTCTTATCCATACCCATTATAGTCTTTTTCCTCTTTCCATCCTCCTTTTCTTACCTTAATTACCTTTTAGACTGTTGGTTTTACTAGGTCAACTATGGTCAACATATACAATTTAGGGGCATTTTTTACTTTTTGGGTTTGTTAGCCTTTTGGCTAACCTAGCTTATACCTAGTGAATTATCCCTAAAAACATACTGTGTTGACCATGGCCAACCCTGTACAACCAACATTGTTATGAAGATTTAGGTAAAGATATGCCTATATATAAAAGTTCATTTCCAACCTTTTATAAGAAGATAAGTGCAAAATAATAAGTGTGAATGCACATCTGATTATTGACCATTCTACTCAAAGAATAAAGCCTAGGGTTCCATATTTTCTTTGGAGATATGGATCTTGTCTTATGGAGAAGTCTTTTAGATGCATAGATAAGTTGTCTAGCCTAGAGATGATTTGTCTTTTTTATCCTTACATATCATAATATTATCTTGTGAAACACCTTAGCCAAGGGAGAGATTGAGACTTGATGGGTTCATATCTAAGGTAAGTATTCTTAACTTTATTTCTCCTTTATAAGAGTAGATAGATAATGTAGTTATGATTATTTCATCTATGTATTAGGGTTCCATATACATTAACATGAGTATATGTCTTCTATGCATGTTTATTTTTTAACCCCCACTTTGTGACATAAGCTTTGGTGAGCACTAGATTAAATTTACTTTCTTATTTATTAGACATAGGTGAAATATCAAACCTATGACATTTTTAGAGTTGTTTCATGATTATGTTAGATCGTAGGCTTTGAAACCATACCTCACATGGTGTATTGTGAAAAGTGATCCCCTAATTAGGTCTAGCAAATCCCCATATTGGTCATGCTTTCACTTAAAAAATATATTCCCAATTAGAAGTGTAGGTATGCTCTATCTTCTCTGAGCCAAAATTGATTTATAGACATGTTGCATTTCTGATTACATACATTATGGTGAATCTGATGTGAAACTAAAACTTGCAAGATTTATTTCACTTTATTTCATTTTTTTTGAATTATTTTTATCATATATCTATCACACTAGATCGATTCTATCGAATGAGTTCTAATCTTTATGCACAATTTTTTAGGAATAGGCAACTAGATCAACTCAAATAATTCGATACAAGTTTTTAGATTTCTAAACTTATAGTATAGACTATTAGGTCAACCCATTCAACCCTGTACACTTTTAGGCATCTAGATTTAGCTACTGGGTTGATAATGGTCAACCCTATACATTTTAGGCACTCAACAACAAGATTTTACAAAGCTTGATTGACCTAGTCGACCCAGTTAATAGAGTTTTCAATTATATTCTAAGGTTTTTGGTTAGCAATCTTCATACTCTACATATCTAATCCACCAAAGCTCCTTTATATCTCTTTGTCTCTTTATTTTATTGTCTTTCTTTTCATAGTTTGTAGTCTTCAAAACTTCCCCTACACAGTCAACTGGATCAACCCTATCAACCTAATTCTATGTTATGTGTGTTATTTTAATAACTAGGTTGACCCTAGTTGACCCTGTTCATTTTTAGACCTTACTTCTCTAGTATAAGTTCAAACCTATCAACCCTATTATATATTTTATGCATATAGTGCCAACACTATACCTTGTTTCAAATTAGAATTAATCTCTATATGCTAGCAATTAGTTCACACATTTCTTTCCTTGTTGCTTGCATGCTTAGAATAATTCACATAGTCTAATTAGGAGGTTTTTAATTAACTATTTAGTTTCACTATTTCTAGTTTATGCACACACATTTACATCACATAATATAAAAAAGCACTTTAACATTTGTCTACCTAAGGCCAACCTACTTGGATTTTATCACCAAGGGGGAAGCTAACTTGATACTCTGATCAAGTATAAAACATGGTTAATGGTATATTTTAGATAAGAACCTGACACCCTTATCACTATGATGTGTGAAGTGATGGGGTAAGCCCCAATACCAAATATGTATCATTTCTACTATAGTCCCTTTTAATCCAAACTACCTGAAACCATCTTTAGACTATTATCTAGTTCTTTGCTTTATAGGCAACTTCTCATCACATTTAAAATCATATTCTTAATAATCTAATAAACATCTTAGATTGACTAATTAGTTAGCTCTTTACTTTTCAAGTTGATTTTTTCTCTTTTCTCAATTGTGTGTGCAAAAACTTACATTATCTAGCATTAGTGCAAGGTTTTGTATTATGTGCCTTAATTGGATTGGCTAGTGTTGATCTAATTGACTATTTATTTCCCCTCAATTATTACTTTCCTAGATTAGCTAAAAAAATTATTATTTTTTAGTTCACAACTTGTTATCAACCTTTTCATTTTCCCTATCTACTATACTTGGTCAACCCAATTGAACCCGCACCCTTTTCTAGCCTCTATATACTATAAAAGATCGACCCAATTGACCTTATACTATTTGCAGCCCCTTTACCTCTTTTTACCAATTTTTGTGCACTGTAATGGATCAACCCAGTCGACCCTATACAATTTTGTATTCCATATTTTGTGCTAGGTTGACCCAATCAACCTTGTACTATTTTAGTCACTTCTTGGTTCTTTTATTTCTCATCTTTCTTATTTTCCCTTCATCATGAACTTTTTTTTATAGTGACACTAAGTTGTAGTCAATAGACATGATGAACTTTATCAATCCTCATAGGGTCTCCAATAGATAGAGTAGGGATCCTCTTCTAGATGTTAGTAATGTTCATATTTCCACTTGTACAATGAGCTATGGGGCCCCTCCTAATACCTCTTTATAACATAATTATTCTCTTTTCTTAGAGGACCAACCTGAGTTAGAGTATACTCCTAAAATGCTCTTATTTATTTTTGAATCTCCTCAACATTAAAGAAAGGATCCTTCTACCATTTATGATATTATAATTAGCGATCATTTTGAATATCCTCATTCACCTACTCCTATATTATCAACTAGATTTGGGGGTACCACTTTATTTGATTCTTATCCTCTTCCTTTGATTATGACACCTATTCATACCATGACCTCTTCTTCTCTAACTTCTTCGACCTCCATGCCTAGTATCTTAACTAACATGGTAGTTTCTACATCTAGTGGGACTCTCCTAAGATTTGCAAGCCTTAATCCATTTACTAGTGCTTCATTTGACACCTAAAGAAATCATGCTTCTAATGCTTCTTCCTTGCAACCATTCACTAGTCCATCTTTTGCTACACAAGCAAAATTTTCCACTAGTGCATCGCATTCTCAAAATTCTTCTCAAGCTCCTATCAACACTAATAGTGGTACCCAAGCCACTAATGTTAACACTAATGCCAACCATAATACTTCTTCTAATTCTAATCAAACATATCAACTTTTATTTCAAACTCTCAATCAAATGAATACATTTCAAGATCATAACAAAAATTAAATGATTAGATTGTAAAACCACCTTCTTCATCTTCAATCTCATCCTCAACCAATGGCTTGGAGCACACATAGTCAAAATGTTCCCCCTCCTCCTCTTCAAAATTATCAAGGCAATCTCATTCCTCAACCTCGTTTGGTAAAAAAAAACTATTAAGCATCTTTAAAATGAACCTTTTACTACTTAAATTGCTGACATTGACATAGGAGTTATTATACTTAAATTGCTGGCATTGACATATGAGGTAGAACACCTATAATTTATTATAATGGATCAACCAATCCTACCTTTCATCTTAATAAATTAGGAAATATTTATAAATATTGGGTAAAATTAAACACCTGTGCTACTACCAAGATCCTTGCCAAAACCCTCACAGGTGATGCCTTGGATTGGTACAATCAACTTAGACTTAATTCCATTACTGGTTTGGAGGATTTAGTGAATGCTTTAGTGTAATGATTCTAAACTAGTGATCTTACCAAAAATACTTGGCCCATTTCATAAATTGAAAAAAAAAACAAAAATGAAACCGCTTAAGGCTTTGTTAAAAGGTGGAAGACTTTGTCAAAGAAACGTGAACATAACATGGCCAATGATAATCTTTTCCATATCTTTACCAATTCCCTCTTTCCTAAATTACAATATCAAGTCTAAACTCTCTCTCCACATACATTAGAGGAGGCTATTAACCAAGCTAAAATGTTAATATTTCTTAATATGTCAATTCAAGCCACCCTAAGCTTCTATGGGTCCTCATCTATTATTAAAGGAAAAAAACAACAATATTACCAATGATGGTGTTACTGATTCTTATGATACCATTCATAATGTTCAAAGTATTATTCCTAACCAGTCTTCAGAACTAGCTCCCCCTTCTCAACAATATACTAATCCTCATTTCTCTTCACCAAGTAAGATCAATGTTCACAAACCTCTATCCTCAGCTTAATTGCTTAAGAATCTACCTAGGCCTCTTCCATGATAACTTGACCCTATCCATCCTATGAAGTCTTGGTATGATCCTAACAAGTTTTTTTGTTTTTTATGGTAGGTGGGATCATTCTCATAAGACCTATAGGAAACTTCATAATTTGGCTATGGGCTTTCTTCTTGGTCCTAATTTTGATCATAATTCCATCATTTATAAGCATCAACAATCTTATGAAATTACTTTCAAGGATTATAAATCACATGATAAAATTGAAGCTTTGAATCAAGAAAATACTCATTTAGTTATCTAAAAAGACCCTCTCCCTAATCATAAATTGATTCAAGACACCCAAGACAGGCCCACCCCTTCCACCAACAATGTAGAATGTCTTATTTACCCTACTTATAAAGAGGATGTGATTAACATGACTAATATGTGAAGGGTGGTTTCTTTTATTGATTCTTAACCTATCTACACTCCATCTAGAACATATCATGTTATCTAGGATTATTCTCCAACTCATTGAAATGAGTTGGGGAAAGATGACCTTATTACTTTTAACAATTTGATTTATGATTCTCCCTTAGATAACAATTCCTTCTACCACTCTTCCATCATCTTCTAATGCTAATAGTACTCAAAATTCTACTAACACTTATTCTTCTAATTATCCAAATAAACTTGAACCAACTACTTCATCATCACAACATGATTTACAACCTTTTTGTAAACTTTATTCTACTTCTTATCAACACAAATTCTAATGTACTTTGGCTCCTCCTTCTAAGGACATCCTTAATCATTATTCACCTATATCTAACAACCTTCTTATGGGTTATGATGAGTGGGATCCCATTGTGGAACTCACTAATATCCCATCTCAAATTAAATTCCTTGAGCTTATGAGGACCTCTCCCCATCATATAATCCATATTATGCAACTATTATTTGAGATGAATGTCCATCGTCCTCCCCTAGTAGGCGGGGAGGTAGATTTATCTAGATTCAAAGATAGTATATTAAAATAATGTGAAGAGATGTCTATCAATGTTGATGAAACTATAGACACTTATCTTTCCTTAAAATTTACAATAGATTTTATGATTCTTGATGAGGTTTTACTTTGTGTAGATGATCCTCCCTTATTTATTAGCATCAAAATAGGCAATATACAAGTTAAGAATGCATTGATTGATGAGGGTTATAACACGTCTTATTTTTCTCAATTTCATTAAGACCCTTAAATGTTTTGAATGTAATCTCAAGTCTACATGCATCACATGCCAAGGATATGATAGAAGGAAAATGCCTCCTCTAGGTTATGTGTTGCTTCCCATTACCATCCCACTTATCACTATCCATGTGAAGGTGATGATATTTATCTTCCCCTTTTCTTATAACATCTTGCTTGGTAGACCATGGACTCACCACATGAGAGATATTACTTCTTCCACCTACCAATTTGTTAAAATTCCATCATAATGGAGCTATGTACACGATTCAAGGTGATACTAACCCTTGGAATTTCAAATAATTCTAAGATTATGATGTATTCAATATTATTACTCTTTAGCCTTTGCCAAGTGTTCCATTCCATGAGTTTCAATGTCTAAACTTGCCCATTAATTCAAATTGAGGTTATAGTGGGCATCCTAAGCTTATTGGTAATATTCCTCCTAACCTCTTAGATTTTGATGATGATGAGCCTGATGAGATTAACTTAAAGATCAAAACTTATGATTTATCTCCTCATCTCATCTCATAGCTTCCTGATTCTATTATGGCATCATTCTTGCGAGCCTCCTTATGATGACATTTCTATAGTCTTGACTAAGACTAGGCATTCTATTCACCATACTTCCTTAGATGACAAGGTCATCCCTATTTGTGTCATTGATATTCACACCCTAGATTATGATGATGGTTATTCCTTATATGATCCACTCTTAGGTGGTCTTGTATAGGCCTATGATGCTAAGATTATCTATTATCATTCTTCCTTACTTAAGTCTTTTCATGCATCTCATCATTTTCCTTCACTTATTGTTCATAATTTTTTTATTTTACCCCTTTATTATAGGGTAAAGATGGTATCGACACCTCCAATTTTTGAGGAACCACGTAGGATTATGTTCATAGATCATGCTATGACTAGGCCTTACCATTTTTTTAGGTACCCTAACCCTCATAGCTGGTTTAACCCTAAAGTTAGTGAAACTCTCCTTAGACCTTATGTAGATCCCATTCCTCCCTCGATAGAGCCCACTATAGTCAAGCCTATTTTTTTTCCTATTATTGCTGAGCTTGCCCCTATTTTTGATTTCATTGTTCCTTCCATTGAGCCTAAATCCATTCCTTCCTCATTACCACCTTCTATTGGTTCTAGTTTGCTTCACTTGCCTAAGATGGATCCTCTACCCACTAAATGGGTTGACAAGTGCTCTCTTGCTTCTTCTACTTCTATTACACTTCCTTCTATGAGTGATTTTGCAAAAACCAATCACAAGTATATTTGTTACTTTCATGGGATAGATAATCATTGTTCCACCCATTATCATAAGTTACAACAATATATTGATACCTTACATCTTTCTTCCCCATCATCAAACAAATTCATACCTCCCCTAAAGGTACTTCCTAAATATCTACCCAAGTATGATGAGGTATATTGTTTATGGTATCTATATGGCATGCATCATATTAATCATTACCACATCCTTCAAGAACATCTTAAGGATCACCTTATAGCCACTCTCAAACCTTGTACCACTCCTCCCACAGGTCATATTTGTAAGAATTCACCTCATTCTTCTTCCATGGCTCTACCTCATATCATTCCATTACCTCCTATGGTTCCTTCATCACCTTCTATGCCTCTACCCATGATTCCTTCACCCATGGACCTTCTCTCACCTATGGATCCTTCTCCATCAATGATTCTTGCATATCCCATCAAATCTACTCCCACACATTCTCCTAACCATCCCTTGCCTAATTTACCTCCTCAACATGATACATCAAGCATTCCTACTTTTTATATGGAGGAGATTAGAAAAGAAGTATATGCCTAGTATTCATTAAAGATTTATGAGACATTAACAAAAGTTCATCTCTAACTTCATAGATATTTATCCGATGTCTTGGATAATGTGTGCGGATAGATTTATACATATTTATGAGCACATGCATGGTGATTTCACATTTTCATTTGGGTTGGATGTGTGTTCATCTTATCTTTATCTATCTATTATATCATTTGACACTATGTCAATTATTTCCTTATTATATATGGTGATCTTACTTGTTATACTATATCTTGCTTATCTTATAATTTATATTTTGTATATGATTGTCTTTCTTTATCATTGTTTTCTCTCTCTTTCTTGAGTTTTTCTCATAACTCTTTTCTTTCTTCTTCATAATTGTTTGATTTATTATCTCTATTTTTAAATTTAATTATCATTGTGACTTGGTTATACAAACTTTGTTCCCTTTGGTTCTTGTCTCCTTTTACCATATGATCAGGTAGCAAACAATCCTACTCATTACTATCTCCTTACACTAGTCCACTTTTTGGATCTCCTTTTTCCCTTCTTCCTTTTCTATAAAATAAGCATATACATGGTTGGGACTTGAGATCACATGCTAATTCATTGTTAAGCCTAAGTATCCTAGTCAGTCTTTATATTTGGTTACTTGGCTTCTTTTAGCCTTAACCTAAAACTCATTTGTGTGTATCACTACATCTCTCATGATTGGTCAATCCACATATTTATGGAGGAGGAATTTTAAAAATCCATAAAAATTTAAAATCTAAAGCATTTTACAAAAGACAATAATATCAAAAGGCAAAAATATTCTTAAAAGTCAAATCACACTAAAAGATGTGATTCAAAGTACATCTCCTTCTTCCAATCAAATATCAAACTCCACAGTTGACCTCACAATAAAGATGATGTCTTTTAGGGTGAGGTAGGCTATTAGATTAGAAGAGGAGAATAAAAAAATCTCTTAGTGATACCTACTTTCTCATAAAAGTACCTAATCTTCATAGTAGACCAACATCTCTATAAGGGGTCCTGAAGAATAGAGAACATATTATGGGAATGTAGGTTCGTTTTAATTTTTCTTGTACCAATCTACCCTCATGAGTTGATCTTCGTAGCATTCCTATTTTCCTATAAAGCTTTGTGTCTATAGCGAATAGGTTTTCCTTTGTACATAGACAAACACTAGTCAATTAGTGTCTTCTCATGTCCTCAGTATGCCTTTTATATCCTAAGGTCTTCTCATAAGATTCATAAGTATTGATTTTTACACTTCCTTTTTCATTCCCTACATCCCTCATATTTATGCTTGAGAAATATTATTTTGTCTACTGATCACTCCCATTGGGATTTTATTTGTGAGTTGAATTATAAGACTGTGGATAAGATGCAACCATCTTCACAAATTACCATTTTTTCCTTCATATTAACCACATCCTTGATTACCTACTTTTTCCTAATTATTCCACCCTAGTGGTGTTCTCTTTGTGATTTGATTTGTAAGACTATGGATAGGACCCTACATTCTTCAAAAAAAAATTCAATACTTAAGACACAATCAAAATTACATGTGTCAAATATAAGATAAGATTTAATTGATTATGAAGTTACACATCATTAACATGCTCCCCAGCTTGATTTAGTGTGTTTTATGCTTACTTCATTTCTCTTTCACCTTTTTATCTTCTTATTTTCTAAGTGCATGTAAGAATACAACCATTTCTTAAAATTTTCATACTTCCCAACTTGAATTAGTGTGATCACTTTAAGACCAATCTTTTTCCAATTTTGTTCTTCTTTTATACTTCTCAAACATGATATAGTATGATTGATTGACTTAATTTGATTTTTTTTACCATTTGTGCTCTATTACATTCCTTCCATTTTATTACTTTGTTGTCATACTTCCCAATGCAAAATAGTATGATATTACTTGTTTTAATTTGGTGCAAAAATCTTCCACTTTGGTTTGAAAACAAATCCCTTTTTTCCATCTTGTTTACCATTTCTTGTTTTTTTATACTTATTAATTTTTTGTTATTAAACATTTCCCATCTTGAAATAGAGTGTAGTACATTTTATTGATTGATTATATTTTTCCAAGTCCTTTTTGATTGTTTCTTTTTTACCATGCATGTGTTTTTCATAATGCTATAAAAGAAACCACATCTCATATATTTATTATAGTATATACAACAAAGCTAAAATACATGTGCTAGAAAGAAATATATCCAAAGCATCCAAAACCACAACCATAATACACCATAATGAAAATATACAAAACCAATATCAAATATGCTAAAATGATCCATATATATATTATATCATGAATTTGATACAATTAATAAAACCATATACAATGCTCTAGCTCTATGGTTAAGTCCCATCCTATCTATATCATGGCCTATCCATGCTACTTATAAAGGCTTTGGTCTGACTCTTCCAAATAGTATGCTATAAAGAGACCATCCAAGATCTCAATCCCTCTACCTATCCTTATAGGTGCACTACCTACACCTATGATTATGTCAGCTAGGTTTGGAGCTTTGTTATCTATACCACTATGGCTAGATTCATAGATCTATTCACATCTAGGGCCTACCATGCCTACATATCTCTTGTACCCATCTCTAAAAATGTCTACATCCTCTCTCTCTACACTTGTATCTATCTTTATACCTCCCCATATAGTCTAAACTAGCTCACCTGAGCTAGGGTAGATGGTACACTAGGGTCCTCCAATGCAGTAAGGTCATATGGTTGTACAATCTCATCTAAGATGTCATGGAGTGATCCCTTCACCAAGGACCGCCATCTCTCCTTTGTATCCTTAGATATGCCTAAAAAATTACACTAGATTGATATTAGATCATTGTTATATCTTAAAATATCTATCTATCTCTACTTCTAAATAAAAACTAAAAGCAATAATTTAATCATCTTTATTACATGTCTGTGTCTCAACTATTATGGTCTCTCCATCTATGCAACTACCTAGCATAGTCTCCCCATTTGTGAAATATCCTAGTACATCCTCTATAGGATACCTCCTTAAATCAAATACCTCTATCATATCTTGCATCCATCTTATCCTACCCCTAAATGGTCTCTCTATCATCCATCCCTCCTTTGGTTCTCTTGCTAGCTCATCAAGGATGACATCAATATTTAATATCTCTTACTACCTCCATCATTATCATGTCCTTAGTTGTCACAACTACTCTTGATATGGAATTAGTAGTGGTACATTTGGTATCTCTACCTCTACCTCCCTATCTTCTTACTCTACTCCCCATCATGCTTGACTAGTCTATGGTTACTCATGATATGGTCTGAGTGATGATCTCACTATTTATGGTCTTAGTCCTCTCCTCCCATGTGGCTCCCTCACATGTCTATCCCACTACTTGGGCATTAGTATTGATGTCACTAGATGAGGTAGACCCATCTATCTTGGTACTTATGTCAATATATGTGGTTCTTCCTCCACGTGTAGTGTCTAACCACCTTTATCCTCACTATTGTTGATGTAACTATATCCAGCTCACCCATATAGTCATTATGTATCCATATAGCTACCACACTATGTCTATGCATCTCACTAACTATAAAACTAGCACGTGGGGCATGGCATGCACTACCTAGTATTCTCTTTATCTTTACATGTGAGGTAACCTATCATCAATTGCATGGGGTAACCCAGTTAATTGATACATAAGAAAAATCTTATATATCCAAGTTATCATCAATATGATTGGTCCCATGGTCTTCTACCATCTAACTAGCATTTCATATAGATCATGTATGAGTTGGACCTAAATGACATGTCCCAGATCATATAGAACTCACTCCTCCAACATCACCTCACTCAAGGCTACCATGAACAATGGTACCTTACTATCTGACTTGTGACATAACACCTACTATGTCACAATCCTTATCATATATTTTTGAATATATAGAATTTTTGATGTATATACATCATCCAACTAACTTTCTATCCTCTCAAAATCATCTTTGAGCCTATAGCCCACATGGCTAAGGCTCTCATCTCCTCTATGTTATATGGTATCATAGTGGTCATTGGTGCTCTTGCTGTGGGCAACCTAAGGATGGCATAGATATCCTCTAATGTGATGTCCACCTCTATCACATCCCATCTAAAGGTGTTAGTTAGTCATTCCCAATAATCAAGGAACATGACTAATAGATCAAAACTCATGGGGATCCTTCACATATCAACTATGCCTCCTAGACCTATGGATACTAGTATACCCCTATCTATATGTGATAATCACTCCAATAATACTGGTAACCATGATATATCCACCAATCTCTAGAACCTCCATCATCTATAAAACTAAGAAAAAACAAAGGATGCATCAGTTTCATCATGTCATGTATAATCACAATACATTTTTTGAAATAAAAAACAAACCTAATTTCTTTTAAACTTATTCATTTTTTTCACTTTACCTAATTTCTAGCCTAATCGGTACCTCTTTTCCTCTTTTGATCATTTCAAACCATTATATCCCTCTTTCAGCCTTCTACATGATTTTTCATGCTTATTTTGTTTCTTTGGTCAAACTACTTTGACCAAAACTTCCCTTTATTTTCCCTAGTTGACTCCAAAATCTTAGTCAACCCTCTTTTTTCCCTTTTTAGTGTTGTGTTGTCATTCTAGACCTTAAAATTTAGTTGGAAAATTAAATTAGGTTAGTAACCTATAAAATGTATATGGTTGACCCATACCTACTGGGTCAACACTATGGATTCTGCCTAGATTCAGCCTACTGGGTCAACTAGATCGACTCAATTCATTCTTCCTATCGACCCCTTGCATTTTCCTATAAAAGTGCATTTTTCTACTTTCTTCCCTATTTCTCTCAACCCATTTCCCATATTAATATTTTCTACCATAGAATATAATTTTGTCCTATTCTAACATCTATAAGTTCTTAAAATTTAAATTTACTAAAAATACACTTAATTCACTACAAATTTCAAAAACTAGTTTGAGATTCATAGTTACATACTTATAGTGCACCCATTGTTGTCTCTAGGCATCCCTCTCGTCTAGCTTGTCATCTCCTCACCATCCTATCTTGTTTGGTATCTAGAGATATTTTTTCTCTCCCTCTTAAGTCACAATATCAAATTAATTTTTTCCCCCTATTTTAAAACACTTTAAAACAATTCAAATTCTTTAATTATTATCCTGCATATTCCTTCTTTTGCCTATATCTTTGTTTTTACTCATCCATTTTCAAAACTATAAAATGCACTGGATTCATGATGATGTAGAGATTATTTTAAACTACCATATACATATATTTCATTTTTTTAATTTTTGGCTATTTTTGCACTAACTTTTATAGGTTTGCCTAGTGTTCTTTACATTAGACATCCTTAAATTTCTTGTAGTCTACTTTTGATCTACAACACTAAGGTAAGTAAAGATAAGTGTTTTTTAATTTATTCCTTTCATTTATCTTATTTGATTATTAATACACTTTAATTAGCATCAATTTTGTGTGTTATCATGTTTTATCCTGAAGTACCATTCTATGTTGTACTTACATAACACATGGTGAGCTTCAAGTGGGGAATATGTATACACATAATATTATTAACATTTATTGATTACTAAAATTTTGTATCTTATAGGAACCCATCAAGTCTCAATCTCTCTAAGTGCATGCTTTAAGGGGTACATTGGGAAAGGTGTGGGTAGACCATTGGTGCTTTGTAATATTGTTATCCCTTTTGCCACTTACAATCTGCACACTCATATCCTAAAACCATTTACCCTAAGATTATTATTCTCATCCTTACACATTATAGTCCTTTTCCTCTTTCCATACTCCTTTTATTTCCTTAATTCCCTTTTAGATTATTGACTGTACTAGGTTGACCATGGTTGACCGTATACAATTTAGAGGTATTTTTCACTTTTTAGGTTTGTTAGCCTTTTGATTGACCTAGCTTAGGCCTAGTGAATTGTCCCTAAAAACATACTGGGTTGACCATGGCCAACCCTATACAACTAAGGTTTATAGGAGGATTTAGGGAAAGATCTACCTATATATACAAGTTTATTTCTAACCATTTATAAGAAGAGAAGTAGATAAGAATAAGTGCAAATAAACATCTGCATGTTGACCATTCTACTCAAGGAATAAATCTTAGGGTTTCATACTTTATTTAAAGATACATATCTTTTCTTATGGATAAGTCTTTTAGATGCATAGATAGGATGTGTAGCCTAGAGATGATTTGTATTTATTATCCTTACATACAATAATAATATCTTGTGAAGCACCTTGGCCAAGGGAGAGATTGACGCTCAGTAGTTTCATCTTCAAGGTAAGTATTCCTAACTTTATTTCTCATTTATAAGAGTAGATAGATAATGTATTTGTGCGTATACATTGACATGAGTTTATGTCTTCTATGCATATTTAGTTTTCTTTTTTGTTTTGTTTCTAACCCCCACTTTGTGCAACAAGGATTGGTGAGAACTATATTAGATTTACTTTCTTGTTTATTCAACATAGGTGAAATATTAAACTTAGGACTCTTTTAGGGTTGTTACATGATTGTGTTAGATTGTAGGCTTTGGAACCCTACCTCACATGATGTATTGGGACAAGATATCCCCTAATCAATCTAGTAGATCCTCATATTAGTCATGCTCCCACTTAACAAATGTATTACCAATCGAAAGTGTAGGTATGCTCTATCTTCTCTTAGCTAGGATCAATTTATAGACATGATGCATTTTTGATTGCATATAATGGGGCTCTTTTTTAATCAAATATATTCTTGGTCTAAGTACCTATCAACTTCAAGCCAATGAAGGGCATGTTTTGAAAGATCTCATAAATGCACAATTCATTAAGAAGTATTTTCCCAAATCCTTCCCTATTTTTCATGTTTTCTATATGCTATCTATATAACACTTTTTGTAGGATAATTACACAGGTCTCACCCTCTATAGCAGTTCTCCATTTTCATAAACCTTAGTCCTTCCTTTTGGTCTTTTAGTTTCCTATTTTTCTCATGAGTTGTAGTGTAAGACCATGGATAGGACCCAACCTTCCTCACAAATACCATCTTTTTCTTATCCAATTTATTTTTTCAATAATTTTTGGTACCCCATGATTTTATCTTTATGAGTTTTAGTGTAAGACCATGGATAAGACCTAGTCTTCCTCACAAATACAATCATTTTTTATTTTTATTTTTCCAACACTTTGTTTTGGCACCCTAGTGGGTGTCTCTTTTATGAGTTGTAGTGTAAGACTATGGATAGGACCTAGCCTTCCTCATAAAATAACCATCTTGTCATTCCTTTCTGGAATGTGCTTTGAAATGGTTATAAGTTCTTGATCTTTGTTCTTAGCTTTAGCTTTTACCTCTTTTGATAGATGAAATTTTCACAACAAATCTATGTTAGCATGTTTTCTTCCATTTCCCTCATTCTTATGATAAGGAATCATAATTTTATATAATTGAATCCCCTTTTTCACCTTTTTTCACAGTTTTTGAGATTTTAAGTAATTCAAATTGTTTCATGTTTCATTCCTCTTGATTTCTTTTCCTTTCACTCCACATTGGATAAAATAAGGTCAAAGTCAATATAGCACTTTTATTTCACCTAATTTTATAAGACTCTTAGACACCATGCTCTCTGAGTTCTCTCTCTTAGAAACCAAGTCCCAAGTATTCAAATTAAATTCATCTTTAACACTCATGTTTGGTTTTCTAAATATATATGGAGGAATATAAAAATCCATCAAGAAAGTTAAAATCTAAATAATTTGAAAATAAAAGGCGACATACAAAATCTAAAAGTCAAAATCACACCAAAAGACATGATTACAAGAACATCTCCTATCTTTAATCAAATCTCAAACTCTAAAATTGGCCTCACACTAGAGTTGAGGTCCATTAGGATATAATAGGCTAGTAGATTGGAATAGGATAATTCAACAAAATCTATGGTTCTACCTACTTTCTCACACAAGTACCCAATCTTTGTAGTAGAACAAAGGCTATATAAGGGGTCTTGAGGAATGGAAAACATGTTGTGGGAAGGTAGGTCTATTTTACTTTTCATTCATATAGCCTTCATGGGATAATATACATACTTAATTTATTAACCTCAGACTTGTGTGACTAAAATAAATTCTTCAAAGTCCTTAAGGTCAAAATTCCTCTTATTTTGACAAATATAATTTGAGTTTCTTAACTTCAATAAAGAGTTCCTCTACCTTGATTTTTCCTCCATTCTCCCCTCCACCCATTTCATTTCCCCCCTTAACAGGCACATGTGATTCTAAATATGTTTTCCCTCTTTTATACTTATTTCTTATTCACATCTTAAAAACATGCTAGCACTAATTTTTTTTAGTTTTATCTATCCTTAGAGAAAAATAACGTGTTTGATAAACTATGGATTACTTTATTTACATCATGGTTCTACAATTCTAGATATACTTTGTTTTCTTTGACCATTTATCATTGTTGTGCCACCCTTTTTGTGGACACATGAATCCATTTATACTTTCATGTAATTTTTCCATTTTTGAGTGAGGATGGCTTGTTACTTCTCACTCATCAATGTTGTATTACCACTTTTTGATTTCTCATATTTGTTTAAGTAAAGTTTGTTACTATTTTTACATTAATGTTTGATTACCATATTTTTGACATGTATCCTTGGTTTGACTTGGTGAGTTTGCCTTTCTTACTTCAGATTTACTTTGAGTTTTTTGGTCTTTAGTAGCCTTGGATTTTTGATTACCTAGTTTAGTATAAATTTTGACTTGGTCATTTGGTCTAACATATCACTTATTACCCTAGCTTGCCAAATTTTTAATTATATCCCATCCACATAACACCAATTACCTTGGCTTTCTTGCATTTGCTTTCTTTAGTTTTGTATTCTTGGGTTTGTCAAAAGTAGTCTCTATGCTCTTCATAATAAAAACTATGAACACAATAGACAACCATCAAATGATAAAGGTTAATCAAGTTATGCATCACATTCACTTTTTAATTATTTCCATTTTAGTCATTTAATTTTATCTATTTTTGCCTTAAAATACTGTAACTTTTTTATTAGCCTCAACATTGTGTGTTACTATGTTTTTTCTCAAAGCACCATCTCTTATTGCACTTGAGTGACACGTGATGATCTTTGAGTGGGGCATATGCATACACAAAATATTTTCAACTTTTATCAAATATTGATGCTTTTTATCTTATAATAACATGTCAAGTCTCAATCTCTCTAAGTGCATGCCCTAAAGAGTGTATCAAGAAATGTGTGGGTGGACCATTGGTACTTCATAGGATTGTTTTCATTTATTAACACTTATTAACAATATAACTAGTTCTTAAAAACATTCCCCTAAGCTTTGTCTCCTCTTTTTAACACTCCTCTAGTCTTTTACCACCTTTAGTACCCCTTTTCCTAACCTTAAACCTATTTTGATAGTTTACATGACTAGGTCAACTAGGTCGACCATGTACTCTAATTGGCAAAACTTATTTAGGGTATAGCTCAGATCTTGGCCGACCTAGCCTATGACCTAGTGAGTTTTCATCAATAACAATAGTAGATCAACTAGGTTAACCCTATCAACCAAAATTTTTGGAAGGGTTTAGGGTTAAATCTACCTATATAAACACATCTATTTTGCTATTATTTAGAGAGAAGAAAAGAGTTATTATTCATTTTCACTTCTTTACAATTTGTTATTCCACCATTCTACTTGATAAGTCTTATCTTATGGTTTTTAATTGTAGAATAATCTAGTCTTATGGAGAAATATTAGATTCTTTAGCCTTTCTTAGTGATCCTTACAAAACACAACCTCTTTCAAAACACCTTTGGCCAAGAGAGAAATTTAATCTTGATGGGTTCATCTTCTAGATAAGTATCTCTATTTTTTTCTCTTTATTAGAGAGAAGTAGCATAAGTAATGGATTTTGAATAATATTACTCTTTTTCTCTATGCAGAAGGGTCCTACCTATACATAACTTAATTAGGATTCTCTTATGCATGTTTACTTTTATTTATTTATTAAGCCCCACTTTATACCACAAGCTTTGGTGAGTATTAGATTATATTTTTTTCTTTACTTGTTATTAGTATAGTGAATATGAAAACATGGGGCTTATTTAGGGTTATTGCATGATTTTTATGTACTAGAGGATTTGGAACCCCCTAGTGATCTTATTATGGTAAGATATACCCTAATTGGGTCTAGTGGATCCATATTAGTCATGCTCTCAATTATCTAATGTATCCCCAAATAAAAGTGTAAGTAGGATCTATATTCTCTGAGATAGGATTGATTTGTGGATCTGATGCATTTATGATTGAATAAAATAAACACATGGTTGATGGTATATATTAAAAAATCACCTGACACCCTTATCTCTATGAGATTGTGAAGTGAGAGTGTAGGACCCAATACCAAACCAACATCATCATCAATAAATATCCATTTCAATGTTATCATACCTAAAACTAGCTTGAGCTTACCTATTTTTAGTTATTTTACAAATCCAAACACCCTATCACACTCTAAATAATAATTTAGAGTGTATTGGCATGTACACTCATTATACTAGCATTTAAATTTCAGTATTGCTTCTAGCTATTTGTAAATTGTATTTTGTATTGAAAAACTTGTATTAGCTAGTGTTGGTATAAGGTTTGTGCTATGTATTGTAATTAGATTGACTTAATTGACTTAGTTTTCTTTGTTTTTATCTAATTTTCCTTAAAAATTGTGGTTCAATCATCTATATTTATACCATTCCAAATATTTCCAACCTATAGAACATAGTCGACTCAGTCAGCTTAATCTCTTATGGGATACTCTATTTTATCTTGCTATATAACATAGTTGACTCAGTCTCTTATAGGCTATTATGCTTACCTTTCTAAAACATATTCAACTTGTTTAAATTTATTTCTTTCCAATTTATCTACTTAATTTATTGCATAACATAGTTGATCCATTTGATTTTGTACCCTCTAGCTAAATCACTCTTATTTTTGAATTCCTATCTAGTTGATCCCATCTAGTGCTTATCTAAATCTCATTATTTTCCCCCTTCATCTTAGATTACTATTTTAAACACCATGAAATTCCTTATTAAAATATTTTTAGATAGCCTTAATCCATTTAGATGATACATAGGTTATTCTTTCCATCCTACCTTTGTTACCAAAGAAGATACTCACTCTTGGTGCATCTTATCTCACCCTTCATCTATGGATTTAAATATGGTTCAAATTACCCAAAATGATGATACCTATGGATAAAATCCATTTAAAACTTATCAAGGCACCACTATATCCAAACTACCTTATTACACTATAGGATCAATTGACACAAGCCTAAGAAACAAACCTATAGGAAATCCCTTAAAAAATAACCCCACAAGAAATCCCTTAACACAAAACATTCCTCCTCTCATTGGCACCAATATTCCTCCTAATATCAACACTAACCTTCCACCTTCATATCTTAATAATCCAAATACACAAATAGATACTACTTAAATCCTTACACAAATGGTGTAGAAATTGAATGCCATGCAAACCATAGATACCTCTCAAATGATGCACATGCAATAGCATGTATTATTTTACCTCAAAATAATCAAAACTTTATCTCTCCTCCTCTTAGATATGTCAATGTAAATATCATTCCATAACCCCTTATTCAAAACAAGATGCTTCAAAATATCCAAAATGAACATTTATTTCCCTTTATTATTTTTATTGATATTAGAAAAATTTATTTAACTATTAAATATGATGGGAATAAATACCCTTCATACTTCCTTAAAGCATTTGTAAATATCTACAAATAATGGATTCAAACAAACACCTTTGCTACCACCAAACTTATAGTTAAAACTTTTACAAGAGATGTACTACAATGGTATAATCACTTACCTCAACATTATATCTGGAAATTAGACTATTTAGTTAATGCCTTATTCAAATAATTTCAACATAATGACCTTCCAGAAAATTGTGTTAGTCATTTTACTCATGCTAAACAATCACCCTCCGAATCAGCCCATGACTTCACTATACGATGGAAATATTTGGCTCATAAAGTCGATCATAATATGAATGATGATTATCTATTAAAATTATTTATAACTACATTAACATCCTCACTTAAATATAAGGTTCAAACATTTTCTCCAAAAAATCTAAATGACATAATTGTTCAAGCTACATGACAAGATTTTCTTATGAAACAATTTGAGCCAGATCATAAATCCATCAAGGGATCATTCTAAAATTTCACTAATGTGATTAATATTAATATTCCTCAAAAAAAAAAAAAATTAGTCAAGAGGATAACCCCCTTGATTCCCATACACTGTTAATAGTCTAACAAATGAATCAACTATTATCTCCCTCAAAACCTTTCACCTATAATAATGATCCACCTTCATGGTATGATCCTAAATTTTTTTATTGGTTTCATGTTGATGTGGGTCATTCTCATGAAACATGTTGTGGGCTCTTTAAATTCACTACTTATTTTATGTTACCATGAATATGTTAAATCCTTTCAAAAGAAATAGTTTACCACAAATTTGTCATCCAAAGCTCAACAATATTTCTCTACTGCTAACCCACAACATTTAAATGAGGATATTTGTGAAATAAATTCCAATTATGACCCATATTATACCAATTATAAATATATAAACATAGCCCAGGTCAATTAGAGATGCAAACTACTCACAAAGACTCAGTTACTAAACTAAAAAAACCATCAGTCGAAGACCAACTCTTTAAAGATACCACCACTACTATACCTTTTATACCAAATGATGAAAAACTCCCACAACTAGAACCTCAATCTACTTCTCTTATTCTCACAAAAATCATTATACTTAATAAACTTTGAGTTGATTCTTCATCTTCTAAATAACATTGAAATTTCTTGGAAGAACTCAATTTAATGCCTTGTAAAATACTCCTCATGGAGTTAGTTCGTACTTATCCATATCATCATAATTTTTTAATGCAATAATTAAAATAGATTGAAAAACCACCATCCCTTGATGTGAAACATCCTCTTAAAGAACCTTCACCTAAAAAAGTACATATTATTGAAATTATTTATGCCTCTTCTTAACCTACCATATAATTTCTTTAAGAAGACATGATTAATGATGAATTATTTTTTGTTCTGATGATCCACCCCTTTTATTAAAATTGCACTCAAAAATACCCTCATTTGAAAAATATTAGTAGATAAAGGATCAGGAATTAATCTCACCTCTCTTTGGTTAATACAAAAGATTGGACACACCAAAGATAATCTTAAGCCAACTTGCCTCACATGTAGAGGATTTGATAAATAAATCAAAAACCACTTGGTTGTATTTTTCTCCCACTCACTATTGGATGCAAGACAATATGCACTAAAATTATGATTTTTGAATTACCATTATTTTACAACATGCTCCCAGGTCACCCATGGACACATCATATGCTAGTTATTGCCTCCTTAGATAGTCAATGTATTAAATTCATTCATAATGGAAAATGTTACAAATATGAGGCTAATCCTAATCCATGGAGTATATAACTACCAAACCCCAAATCCCAATATCATATTACAACCACCCTAGGAATTAGTAGTGCACCTTTACCTAAATTTATTAACATGAATCTAGATCTATAGGCAACTCTTGTTGATTCTAATGATGATGAACCTAATGACTTACAAAATACTTGTAATACCACTAAATTACCTCCGTACACTTTATAATGGATTCCTCCTTTACTTCCACATGATCATACCATCCCTCTAATTGATGATCCTCATCCATGTAATGCATACAAATATTCTTACAAAGAATATGATTTCACTTGTGATGATGTATCCCCAATATTTAGTGATTTAGGCACACCCACTACTGATTCTCAATAGAAACAAATGCATTCACTATTTACCACACATATGATGATAATTATAGCATGGCCCATGCTCAATCACAAGACTTAGATGTAAAGCACTATCAAAAGACATTAGCCAAAATACATACCTTCAACTATGATGTCCATGTCATCCACATATAAAGATATTTAATTATAACCTCAAAGTCATGTATCTCTCATTAATCCTCCACTAATAGATACCCCATATGTACTTTAATAACTCTCAACTACCTAACCTTTTACATTTTCTATAAAACCAAACATTTTAAACCTATTCCTTCCATTGATACCATTAAGTTTATCCACCTAAATACAATCGAAGATTCATATATAATACAAAATAATACACCTATCACCAATCTAGTCGACACCAATCAACCTCATACCCATAAAAATAAACCTACACCCAAAATTACCTTAGACACTAAATCCACATATGTATGAGAAATACATTCTAAATATGATCATAATGGTAATAAAATCATTGATCTTGAAGTAGATGTCAAATATTATGGAGGGTATGTGCATAGAGTTGGGGGAAAATTATATGGACATTTCCCATAATGCATATGCATTATCACATAATGCATGTGCATTATTTTCATAACATGTAAGTGTTATGGCTTAGGATACCCTAGCCATAATGTTTATGCATATTTGGTAAAAGTAATGCATACATGTTCCTTTACTAATAGAAATGCATACATGTTATAGGAACATGTACATATTTTTATAATTATAAGGAACATGTATGCATTATTTAAAAGATAAAAATCAAAAAATCAAAAACCCCGATTCATTTATTGCTCTCCCATTTGTATTTTTCTCATCTCCCATTCACATTTTGCTTCCCATTCATATTTATCTCCCATCGGCATGGAAATTATTGGTTTTGCTCACAAATTTACAAAATCAATGATGACACTATGAAGAAGAGGTAAGTTTTGTGAAATAAATCAAATTTTATGAATTTTTTGTTTTGTACATAGTTTAATTTGTAATTTTTCTACAACAGGTTGGCATGCTAACCCTCTACATAATCCTTTGCATAACCCTTTGTCCAATGCTCATAACCCTCCACCTAACCCTCCTAAGAATCTATCTAAGGCTCCTATATTTCCACTAGATCCCCTAGGTAGTCAGAAGAATATAACTGAACACATAATGGAGAATAAAAATGAAATCAAGTAGATAATTAGGAGAATGAGGGAACCCACTTCCACCAATACCCACCACACTATCTGTATAGTACTTAGAGTTAGTATTAGGTCAAGTCGACTTGATAATGAGTCAAATTGATAGATAAAGGTCTTATAGGGATAGTTATAGGGCTTATTATGCTAAAACATTGTCAGCATATGAGGTGAAGAATAAATAAATAAAAAAAGAACAAATTTGTGCCTTATTCATCGACCTAACCACCAATACACAATTTCCAATAATGACTAAACATTTTCCAATCCATCAATGCCAACATAATTTGATTAAAGCCAATTTTTGGGAGTGATGGTAGATGGTGTTTGATTATCTATTGTGTAATAACCATGAGGTCCCATTGTATTTTTTGAGGAAACTCTACTATAAGTTTATCCTCAATGAGATTCTTAACTATTTTGACTATGGTGAGTTTTAGGGCTAAGGGAAAAGATCTTCACAAGATTGACCAGGTGTAGATCATGCACCTAATCAACCTACAAGTATCCCTACCTAAAATCTACTTCATATAGAGATTCCCTCTACATTGAAGGAGGTTATGGAGATCGACACTTTGCATACACTTAGTGCACTTAATTAAAAACTTGATCATATATGAGTAGGCTATCAAAGACATATGCTTGACATATTACACCTAGTGGGTGTATCTAACCCCACCCATGTAGATATTATGGTGTTATATGTATTTGACCTTAATATGATGATGATGATGGTGCTTTAGGGGGCTTGGAAGATATGGTCATGACTAATGAGTTGTTGGCAAACACATTTGGTTTGGATACGTTGGTCTCTACGCACATGTAGGTATATTTTATATAAATTTCATGTTAAATTTTTAAGTTATATTTTCAAATTAAAAAGATAATACTTAATTTACACATTTAAATTGAATTATATATATATATATATATATATATATATATATATATATATATATATATATATATATATATATATATATATATATATATGCATTTTTTTATGTTTCAGGAGGAGACATTGCCTTCGACATCACAATTTCAATTTACTGAGCTAGGTAGTGGGCCAACCACTACTACATCTATCTGTGTTACTATGACACCATATACATTTATAGAGGTAAAATTTCAAGTGAATCTTATATACTCTAGATATACATTCATACATCTTAATAACATCATTGGTAGATTTTATGTAATAAAATATAAAATACCTAATATAATTTTGTTGCACTTTTTATTGTTTGATGTATTAACATGGATTGGAATAGTGTTAGAAACTCATCCTCCATCTCAATTTTTACTTTATTTTATTTTGAATTTAAAACTATGTTTTTAATAACCAAAATCACGTATAGGTAAATAAGACCATCCACTCACTCTTGTCTCTATAATATTCATGTCTATTTTCTATGTGTTTCTTTAGATTTTGAATAGACCTATTTTATAAGGTTTTAGACACTCTTAAAAGGTTGTATATATGTACCTCATAAAATTAACTTATAGCTCTAGGTGTCTTAAAGATTAAAAATTAGTTTACAAACTTCTCAATAAACACCTATACATGTTACTTGTCTTATCATAATGACTATTTCTAAGGGCTTTTTTATCACACCAATACTTAGTTGGACTAAAAAGTAATTAATGTTTGTAAGAAAAGTATTAAACATGTTAACATGATCAAAATTTCAAAACAAATCAACTTAGACACCATATCTCATAGGACTATCCTCAACTATAGCAAGTCACTACCTTAAGACAATTAGGCCTAATGACCTTAATTAGGTCAAAATCTGAACTATAGCTCAACAAAGCTATACAATCATCCAAATCAGTGTATATAGGTGTATCAAGGATGTTTAAACACCTAAATTGCATTCAGTGACTCAATTTCACAAAATTCACTCATAAATCCTCCCTCACTATCTTAGAGATATAAGGTTGCAAGTTTACATGAAACTTAGATTTCAATAAATGTGATTGTAAGCTTTATTAGATCCAAAACCTTTGGAATTATCTTCTAGGCTTGTTTGTTTAACTATTCCCAATATTTTATGAAATTTCAAGGATATAAATAGAAGTTATAGTCCTCCAATGATGCAAAGTTGGTCTTTTATACTTTTTCCTTCATCTTGTGCATCCCTAAAATGATAGATTCAAACTGATCATGTTGTTGAAGACTTCTCCAAGTTTAGGATGTGTTAATTTAGGTCCTTATTCCTCTAACAGACTTGTTTAAAATAATATAAAATAATCTTTAAATACTTATCAAGTCATTTAAGACCTTTAAATGATTAATAGAGATAGATATGACCTTAACTAAACTTAGGAGACTCTTATCCACATATCAGACCTTCTAGAACCTATTAGACACATTAATTATTAAAATTTAAGCATATATTCACTCAAATATATTTTAAAATTCAAATAACAAGTAATGGAGGGAAAACACTCCAAGAACACTAAATGACCTAAGACATACACTAAATGCCTCATTCAAGGCTTATTGACACCTATCAACCCTTTTAAGACTAACTATAGGAACATATATACAAGTTTGTAGGATGATCTTGCATCAAGAGGTGTAAGAGATGCATCATTGCCTTGGATGTATTATCATTCTCCCTCATAAAACTAACATTTCTTGGATTTAGTGTGGTGTTATAAGTCATATTATACATATCCACTTGTCACATTCATGCTTCCTATGACCTCATTAGATATTTTCATATCTTATGTAAGACTAAGTTTATTAAGAACTTATTTAATTAATGAATTTCCTAAGTTATTAATTATTAGGTTGTTTGTTTAGCTGATGGCTAGGGTGGACACTCTTCCATCATTATGAGTTGAGATAGACTTGGGCATTGATTTTAAAATGTCATCTACATAAGCACTCATATAGGTACATATTCACTTATAATTTTGAATTATAATTTAATACTTTTGTTTTAATAATTTTACTATATACTTGGGAAAAAATAACTTATATTCATGAATGTATTGTGTGTGTGTGGCTATCATATGACATTTGATAGTCCAATTCAGATGACTATCAAAGTAAATCCTCATGTTTTTCATTATTTCACATCCCTGTTCATGTAGATGAACTTGGCATTGACCCATCGAGCATCAATAGCAAATTGTGAAGGACCATGAACTTGTAGTAAGTGCAAGTTGAAATGATTTTTTTATTATAGTTTAAAATGAGTTTCTTAACATGGTTTCATGTATACTTGTTAATTTTATAATGATTTTTTTGTTTTAATAGGTTTAACTGCAAGCAAGCTATGAGTGTAGTACCTATAATTGATCCTTGGAGAAATCCAAGGCATTAGAGATACCTCCATCTATAAGCAGGGCATCCTAGGGAGAGTCTTCTTCAAGTAAGACAAAAATAGGGGGACTATTTGATGTTTAGTATTTTGTAGATGATGTACTTTTTTATATGCATATATGGTAATGTACACATTTTTGGAATTGTAGATGTGTATATGATGTATTAACATGACATTAGATACTATGTTGCTAGACATGATGTAATGTTTTGTATACCTATATGGAAATGCATGTATTATTGATATTGTATGCCTATATATGTCATTCATACATGATATTCTTATTTTTTACATGAATATTTAAGAAAACCAATGAAGTAAGTCTTGTTTGAATCACTTATGTTCAAAGTATTATGAATGATTAGTTTTAAATTATTCTTAAGGATTAAAAATGTTATGAGATTTAGAATAACTTGTTAGGATAATGTTGTAAACTAGATTGGTATGACAAATCCTATAATTAGAAAGATTGACATTTTTTGTTCTTACGAACATTTGTTTTTATAAGAATGAAAACGAAATAAGAAGGGGTGTTGAACCTATATTTTTGTTAATTGAATCCTATACTAGTGATTTTAACCTAGAAACAAGTTCATGAAAGTTTCAAACATTGTACTTATGTTCAAAGCATTATGAATGATTGGTTTTGAGGTATTCTTAAGGATTACAAATGTTATGAGATTGAGAATAACTTGTTAGGATAATGTTTCAAATCAGATTGGTATAATAGATCCTAAAATTATAAATATTGACATTTCTTATTCTTAAGAAGCTTATTTATATAAGAATACAAATGAAATAAGAATTAATGGGCATTTAACCTATCTTTTCATTAATTGAATCCTATACTAGTGATTGAATCATTCTTAAATTGGAAGTTGTTAAACACGTAATCACTTATCTTGATTATGAATCTTGTGCATGGAGTGGGATTAAGGGAAGAAAACCCTTATAATAAATAAATAATATCAATGATTGCATTTGAATTATGTTTGTATGCTCATGGTCATCTATAGTTTCTTGCAAGTCTAGAACTCTAAGTTCTTAGTGGGATAAGCCTTATACGGTATAATTAAGGTAGAATATTATTTTGAACATGTGAGTTTATTTTGGATAGAGTATATATAGGATGAATTAAGTAAATAAGGTGTCTAAAAACTCAACTACATAATTTTAAACCCTCTCAACCCATACACAAACTGGTAAATTCAGACCTAGGGTTTTGACCTAAAAGTGTGCATATCTTAAAACATAAACATTGAATGTTATTGAAAATTTGTAATCTGATGTGTTTTTACATGGTATAAAATAATCAAGAATATTTATAATGGTATAGATAATAAAATTACATATTTCAAGATTGAACTTTGTCATAGGACTAATGGAGGCCTAATGGGATTTTAAGAGTGTGAGAACATGGGTTTAGAGGGAGAGTTTATCCAAAACTCAATCAGTGAAGTAAGAAGACCCTAATGGGTTGTAAAATATTATTTTACATTATCTTTAATGTATTTAGATAATCCAAGACATGGAGATTTGTAGTACAACATGGCTATAAGGTGAACAAACCAAGAAAGAAACTTGTAAAAGAAAGGAAGTGAATTAGTAGATGAAATTTTAAAGAGTGTTTGAAACATAGTGTAAGAAATGTATAAAGGGAATTAGTATAAGTTTGAAGTAGTATATTGGCATTCCATACCCTAAAATACCATTAGGCCATTCTAGCCTATAGGAGCATATATCAAGTAAGAGATGATCTTGTAAGGAATAAGGAAATGGGTGATTAAGTTATAAGAGAGGGATTATCATAGAGTGTTTTTAAGGGTGATGAAGGAATTAGAGGTGAAATAATCTATTATAACCATATTTTGTACTCTATAACCAAGGAAACCATTTTTAGGCCATGAGAAACGAGTACACAAATTTAAAAAGGGTGTAGTTATGACTGCTTTGCATCAATTTAGGTGGGCAGGATGGTTCAAGAGCCTTGGTGAGAGATTAAATAGATTATGAAGAGTTAATACATTGTAAAGAGGATACCTCATAAAATGTGATGAAGTTTCTCATTCCAATCAAGGCAATCTAGCATCATTAAGGGGAGGAAGGGTTTTACACTAGTGAAGAAGCTCATCTCAGTCAAGGCAAGCTAGCATCATCAATAAATAGTCAAGAAGCTCTTAAATATACTCTTTAGGCCTTAAATTTTAAAATAAAGTGCCTATGGATTCTTCATGCCATGGGGTAGACCCTATTTATCTCCATTCCCTCTAAAACATCCCTAAGCTCCATCTTTGAAATTGAGAGAGTAGGAAAATAAACCATAGGAGAGAGCACAAAGTATTTGATTGCTATTAAGGGCCCCTAATATTTGATACACTTTAATGTATCACTTAACTCTCTTTAAACTTTAAAATATTATGTTAAGCCCTTTAAGACCTATTCACTCTCTTTTCCCTTTCAAGACCTTCTTGATTGAAAGGATACAAAAGACCTTTTTAGTGTTATATTTGGGCTAAAGACCAATTTTATGAAATTTTAATAGGTCTTTCACATGTCTAAAAGGTTTTATATTGTAGATAACCCAATTTATTATTAGTTTATAGTTCCTTTTCATCAAATAGTGACTCAACCCTATTTTTGTCAAGAGACCTATTTATTCCACTAGTAGGTCAAAACTTAGATGATGGACTATTTGCCTAAACCAAAACCTCAATCAGGTCTAAATGATGTTTTAGATGAGAACAAACTTTTACTAGGCATATTTTGGCTCAAATTTGAGCTAGATAGGTCAATTTTCCTATTCAATGTCTAGAGGAACTCAAAATTATAAGTATTATTGGGGATAACTGCTCAGTACATCATTTATACACGTTTTTTAACTCCAAAATACTTAGAATGGTTTAATAACCTTATTTACTAGGTCTCCATACTTTTAATCAAATTATGTGTTCAAAATGGATTTATGACCATTTTTAAATCAAAACCCTATAACTTGGGTTTTCCTACACTTTAAGGACTCAAGAGCTAATTAACCTTGTTTCATAAAGCTAAAAGAGGTTATTTGAAATATAACAGTTGTATAGGAATCCTCATTAACTTATGTAACTCATCCAATCCTTATTTTCAAACCATACACAAGTTTCATCATACAAACAAGCTCTGCAAATAGTGATTTTAAACCAAAATTGGTCTATGCTGATAGAAAAGGACTTTCAAAGTCATGAATTTACTATCTTTTGATTATTGGAGTTTAATTACATTTAAATAAAATATTTTTAATCACCATACACTAGTTATAATCAAAAAATTATTAATATTTCTTATAAATCTTATTCAATTATAGTCTTTCACACACATAGACTATGACACAATAAAAAAAACACACATTTACACCCCCTATAGGTATGATTCAAAGATTCTTGCTTGATCTTTGTTCCTAAATAAGATAATTTCATATTAACACTCATGTTTATCCTTTTGGTTCATTCCTCTAAGAATAGAGTTACCATTTTTGGATCCAAAACTCTCTCTCTCTCTCTCTCTCTCTCTCTCTCTCTCTCTCTCTCTCTCTCTCTCTCTCTCTCTCTCTCTCTCTCTCTCTCTCTCTCTCTCTCTCTCTCTCTCTCTCTCGATCTCTCTTAGCCTATATCAATTTAGCAAATCACATAATAAACACTGATTTTAAGCATATAATATAATTAGGACCTTTATAACATGTTGGAAGACTCTAAAGGACTAAAAAAGACTAATAAATTTACTTAACACTTTAAATCTCTCACATGGACACCATACTAATTTATACAAAGGATGCTCCTACATTAATAGTTTTAAACACTTGGCTCCATTTGGTCCATGATACCCCTTGACCAAGCTTTGAATCCACTTCAACCACCTATATCTGGCCATTTATGCCTAATTAGGCCTAAATGGCCATCCAAGTCTATTAGCCTATTTGTGAAACTCCAAAATTTCTCATCTCTCATGAACCATAAACTTCTGACTTGCTAGTGTCAAGATCCTTTCATTACCTATAGGAATGCAATTTAGCCTAATTAGGCCTAGACAACCTAATAGGCTCCTTGATTGATTAGTATACTCCTTAATTATTTTTAACCTTGGAACACATTTAAAATATTAAAAAAAACCTTTCAAAGGTCTTGAAACCTTATTCCAATGCCACTAGATTTTAACCACGTGTAGATGGTTCACTTGGACTATTAGGATTATAAGGTCTTTTAGACTTATTAATGACCTCCAACTAGAATTTTTGACTCTAGGATCTATAGGTGTAAATAAATCACTTCAAACGCACACACACACACACACACACACACACACACACACACACACACACACACACACACACACACACACACACACACACACACACACACACACACACACACACACACACATAGGTAAATTACATGTGATATAATGAACATAACATCTAATTCCACTTGCAAGTACATTTTCACTACTGTTCAAGAGCACAAAAAAATGACAATAAATGTTTTCAAAGTTGAAGCTACAGTCCATGAACTTCATTTTCAATTTTTTGGGATAAAAAATGGCACTAAAAACACATATGGAGGGTTTGATAATGTATAGAACTAGGTTCTTAGCCTCCCATCTGGCTTAGTCAACAAACCCCCCACCCATTCCAAGCTCAAGAATGTCCTTCCCAATATAAGAAAGATGATGTTTTTTAGCCTAACTTTATGCATGCATAAAATAAAAACTATAAGTCATATGGATGAACCATAGTATCTCTCTTGTGCATTTGAAATGCCTCTAACTTAACCCTAGATCTAGTCTATATCAACTTTGACAGTAATCCATGGTAGAAGTTGCGGTAATATGTCCTAAAATGTAACTTTTGGGTAGTGAAGAGACAACTTGTTGACCTCCAACTAGCATTTTTTACTTTGGGACCCATAGGTGAAAATACATCACTTTTATCAAATATATATAGGAAAATTTCATGTGTTACAATGATTTTGACATCCAATTCCCCTTGTAAGTGGATTTTCAATACTGTTTAGGAGCATGAAAACATTGACAATAAATGTTGTTAAAGTTTAAGCTACAGTCCAAGAATTACATTTATTGTGTTTTTTGGATTAAAAAATGGAGCTAAATACATGTTTGGAAGGGTTTATAATGTCCACAACTACATTCTTGGCCTCCCATCTATCCTGATTGATAAACCCACCACCCATTGTGGGCTCAAGAATGCCCTTCCCAATACAAAAAAAGATGTTGATTTTTAGCCTAACTTCAGGTATGCATAAACAAATTGTAAGTCATATGGAATAAATGTAAAATACATACTATGCATGTTAAATTCTTATAATTTCATCCTATATCTATTCTATATCACCTCTAATATCAATTTGTGGTAGAAGTTGTAGTAATGGGTCCTAAAATGCAACTTTTTGTCAATGAATAGACAACTTGTTAACCTCTAAATAGCATTTTTGCCTCTAGGACCTACAGGTACAAATAAATCAATTCAAGCACATATATATAGTCAAATTACATGTGATCCAATTATTATGACATCCAATTCCACATGTAAGTGCATTTTTACTATTGTTCAAGAGTATAGAAATATTGACAACAAATGTTGTCAAAGTTGAATCTATAGTCTGAGAACTTCATCTTCAATGATTGATGGATAAAAAATGGTGATTCAAACACATTTTAATGTTTGGATAATGTATAGGAATAATTTATTATCCTCCCATATATCCAAGTTAACAAACCCACCACCCATTCAAGGCTCAAAAATGCCTTTCTCAATACAAGAAAGATGCTAATTTTTAGCCTAACTTAAGGCATGCACAAAACAAAAATTGTAAGTCATATGGATAAATCATAAGATCCATACTATTCTTATTAAATAAATATAATTCCACCCTAGATATATTTTGTATCACCTCTGAGATCAATCCATCACATAAGTTGTAGTATTGGGTCCTAAAATACAACTTTTTGGTAGTGAAGAAACAACTTGTTGACCTCCAACTAGTGTTTTTGTCTCTAGGACCCGTACATGTAAACAAATCACTTAGATAAAAAATATATAATAAAACTATATGTGATACAATTATTTTGTCATCCAATTGCACTTGTAAGTGGATTTTCACTACTATTCATGAGCATAGAAACATTGACAATAAATGTTGTCAAAGTTGAAGTTACATTCCAAGAACTCTATTTTTGGTGCTTGTTGGCTTAAAAATAGAACTAAAAACACATCCATATGGGTGTATAATGTCCATAATTAGGTTCTTGTCCTCCCATATAGCTCAGTTGACAAACCCACCACCCATTTTGGGCTCAAGAATGCTCTTCCCAATACAAGAAAGATGTTGATTTTTAGCCTCATTTTAGGCATGCATAACACCAAAAATATAAGTTTTATGGATGAAATTCAAGATACCTATTATGCATTTTAAATACCTCTAATTTTAAATTATGTCTAGTTTTTATCACCTTTAAGAGTAATACATGTCATAAGTTATAGTAATGGGTCCTAAAATGCAATTTTTTGGTAGTAAAGAGACAACTTCTTGACCTTCAACTAGTGTGTTTGCCTCCAAGACCTATAGATACAAATAAATAAATTCAATATTATATATATATATATAGTCAAATTAGATGTGATCCAAGGACTATGACATCTAATTCTACCCACAAGTGCATATTCACTACTATTCAAGAGCATGGAAATATTGACAACAAATATTATCAAAGTTAAAGCTACATTATAAGAACTCCATTTATGGTGCTTATTGTATAATAAGTGGAACTAAAAACATGTTTAGAGGTGTGGATAACAATTATTACCAAGCTCTTGTCCTCCTATTTGGCCTGATTAACAAACCTACCACCCATTTGGGCTTAAGAACGCCCTTCCCAATACAAGAAAGATGTTGATTTTAAACCTAACTTCAGGCATTCATAAAACAAAAAATGTAAGTCATATGGATGAACCATAAGATCATTAATTTTAATGTTAAATCCCTCTAATTTTACCCTATATGTATCTAGTATCACCTCTAAGATAAATCCATGGTGGAAGTTGTAGTAAAGGGTCCTAAAATGCAAATTTTTGGCAGTGAAGAGATAATTTGTTGACCGCCAACTAGTGTTTTTACCTTTAGGACCTATAGGTACAAATACATCACTTTAAACATATATATATATATATATATATATATATATATATATATATATATATATATATATATATATATATATATAGGTGAATTACACATATTCTGATTTATGTGACATCTAATTCCACCTGCAAGTGAATTTTCACTACTATTCAGGAGCATATAAAAACTAACAAATGTTGTTAAAGTTGAAGCTACATTCCATGAAATCAATTTACGGTGCTTGGTGGCTTAAAAATATCACTAAAAACATATTTGGAGGGGTAGATAATGTACATGAATAGGTTCTTAGCCTCCCAACTGGCCCAATTGACAAACCCACCACCCATTTTGGGCTCAAGAATGTCATTCATAATACAAGAAAAATGTTGATTTTTAGCTTAACTTCAGGTATGCATAAAATATATATATATAAATTATATGGATGAGCCGTAAGATCCCTCCTATGTAAGATAAATCCCTCTAATTTCACCCTAGATCTAGTTTATATCACCTTTGAGAGAAATCCATGGTAGAAGTTATAGTAACATGTCCTAAAATGTAACTTTTTGATAGTAAAGAGACAACTTGTTGACCTCCAACTAGCATTTTTGCCTATGGAACTCATAGGTGCAAATCCATATCTTTAAGCACATCTATATAGGAAAATTACACATGCTCCAATGACCATGACATCCAATTTCACTTTCAAGTGTATTTTCACTACTATTCAAGAATGTCATACCAATGAAAATATGCAAATCAATGAAAAGTGTGTTTGTTTTATGTATAACATTGGTATGTAATACCATTTGAGGTAATTTTAATGTAATTGGTTTAGCCATAATACATGTAGATCATTATAAACAAGGAAATTTATGCATTTGGAAGGATACAAGGAGAAAGAGACTTGTCATGAGTAATTGTTCAAGAGGACAGAAACACCAAGTACTTTTAGTAAGCTTTTCTTAGCTTCAAGAATATGAAATTGTTTACTAATGGTGCCAACCATGTGAATGTGGAAGCTTTTTTTGCACCACTAACCTACAAAAAAAAATTTAGTAAGTAATTAAAGATTAAATTTATGTACTTACTATCTAAAAAATAAAAAATAGTTGGTAAAATGGATTACATCTGTATTTTATAAGTCAACATACCTACACATTTCAATCCAATGAACCATTAGGATCTGCTCTAATATTGATAGCATCAAGAATAGCTTCATGGTATAACTCATGAACTTTCATAGATTTTTATTTGTTAGCCCCTCATGATATTTTTGTAATTTAATAGTCATTGCAAGAGCAAAATTTGAATAGTACAGTATCTTCCTATTTGTTTAAAAGTCTTTAAATAGCCATACATTTGAATTTTTTTATAGGATATCATTGAAGCCAAGTTCTAGTGACTACCATAGACCCAGTTGAATAGTCAATGGTTACTCCATCTACGACCAGGGAACTCAATTTTTTATTTCCATATACACACTGACATAAGTAGTAATATATTTCCTCTTCATTGTCCTCATCTACAATAGCTACAAAAACATGGATTGCATCATAAAAACAATTTTTAGTGACACTATGAATATAGATAATGAGAATGAATAATAAATAAAGATTAATCTTCTACTTGGCTTCACTAGATCAGATATAGGGTCAAATTCATGTGATGATGTCATATCTATAATTCATAATGCTGGTGGAACTTGATATGTGTTGATTAGAATTAGAGGTCTAAAAATCTAGTCATCCACCCACTCTTATGACTCATACTCATTCCAAATAGAGTCCACGAATGCAAAATAAAATAATTCCAAGTGTCATGTATGAATATCCCAAGAACTTGCATTTGAGCTATGAAATGAGTGGAACTCACTTGAACCCATTAGATTCATACAGTCCTCATAGTTTTCCAAGTCTTTTTCCTCCATTAACCAAAAATGTCTATGAACATTAGAGTTTTCTTGAGCACCATGAAATATGTTCTCATTACACCATTCAACAATAATTTTTTCATCAACAAGTTAAAAACATGGTCAAATTTTAACTAATCCCTTTCAATGACTCTTCTACACATGATCCAACACCATCATGCTCCCCTTTTTCATAGCCAGCCTCAATGAAACTCCAAATATTTTCTACACTAGTGGTAATGTGCATCCTACTCAACCAATAAAACATCTATGCATTCTTGAATTGTGATGTGCAATCATCTGACCAAATGTAATATTGATTGAAAGTAATGTTCCTTTGAATCAACTATCCATAGAACTTCTCAAAACAACCTTACACATACTACATACAATGTGATTAGTCATCATTGATATAGAAATGGTATTCCCTTAATATTTTTTGATCTTCCTTTGTACTATCAAATGTATGTATGAATGTTATATGCATGAATATGGTGACTTGTGATAAGTTGTAATACTATTATTGAAATTCCATTTATGATTTGAATGTGTAATTTTTAGAAAAGTCAACTACTAAAATAATAAAATCAAATGGGAATGTGTCCTTATTTATCTTAAAATGTTCACCCAACCATTTATCCCTATGTGTGTTCCTTGCATACTCATAAAAACATTTCTCCATGAATTTGACCATAAGTTCTAAAATAGGTATCTATTTCATAACAAGCTCACACCTTTTAGATTCTTTTCCATCTTCTAGTTGATAAGTCATAGATTTGTATTTTCTCAAACCAACTAATTCTTGTCTAATTACACTACACACCTCATGGATACAATTTTTTAATTTTGGTAATCCACTGCAAATGCTATAATTTCCATCTAAACATGATTTCTTACAACATAACTATCCATCTTGTCTTTCACAAAAAATATTTGGAATAATTCCCCTAGTTGATTTTGGTATAACTTCTACTCCACACTCTTACAAAATGTTTTTAGCATGCAAAGTATGAATATGGTGAAAAACATCATAGTGAATTGAAAATTCAACATGTTGCCTATAACAACAAGTGGTGTGTGTGTGATTTATTTTTACATAAAAAGGTTTGGCCATCTCAAAAAATCTTTGACTAATATTAATTTTTGGATGTTTTTCAAAAAAATTAGAATACAGTTGTGTTTGATTCATATCTAAGAAATGTTTCGAATGTAGTTCACAATTATGAGAACCAACTCTTATTTTCACTACATCTCTTGCATTAGGTGAAACTCTTATATTATCTTTCCAAAATTATGCAAGTAAGTATTTCAAAGCATCATTTATAGCCTTGTCCTTTTATGGAAGTCTAACAGAGAATGCCCATAGCTCTTTGGTATTGGATTCATTAAGTATTTAACATCTTGCAACTGATTCCATTAATCCTTTTCTATTTATATCAAGTGTTTGGATTATTTTTGAAATCAATCATTTTTTCCTTATTTTAACATCTATCACACAAGTTATCATTATATGCCGAGTAGCAGTATAATCTTTGTTATATGATCTCAAGCCTACAGTATGATATGCATCATGTAGATTTTTAACAATTTCATAGTTTTTATCATTCATGTAAGATGTCCTTATTCCTAATGTGTACATTATAGGTGTCATCTTAACCAATTTCATCAATGAAATAAATAATTGACATCTTTGACTATCATAATCCAATTTATGAAAGAAACTATCCCAAATTTCTTGAGCTAGTCTTCTTGAATGGTGATCAAACATTTTGTTATGCGTTATTTTAAAAATATTTAATTCTTCGAGGTGTTGTTAATGGTGGAATCCATTGACAGGGTGTTTCAAAATCATTATATATTTCCATGAAATTTTCTTCATTATTAATTTCATCATCATTTTTTCCATTATATTTTCTTCATTTTTCATAGGTAAAGTATCATGCATAGGCTCATCATCCACAAAATCAAAATATTTAAACTTTGAATGTGAACTTCCAATATTATCTAATTCATTATTGTCAATTTCATCATAATTATTAGTTTCATCATTATTCAATTCATTATTGTCAATTGCCTAATTATCTAAGGCATTTGGCTCATTAGGGTTAGTATTTGTACCTTGTCTAGAATGAAATGTTTGCATTCATACCTTGTTTTTCTCTCAACTCTTCTAATTGCTCTGGTGTTTTTTTCAACCTCTTCATCTTCCTTAAACATGAACCAGAGCCTATTTTGACAATTGATAGATTTATAAAGGTGGGGTCCTCAAAGTACTTCAAAATGTATGAAGAGTGTGTGTAGAGAATGTATGTGGGGACATGAATCTTGATTTATGAGAAAAATAGATGTTGAAAATTAAGTTTTGTTTATGATTTAAGGAAAGAATACACATAATAGTAATGTGTATGCATTATAATAATGCTTACACATTATTATAATGCATACACATTCCTTGAAGTATAGACATATCCTATAGAAACAAGAAATTACCCTCATATTCAATGCATAAATCCCCAATTTAATGCAATAAGACTTAATCAGACTATAATATGATGCATAAATACTTAATATGAAGCAATAAGGCTCAATATGATGCAATAAGGCTCAATATGATTCAATAAGACTATTATATGATGTTGTAAGAATATCATATGATGTAGTAAGAATATTATATGATGTAATAAGACTATCATATGATGTAATAAGGCTATCATATAATGAAATAAGGCTCAATATGATGCATAAATATCCAATATGATGCAATAAGACTCTTGTTAAGTCTATGATGTAATAATAATATCATATGATACAATAAAGCATGATACAATAAAGCTCAATATGTAAGGCAAAATGAGCCAATTTTGCCCAAAATCCCATCATAGGTCCTTACAAAACTAGGTTCAATAGGTTATAAAAATTGGCACTAAGCACATTCATGAATATATGTATTTATGTTGAAATAAGGTAAGTTAGGGGTTATTTTTTTTATAAAATTAGGATTTAGGGTTAGGGGTTTAGTATAATAGGTTTGTTTATGTGTACATGTCATGAAATTAGGGTTTAGGGGAATTGGACATGTTCAAGTGATAAAATTGGGGTTTATAGTCAACATGTCATGAAATGTGAGCTAATTTAGCCCCTTTAATCATATTTTAGGCTCTAATTTAGGTTCAATGTATTCAAATTTGTCACATTTGAGTTTTTATTTGAATTTTTGATTAAATTAGGGTCATTTAAGCCATACATGTTATATAGATTATAGAATCAATTGGGCCATAAATTTGGTTTAGGGGTTTAATTTTACCTAATTCAAGTCTATAATTACACTAATTAACTAATTGGTTCAATTCATGATAGAATCATACTTAATTTTGTCCCAAATAATATATCATGCTCTTATAGTTATGCTAAAAAGGGGTTCAAATTGGCCTCCTATGCCTCCTCAATTGAATGAATCAACTCTTTGTTTCATTGTATATATACATGATGATATTCTAGGGTTAATTTCACTCCAAATCACATCATGTATGAAATTTAATACAGGTTCATATATGGATTATTTTGACCCTAATTACCCATATAATTGAACCTTATTGTGACATGTGTATACCTTGTACACCTAAAAGTGTTAAATATATCATAGATACATCAGGTCCTAAATGTTTTAGAATTAATAATGCCTTGGGAGGCCAAATCTAATTACATATCACCATGTGTACCTCATACACTTAGAAGTGTCAAAAATGTTAGAGGTGTCAGGTCCTAGAAGCATTAAAGAGATATCAGAGCCCTATGAGGCCTAATCCAATTAGATGGCACCACATGTATCTTGTATACACATATAAGTGCTAGAGATCTAACTATAGAGTCATAGAAACATCAAATTTGTTAGATCTTTAGGACACACAATATAATCAAATATTTCCACATGTTGGTCTAGTACACTTGGAGAAGTGTTATAGTTATCAGATATATATAAATTTTGCATCCCAAAAGTATCAGAGATGTTAGCAACCAAGGAGTACTGATCTAATCAGATATGACTATGTATACTTATATACACCAAGTGGTTGATTAAAATAAATATGACTAATAGGTTAGGATTATCCTCACTATGTCAAGTCATTAAAAGTACTTAATGATCCCATAAACAATAAGAAATACTTGGAAAAATATGAACACATATCAGATGCCATGAGGGTCAAATATAGGAATGTACATGTTGCACTCCCTAAATTTATTAGCTCACATGAGTGGAATTCATGATCTTTGATACCTAAATAATTCCCATCACCTCAAACTAATCTAATTAATTCCAATTCAAAAATATCATACATACATATAAGCCAAAAATGTTTAAATATTAACATCGATCCCATTAACTCATGTCTACTAAATAATTCACATGGTGCAAGCCTTCAACTTGCCATTACTATATTCAGAATGTCATTTAGATACCTTTAAGGTCCCATCCCAATTGAAAAATAATTGTTATAAATTTTATATGTATATATTAAAATTATTTAGATCCATTTACATTCAATTACCTCTAGATAGCAAAGTACATTCATATTAAGTCCTACACATAGAAGAGAACATAATTTAGTAATGGACTTCTAAACCTCAACTCCCAAGTTAGATCAAGAATTTTGAGATAATAATTCATTATATTCCACATCATAAGGTTTAAGATCGTGACAATAAAATATGAAAAAGATGATTGAATATATAAAAATATATAATCTTGAAACCTTTGGCAAGGGGCTACACACTGGTATTCAATTCTAATCAACCATCTATATGATGTGAGCAACATCATCCACATGAATAGTCACTAGGTACCTCTACTCAACATCATATTTGAGGGGCAACAAGTCTTAGATTTAGGGGACATTATCACATTTAATGTATCTTATTCCTCACTGCATGATTTAGGTGAGTGCAAAAGAACTTGTTCTTGCATGAAATGCCAACACACTAGCATGTTGGGATTTTAGTCACTTTGGTGCATGCCTAAGGGAAGTTATGCTTAAGTAAAGAAAATAAACCCAACAAGGAAATATAATTCATAGCACTAATCCATGGTCAACTAAGAAAAATATTATAGCTAACTTTATGAGATATTACTTTAAATTTTGTAGCCAAAGTTTTAATCCCAACAACTATGTTCAATACAAGTATTGCTAAGGGAGTTTGTGATTTATTATTAAATCCTTTGATGATCATATATGATGGTGTAATCTACTTATGATAAACTCCAAGTTCATTAAATAAGGCCTCACTACATATGTTCAATCCTAAATTGTTATATACGAGGACCCTCTTGACTCTTGAATGATTGATTTTAGCTTGAATGTATAGTGTGAGGTTTTGACCAATAATATATGTAGAGGGTAAATCCTCTAAATCAAAGAAGATGAAGTGTTTAATATTTTGAAACTTTAGACTAGAGACTAAACAATAGGTAGATGTTATATAAGAAGAGCCCAAAACCACATCTTATACAAAATAAAACATGTACCTAAAGACCAAAATATCAAAATATAAGAAAAAGGCATACCCAAAGACCAAATTTGGTTTTATTACAAAATAACACATACATGTTATATAATGTATACACATTATATAATAATTTATATAATGCATATGTGCTATTTGAATTTGAATTCAAAACCAAGCCTTTAGGCTCAGAAATAACTTGGATTTCTGAGCCAAAGGATTGTGACTTTGCATCTATAATTGAGGCCAAGAGTTTTGATAGAAAACAACAAATTTAAACTTTAATAACCAAATACACTATGGATTTCAACAAAAAAATTCAAAAAATTATTACCATCATGATGAACATGTTGTCCTCTTTCCAAATATATGGTTTTTATAAATTTTATTCTATTTTAAGGGTTCAAACTATATTTATTTCTAAATACACCAGTTTTAGGCCACTACATGTTGTACATATACATGGATATTTATTTTTATGTAATTTATTTTTCATTGGTCCAATTTCAAAACAAATTATTTGGTAACAAACTAGGCCTAGTTCCACACACATTCAAAAATAAATCAATTGTTATTTTTTTTGAGGTAGTTAGGGGGGGATGCATGGATGGATATCCATTTTTTATCAATTTTCAAGATATACTTAATTGAAAAATAGATAAAATAAATCATTGAAAAAAAAACACTAGAATATCTTATCTAAATAATCACCAAAGGGTTTCAAACAATATTCAATGATTCTTACAAAATGGTGGGCCACATGACCATCTATCTACTATGTTTTATTAAAAAAAATAGGAGTTACTCTTCAAATTTTATATTTTTAACCTATTTATACTTAACCATTTTTTTAAAAAAATGTTTTTTTGAAAACTAGACTTGAAATGATACAATTCATGTTTTGATACAATCTTCAAATTTTGAGTGTATCCATCTCAAATTATCTACAAAAGTTAAAATTTATGAATTTTTAGAAAAAAACATGTCCACGTGTAGGCCCTTTTCCCCCCTAATTTTGAGTACTTACCCTAGACCATTACCAACATTCTCTAGTGATTAAGATATACTTGAACTACTCCATGCTAGAAAACCTCAATTTCCTTGACAACATCATAAACATGGATTTTTTTTTAAAAATAATTTCAATGTTAGTGTGGATCCTAAAACAAATCATATTTATTATCTTCCTCATGTTCCATATCATTTCCAAGACATAAATGCTATGCTAATTGAAATAACAACAAAAGTAGAATATGGTACACCAACATGTCCTCACCTATCACTATCTCTAAAGGAGTCACCCCAATAGAGCATGATAGATTTAGCTTATTCTTTAACAAGTATCATGAAACATTTTATTGTTTATATTAATATATGCCAAGTATTGATCCTAATATCATCTTTCATAATATCATCACTTACCTAGATGAAAACCATGTTAGACAAAAATAATAAAATTTTCTACTTGAAATTTCTACCTTATATCATAAATAAATCAATAAAATTATGGATTCCAAATTCATAAAACTTGTTGATTACTCAGAATGGTTATTAAACATAATTTCCATTCGTATAAAATCCACCATGGTCATTCGTATATCCATTGATTTTCATAATCTAAATTTAGTATGTCCAAAAGACAACTTTTCCTTACCTTTAATAGATGCCATAGTGGATTACATGACTATATATGAAATGTTATCACTTATGGACAATTTATTAGGCTATAAAAAAATTCACATTGCTCTTAAATACCAACATAAAACAACATTTACGATGAAGTGGGCCACCTATTATTATGTCAAAATGCCTTTCGGTCTTAAAAATGCAAGATAAACGTATTGACATGAAATTACCCACATTTTCCATGATCTTATATAGAAGATAGTGGAAACCTATGTTAATGATCTCGTTTCCAAATCTAAAAATCATACAACACACCTCACTGATCTAACTATCATTTTCAATTAATGAATAAAATACAGATTTAGACTTAACCCATACAAATGTGTATTTGGAGTTATATTTGGTAAATTTTTAAGTTTCTTAGTCTAACTTTGAGTAATTGATGTTGATTTATCCAAAATAAATGTTGTTTTCAACATGCCTATTCCACATTTCATTCTTGACATATGCACTCACCTTAGAAAACTTGGGGTAGTTTGATAGTTCATCCTAGAAATGGCTTACCTATAAACTCTATCAATTCCCTTCCAAAAAAAGGTAATTCTATAGAGTATATAGATTCATGCCAAAAATATTTTGATATTATGAAAGAATATTTTCTCCATCCTCCTAATCTTAGACCACCTTCAAATGACCATCCCTTAATCTTATATACCTCATCTACCCCCATATTAGTTGGGGAAATACTTGCACAACAAGATGAGACTAGTAGAGATTATGCTATTTATTACATCAATTGAAGACTCATTGATTATGAAAAACATTATACCGAATTAGAACATGATTACCTTGCTATCTATTGTTGAAAAGTTCTATCATTATATACTCTATCAAACCACTTATGTCATTGTTTACTTTGATCTACTTCATCATTTCTTCTCCAAAGCATTCTTACCTTGAGATATAATTGGAAAATAGATAGTCCACTTGATGGAATTTAACCTTTTAATTGTTACACAAAAATATGTCAAAGGACAAGTCATCTCTGCCCAACTTACGACTACACCTCTACCAAACATAAATCACCTTAAAGATAATCTCTCTCATAAAAACATTTATATTGAAGGTTTTAACCAAGCTATCTCTCCCAAATATTATTTTCATAAATTCACTATTGATATAGAAGCAAATAATCAAGAATATACTAGTATCAATCTTGATACTACTAAACCTAAAGTAGTTATCAAAGAACTACCTAAAGTTATAATTGATTTATATGAGAACACTTGGACACTCCAATTTTATGGTGTCAAATTACTTCAAGGAGATGGGGTAGGATGTATTCTATAAACTCCACATGGTAAGATAATACCTCTAGCATTCCAATTTAACTTTCAATGTCACCAATAACATGGTTGAATATAAATCTCTACTATTAGGCATGAAAGCCACACTTAAATTAGATATACCATATATACACACTTTGTGTGACTCACAAATTATCTACCACCAGGTTAATGGTGATTATCAATTCAAAAGCAAAAATATAATCACATATCATCAAATGGCCACCATACTTGACACATAATTTTCCTCTTTTACCATTGAGCCAATTCTAAGAGATTAAAATACCATATATGATTCAATTGCTTCATCAACATCTCTATTTCACCCTCATCAAGTACTTACTGATTCCCATTTTATTATCCAAATTAGAAAATCACTCTATTTTATCAAATCAAATAATTCACCCATGTGTCATATTGAGGTTGTCACTATTCAACAAATCCCATGGTATAAAAACATAATCTAATTTCTTAACAATCAAACTTACCTTATAGACATAGATTCTCATGAAAAGACTCAAGTACAAAAATAAGCTTTCAAGTGTGTCTTTCAATACAACACCCTTTACCACAATAATTCAAGAAGAGGTTCCTACTCTCCTTGAACAAGTACATGGGGGTATTTCTGTTGGTCACTATAGTAGACATGTTACAACATGCAAATGCTTAGCTATGGGTTAATTTTGGCTACTTTAAAAAAAAATGCTATTAATTTTGGTAATAAGTGTAATCCTTGTCAACTCCATGACATTCTAATCCACTCACCACTAGCTAAGTTATAAACATTGGAATCTCCTTAGCCATTTTATATGTGGGGATTATACCTCATTGGTAAACTACCTCAATCACACCATGGTCATATCATTATCATTACTGCTATTGAATATTTTATCAAATGGGTAGAAGCCATGTATCTCATCAATGTCATGGGAACCACTATTTAAAAATTTATCCTTCACCAATTCATTTTTCATTTTGGATTTCCCCATACCATCATTTGTGATAATGATGGAATTTCAAAAATAAGGACATGAAATAATTGTGCTAGATTTAAAATTTATCACAAATCTTCCACACCTTACCACCCTAAATGTAATGTCCAAATAGAGGCTACTAACAAAATTGTAAATAAAATATTACAAAAGACTATCTTATAAACTCATACTGATTATCACCTTCATCTATATTTTGCACTTTAGGCTTATCATATTAGCATATGTAATTCCTCTAGGGCAACACATTCTCACTTGTATAGGGTTCTGAATCAATATTAGCATTAGAAGTTGAACTCCCATCTTTACGTATATCTCTCCATGGTATGATTCTTGATGAATAATTATTTGGATTCCATCTTCATGATTTATATTTTCTTGATGAACACCATTTGGCTGCTTTACAACATAACTTCCAATACAACGCTCACATTGCCAAATAACATAATAAAAATGTTAAAGTCCACATATTTAATGTTGGTGACTTAGTCCTCAAATTAGATTACATACATGAAAAATAATAAAAATATGCCCAAAAATTGTGGGGCCTTTACTTAGTAAAAGACATTCATGGTTCAAGTACTTATCATCTACAAACTAATGATGACCATGTTTTCAAAGAACCCACCAATGCATAATTTTTGAAGAAATACTTTTCTTAAATATCTCTCTTATTTTTAATAATTATATGTACTATCCTAATAACACTTTTTTGTAGGACTTATCTAACAATCTATCCTATTTAGTAACCTATTCTATAGACAAACCTTAGTTCCCTCCTTTGGTCCTTTGGTTTCTATTATCATTTAATTCATTAGTTGCATTATAATACCATGGATCAAACCCAATTTTACTCATGAATACCTTTTTTCATACATCTATTTTAAACATATTTTCTCTTTGATCACAATTTTATTATTTTACAAACCTTTTTCATTTTTTTGTTTCTTTTGTGAGTTGTAGTGTAAGATCATGGATAGGGCCAAAAATTCTTCACAAATACAAATGCCATTTTTTCTCCTACTTAAGTTTATGTTTTATGAGTTGCAGTGTAAGACCATGGATAAGACTAGGCTCTCCTCCGAAAATATATGTGTTCTTTCAAACCTTTTTATAAACTAAGTGTTATTTTTATAATGTTAAGAAATGGTTAAAATTTTATGATTCCATACACTAAACCTCAAATTATTTTCTTTTATAGAAAAAAAGTTCACAACAAACTATGTTAGCATGTTACCTACAATTACATACATCCTTATGATAAGGAATGATACTTACCTACCATTGTATCCCTTTCCCGTTGTCATATTTTTAGGAGCTGAGGTTATTCAAATTGTTTCATGTTGTTTTCCCTTGATATCCCTTCCAGTCATTCCACTTTGGATAAAACAAGGTTAAATTCAAGATAAAACTTTTATTTAACATTAATAAACAAGAATCTTAGACACCAAGCTCTATAAGTCCACTTTCTTAATAACCAAGTTTAAATTTTTTGAATGATAGTCTTTTTTATCACCCATATTTGGTTCTCCACATCCATATGGAGGAGGAATATAAAAATCCATCGAAAAATTAAAATCCAAATCATTAACAAAATATAATGATCAAAAGGCAATATAAAATCAAAAAGACAACATCATTCCAAAAAAATTAATTCATGTAACATCTTTTATTCCTAATAAAATATTAAACTTCAAAGTTGGCCTCATAATAGAGCCAAAGTTCATTGGGGTGCAGTGGGCCAATATATTGGGATAGGAGAATTCAAAATTATCTATCATGGTACCTACTTTATCACACAAGTATCCAATCTTCACAGTAAAATGATGACTCTATAAGGAGTCCTAAGGAATGAACAACACATTGTGGGATGGTAGGTCCATTTTAATTTTCATGCATATAACCTTCATGGGATGATATTCATACTTAATTTTATAACTCAATATTTATGTGGTTAGGAGAAGTTATTTATATTCTTTAATGTCGAGCGTCCTTTTGTTTTGACAAACTTAATTTTAGTGTCTTGACTTTGATAAAGAGTTTCTCTACCTTGATTTTTACTACATCTCCCCCATCATCCACTTCATCCCCCACTTGTTAGGGAAGTTTCATTCTAAATCTATTTCCTCACTTCTATATTCCCTCTTCTTCACACCTTAAAACATGTTGACACTACTTTGTTTCAGTTTTATCTATCTTTAGAAAAAAACAATGCTTGAGTAACTATGGATTATTTTCTTTATATTATTAATTTACATTTATAGAATTTCATTGGCTTTATTTTAAAAAATTAAACATTTTTTATCATTCCTTTTTGTTAACAACTATGTCATTTTCTATATTTCCATACTTTTTCCATTTTTGAGTTAGTTTGTATTATTACTTCTAACTCATGAATGTTATTTTTACTTCATATATTTTTTCCATTGTTGAGTGATTTTGGATTGTTATTTATCACTGCTTAATGTTGTTTTGCTTTTTGTTTTCCATATTTGTCTAATTTTTGGTTTGTTATGCCTTTATACATTGATATTTGACTTATCATATTACTTTTACACATCCTTGGTTTGATTTAGTTTGCCATTTTTATTACCTAAGGATTTTTTTTTTTTGAGTTTTTTGGTCATTTAGTATCCTTAGATTTTTAGTTACCCAATTTACTCTACTTTTGTCTTGGTCATTTTAGTCCTAACTTAGAATTTATCACCCTACATTACCAAATTTATAGGTACATCATGCCTACACATTTTAGTGATCTTGACTTCCATACGTTTGTTTATTTTTCTCTTTAAGTTTTGTATCCTTAGTGTTTGTCTAAAGTAGTCTATACACACTTCAATAAAACAAATAACCATTCAAATATAAAGGTAAGTCAAGGTGTGTATATATTACTTATTTATTTCAATTTTTTTCTTGTCATTTTATTTTATGCTTATGCCACAATTTATTTATCTTAGTTTTGTATATTGTTATGCCTTTTATTGAAGCACCATCCCATGTTACAACTGTGTGACACATGATGAGATTTGAGTGAGGAATATGTATACACACAATATTTTAAAACTTTATCAATTATGGATGCTTTATTTATTACAAAAACCTAATAAATCTCAACTTATCTAAGTGCATATTTTAAGGATGCACTGAGAAAGGGGTGGGTAGGCCTTTGGTGCTTTGAAAGATTTTTATTACCTATACCTCCACCTAAAACCAATAAAAATCCATCATATACATTTATATAAGCTTTGACACCTCCATTACACTCCTCTCCAAACAATTGACCTCCTCAAATATCCCCTACCTAAGCCAAGGCCCCTTTTTATCAATTATAAAATGCAATCAATTGCATCAACTTAGTTATGAGGATTGAACATGTTACTAGACTAAGTCAATCTATCTAACTTAGTCTAGGACCTAACTATTTTATTTATTAACTAACTAGGTCTAGTACATTAGATAAAACCCTAGAATGGTTTAGGGTTAGATCAAGGTATATATACACATATTTCACCCCATTTCTAATAGAGAGAATTATTCATTCATGATTCTTTATCTACTTATCTAACATTCTATTTGATAATTCATTAATTAGGGTTTCATACTACTTGGAGAAGAATCTTGTCTTATGTAAATGTCTTAGATGTATAGGAGAAGTCTTGTATCCTAGAGCCAACCTATCTTTGTGAGCCTTATAAACCAAAACAAACTTTTGTAAAACACCATTGGCTAAATGAGGTGTTGAGGCTTGATGGGTTTATCTTCAATTTAAATATTCCTCACTCTTACTTTTCTATCATTAGTAGATATATTTGTATGCATAATGGATTATGAATGTAGTGTCTCTCCATTATTAGAATTACCTACACATTGACTTGATTAGATTTCATCTTTGCATATTTATTGTTTATGTTTATCCCTCATTTGTGTTACAAGCTTTAGTGGGCACTAAATTATATTTACTTTACTTTGTTACTAATTTGGAATACCAAGACCTAGCTAGGGTTTTATGTGGTGTTGATTGACTAGAGGATTTCTAACCCTCTCTAGCCATGTCATATGATAAGAGACCCATTAGGTAGGTTTAGCTGATCCATATTGATCCAATTATCAATGTATTACTAGTGTTATAGTTAGTTGATTTATCTTCTCTAAGTTAGGATTGATTTTTAGATCATCTTCACTTTCAATTGCATACAACTACCTCCTATATATACTTTACTTACCCATGGTTATTACATATCTTGACCATACAAAGAACATTGAGAAATGAAATAAGACAATATGAAGGTATGTAATCCACAAGTCAACCACACATATCCCTAGATGCACTATAGGTTAAGGGCATATGAAATGGTGCCACCCCCCATATATCTATGTTGGGAGCCCCATTCCTAAAATATCCCTTGATTTAATGTATTGGGAATTGGGGCATACTTAGAGTATGATAGGGCCTTGGTTGGGTTGGGAAATACACTCTACAAACTATCATATTGGAACACACTCTACCAATTTGGTGACCACCTAGCTATCTATCTAATGATATGTTCTAATATGGATAGACTCTTAATGACATATAGATAAAATAAGAACTCAACTATGGGGAAGGGATCAGAATTCTCAACTAGTATTTAGTCACCTCTATATATATAGATATATATTAGGATTCTCAAATATGGGATTGGGATTATTAAATACCCAAATACCAATCTATATATGTAATTAATAAATTTTCATCCCACCCTTTTATTTATTTCCTTCCTATTTATTTTAGCATGGAGCTTTAGATATACTCTCTCTCCCAAGTCCTAGCATGGATCACCATATAAATCTATGAATCCCACTAGATAATCAAATTATATCCCTAATTTCCATATTTTAGTGAAATAGGATAGTTGATAGAAGAATTTTTTTGAGCCTTATTTGAGTGAGTAAAATTTGGAATTGGAATATAATCTAATCAGGCATAAGTAGGAAGCCACTAAATCCACTATTAAGGTATTAGAAGGAGTGATTAAGGATGAGGAGGAATGAGGAGGGAGTGATTAAGGATGATGAGGGAGTGATTAGAGATTATGAAAGATGGTGAGGATAAATGAGTGAGTGATTAGGGATGAGGAGGGAGTGATTATGTATGATGAGGGATGGGGATGCAGTGATTGGATGAGGGAGGGATGATGAGAAAGTGAAATCAACATAGAGTGGTGATTTGGTGTGCATGGGTCCTCATTGTGACATATATTACCCCAATCACACCACTCTAGATTGAATTCAAAGTGATTTAGGGTGATTACGTATACATGTGCCAAAAAGTATTTATATTTCCATGGTCAAAAGTGGATAGGTGTTATCATGTCACTTTTGGAGATAATGAAGCTAATCATGTTAGAGAATTTAATAATAAGTGGGATTATTATCCCTTAACCTTGGTAAAGTTATTAAATACTAATATATTATTATTTATTAACATGAGGTGTAAACCTCATGAAAATAAATAATAAATTTCTAATAATTTAACACATTACCAAACATTAATTAAATGATTTTATCAAGATGGATGGACCCATTATTTTAAAATGGTCACCTCCATTAGTACTTCACTATAAATAGGGTTTTAACCGTATTTTGAAATCATATCACAAATATAAAATTATTTGATCATATTCAATTTATGAGTTTTGTGAAGCATTGCATGAAGAAGTGAGAATAAGTTAATGTATTGTGTGTAAATTTTGTTATATTTGAATGATTTTCATATTATGGGTTTTTCACCTCTTTGAGTTTTTCTCACCTTAAAATCTATGTCATGTTATTTGTGTACTTTTATAATTATTTTTCATCTTTGATCCCCTATGTATATCATATTACATTCACTAAATTTATCAAGGTTTCAAAACTTGATGGATGGATATGATTGGAAAGTATATTGTATTTAATTAAATATCAGTAATTGATATTTTAATTTATTCAAAAAATTTATTATTCAAACTGTGAGCACTGATGTGGCCATTTCACATAAAGATATCTAAGAAAATAATTTCAAAAATTTTTGAGGCTAGTTATGTGTCAGTAATTCCTTGATCTCCAATCATATTGCCAAACAAATCCTCTGTAGAGATTGAGAATCTTTCATTTTGTCCCTAAAAATTTATCTGAGCACTCCAATTCACTTGTACAGCTTGGGTGCCTGAGAAAATTTCAAAATTAATTATTTTCAATTATTTCTTAGCCTATTTGTTGTTTCAAGGGGTTATATCTTATATATAAGTCTCTTGGAAGCATTTATAGAGTCTCTGAAGGCTTCTTCAAGGAAACATACTATTTTTATCTACCTAGGGTGCCATAATTCATCTTGGGTTATTCAAAACAGTGAATTCCATATAAAAAACTATGTTTTGAGCGTTTAATTTGATTCATCTCAAGTTTTTAAGAGGGTTAGCAAAGTTTCAGGCATTCTAATGGTCTGAACAAGCTTCTATGAATTTCTTGATGTTGCTACAATGCCATACTTTTTTCTATAATGTGATATTTTATTTAAATATTTTTTACATAGTTGTATTAATTATTAAGAAAAAATTATTTATTAAAAGGAAAGTTTAAATGTAACTTGAAAAGGGACCCACCTCCAAATTAGATTTTTAATCTAGATGTTAATAACTTTAATTTGTTTTCAATTTTTAAAAATTACATGCACGCGTGCGCGCGCACGCACGCCCACACGCGCGCGCGCGCACACACACACACACACACACACACACAAAAGAAATAAATGTAATAATGTGTATGTAAATTCTTAAAAAAACTTCTAGAAGGGTTGGTGGTCATAATTTTGCTAAAATTGTAACTAAGGAGGTTCCAAGTTCATAACCCCATAAAATGAATAATTTTTTACTTGTTCAAATATTTTTTAAAATTTAATTTAAATTAAATTTTATTTTTAGGTTTGCATGCTAACTTTCTACGTATTTAAAATCTTAGTTAACATGTCAAACGTGTTTCAACTTTCGACCTAGTGAATGTTTTGTCAAACATAATCATGTAACTAGTCGATCCCTAGGTTTTGGTACCTTATGAACACATCTACATGTTCCATTTTATGTTTTGAAATAATCTATTATTAATTTTATAATTATTTTGATAATATTATCTAGGTGGTTGTTTTGAGTACAACTCTTTTGACACCTATTTTGGTGCAACACTAATTCATTTTTTTGCATTATTTAGAATATAAATTATGTAATTAAATATAGTTGAACGTTTTATTCACTTTTTTTTTAGTAAATAGTTCAAAAACTCATCTAAACATGTTTAACAGTTGTGTTTACACTATTGTATTATTATGACACTTGTGACACTTTTTTTTGTTTCAATCTTTTACAATTTTCTTGTTTTGTATCACACTAAATAGAAAAAGTAATGTGTGTTTACACTTGCAATCATTTTTTTTTAATTTTCAAATAAATTTAAAATTCACACTAAAAATAATTCATTTTAAGAATTTTTTAAAGGAAGTTATGGCTTTGCCTAATTTTGTTCTAAATAAATAAAAAAATGCTTAATGAAAATAACTATGATATTCGAAGAATCCATACTAAAATAAAATTCATGGCATAAAAATTATGAAATATTGTCATTGGAATTAAAAAATCCCTTATAGATGACATGTGACTCCTAATCTTACCAATGCATTTTAGTAGAAATAATAACAAGCCATGTCTATTATATTGTGGAGTGTTAAGGATGAATAATGTGGAGTCTCTTAGTGATGTGTGGAAACTCTTTAAATCCATGCATGAGTGCACTCATCTCTAAAAAAATATTTAGGTAATCCTTGATTTTCTAACTAACCTTATGAAATGCGATTAAAATATTGTGATTTAAAAAAATAAAATAAAAACACTGAAGTTCAGTTAGATGGTTGTAACTATAATTTGATTCATGATCAACTACTTTATTTTATCATTCAATCAAATATTCATGAAAATTTTAAAATTTTCATTTCAATTTTCAATTCTAGATATCAAACTGAGTAAGATATCTCTAATCTTACCACTTTGTCTACTCTCCTAATTCAAGAAGATCAAGTTATGACTAATTTTGATTCTAAAGAGAATGCCACTCAGGAACTTCTCACTTTATATACAATTTATGATAACAATAATAACCATAAATCTAATCTTAATTTTACTTCTAACTCAAATAAGAATAAAAACTTTGGTAATAAGAATCACAAACCTAAGTTTAATGGCAATTGTAATCTATGTGGTAAATTTGGTCATATAATGTAAAATTATTATAAAAACAAAGATAGAGTTAATAATAAATTTTCTAGAAATAAAAAAAGGAATAAACCTAATAAAAAAAAAATAGGAATCGAACCCTAATTAGGATAATAATCAAGATAAAAATATTACTACTTTATATCTTGCTTTATTTATTTTAAATGAAAATAAATGAATTTTAGATAGCAGTGCATTACACTGTATGACTTGATTATCTAATATTCTATGTGATTTTAGATATGTATCTCAAAATATTTACTTAAGAGATAATTCATTTTTATAATAAATTGATAAAGGAAAAACAAAATTTTCAAATGTTGTCATTAATGATGTTTTCTATGTACCAGAGCTTAAAAAGAATTTGTTATCTTTTTCACAATTTACTAATGATAGTATAATTGTAACATTAATTAAGGATAACTGGTCTATTATAAACCAATCTACGTCTTTGATTGTTGAAGGGATAAAAAAGAATGGTTTATATATTTTCTGTCCTTCTACATGTTTTCTTTCATCACATAGTAAGAATGAATCTCAAATATGGCATGAAAGATTAGGACATGTTAATTTTATAATTTTAGATGATATGTCCACATAGAATATTATTGTTGGAATGTTTTATATACCTTATCATCATGAAACTTGTGAGGGTTGCTTACGTGGTAATTGACATACTAACCCCTTTCACAAGAAGCATGATGTGAATTTTTTACATCATTTAAAATTGATTCATAGTGATGTTGTAGGACCTCTTGAAGGTGTTTATCTTAATGGTTCATTGTATACTATCACCTTTTATTCATGATTATATTGGAATTTTTGGTCATATTTCATTAGAAATAAATCTTATGTGTTGTCTAAATTCAAATAATTCAAAGCTTTTGTTGAAAATCCATCTAATTTTTATATTAAGAGATTAAGAACCGATAATGGTTGTGAATACATTAGTAAAGAGTTTGATTATATTTACATTATTTGTGGTATCAAAGGAACATAACAAATCCCTATTCCCCTCAACAAAACTATATTGTTGAAAGGAAAATTTACACCATTATTGAGATGGCCAAAATAATGTTGCATTTTACGAATGTTCCTCCTAGTTCTTATGGGCTAGAGTCTTGAATACTTTGCATATTTTATATAGAATCCCTACATAATATTTGCATTTTTTCTACATAAAAAAAACATATATGCTCATAGCATCTAATTTGATTTGATAAAACTATTTTATTTTTACTTTAGAGATACTAAATATATTGATAGTGTATCATCTACATTGTATTTATTAGTAAAATGATTTAATATTGATTCTTGAAAAATACACATTAAAATTATACATTAATAGATATATTTTACTTATATGATAAACCAAATAAAATATATAGATATTATGATTGTTTTCAATTTAGTTAGTGCTAAAATACATTATATGCCTAACATCATGCTTAATTTAACAAGATGATCATCTTTAGTTATTGCATTTGGTAAAAAGATCATGCTCAGTGAGTTTGGATTTTTTGTGTTTCAATTATTAGATACTCTAATTTGATTTTTTTCATATTTGATTTTTTATGATAACATAATTATATGTTTCATTGATAATAAGATATGTTATGAAATGCAAAGTGTAAATGGAGTTTATATTATTGGATCTTCATCATTTACTTTACTAAGCATTCTATTCATACATCTCTGTACTTATTTGTTTTAGTCTCATATTTATTTGATTGGATGATGGAATTTCATGCTAAAATTATCCATATTTTATGTATGAGAGGTTATACCTCAATATTTTGTTGAAGCATTTTAAACTTGTAATTTTTTTTATAAAACTCAAATGCTAAAATGAGTTAATGCTAATAGGATATCTAATGTTTGGCTAAACTTAGTATCATATTATTAGTAAATTATTGTATGCACATTTCATCATAGTTGAGTACGCCCATCTTGTCATTGTTGGAGATGTACAATAATGAATTTTATACAATAATTTATGTTTTTCACTAAATTTATAATCTAAGTAGTGAACTTGTCTACCTAAAATATGACTTGATTGTTTTAAATGTGTCATATGTGTGTGTGTGTGTGTGTGTGGTTACTGTGATGATAACCATACTATTCTATCATTAATCTATTTTTGGATAGGTGTTTAAGTTTTTGGTAGGTGCAGAACACCAAAAAATTAAGCATATTGAATTTCATGTGTATTTTTTTGAGAGAAAGTCTTTAATAGTGATATTGATATGTAGTTTTATCTTATATATGAACAAGTGGTAGATATATTCACAAAACCACTTGGTGCTACTATTTTTTATCAATTTCATGAAATTTTAGGCCTCTTGAAGTTGTCATTGAGGGGGAGTGTGCATGATAATGACACTTCCTAATGGCCATGTGTTTCTTCTCCTTAATGCTTCTCATTGTAAAGCATTGCAAACCTCATTTTAAAGTTATATAATTTAAGTAAATTTTATGTGGAAATTTTAATTTTATACCTAAATACATTAAAAAGCATAATTTGTAATGTAGGTCCTTATGTTATAAAAAGCTCAAAATATAATTATATGATTATTTAAGAGAAACTATGAGATGAAGTCTCATGATTATGATAGCCTAAACTTTTTTTATTTAATTTAAATGGGGGATTGTTTTGAATTAGGGTCCCTAAACCCTATGAGAAGTTCAAGTAGAAAGGAAACAAAAAGAAAACTAAGCCAAAAATAAAAACTAGGACCAAACACAGTCTAGAAATAGCTACAAAACAACCTCGATATAACTACAAAACAACATAGACACTAATCTAATTCAAAACTTCTAGATAAAACTTCCTAGCATGTATTCATCTTCTTGAGATTCATATCTATTTGCATCAATAATTTTTTTTTAATCTACAGTGTAATGAGAACCATTGTTCTACCCTTTTTAACCCTTACCTTTACCTACATAGTTGGGTTCAAACAATTCTCTGAGATGTGCTCTTAGAGTTTCAACATTTTGAATAACTTTATAACATTCTAGCCTTACTACAATGAACAAGAAAATTGATCTTATTATGAAAATTTTTATTGGCATCATCTAAGATCTCCACTCTAAAATTTAAACCTTGAATTTGGTTATCCTCTTCCATAACTACCAATATTTGTGACAACTTTGCATTTTCCTATTGTAGTCCATTCACCTTGCCCTTCATCTCAATAATCTTGCACATAAACCAACTCATTATGAATTTTTTAACGTCTAGTTGTTCCATAATTATAATTTCACTCTCCTTACCTTTAAGTTAAGACAACATGTTATTGAAAGCCATGTTGTGTTCCTTTTGGTTGAGGGATGTCTCCACTTTCTCTAGAGTAGTAGTCTCCCTAATCCCCTTCTATTGCTCCACTGTCATCTATACCTGATCATGATATCTTTACTTCTCTCCCTCCTTCATAGGATCTTCCAAAACCAACCTACCCCTATCCACTTTAATGACAGTCTCCTCCACCCTCTTATTCTTCACCTTTTATATATCTTTGTTCCCTTATTTCTCTTATTTTTCATTGTTGGGTCATGGGGTTTTCGATGCACTTTTGAGTCTCTTTTTAATGTTGTCCCATTATTTTTAATTTGTTTTCAACCTTGACATTATCATTATCAACAAAGTTTTTTTTAGTCCTTGAGACCCTTCTCAGGCTTCCTAGATACTTGATCCAAAAAAAAAATTAATCTTCTAAATATTTAAAGGTCCCTCCACAGGATTCTCTTTTTGGTTTCTAAGAGATGTTAGGCATAATTTGATTCATAACTTTAAAATAAATAAAATTACTCCCTCATGCCTTAGAGTGGATTAATTTCCATTTTTGAATTTTAGTATACAAACCTCCAAAGATATGAGGATAAAGAAAGGAAGACTAAAATTTAGTCCAAGTCTAAAATAGTTTAACATTTTGAACATAGACCATCTCACCACATTATATCTACCTTATAATGTAATATATTTCATTAAATGAAAAGTTACCTCTTCAAATGGCCTAGGAAGTGATTCTCTATTGAAGCCATCATGCAACTACTCCAATTGCTCACCTTCTTCTAGGAAAGCTTCTTTATTAGGATTGAACTCTCTTAGGGTGTAATAACTATTCGTCTCCTCAATTAATAGGCTAGTCACATGGGATAGAAGTTCATCCATGATGTATAGAGTGATACCATTGATGGTGATTGATCTATCCTCCAAAGAATTTTTAAACTTGATGGAAAAATGTCTGTTAAATCCTTCATTTTTTTCATAAAGCCCATGAATCCACCTACTTGTAAAGTAGCCTAAATTATTTATTTTTTTTTACTTTCAATTGGAGTTTAGGTTCAATTATATTTTGTAGGCCAATTTTATTTCTCTCATATTCATTCTAGTTAAAACTATTATCATTGTTCTCTTAGCCACACCAGATAGAATAATAATAGTACATTGTGTTTTGTTCATCAATGAGAAGCTTTTGGCCTTCTAGATGATTCTCCTTCATACCCCTTAAATTTTCCTCATAATATCTAAGTCCCTAACTTGTCTTATGCAAATTCAAGTATCCTCTAGACATTTGGGGGTACGTCTACATGCATAGGATTATTAGCATAGTTAATTCCTTCATTATTTACTTTTAATAGCAACTCCTTATGGAGGTCTTCATGGCATGTCCATGTTTTAAAATCCACATTACTGACTCCCCTATTTTCAAACTAGTCAGTACTCACATTCCCTTTTCTATATCTATGTTGGATATTCACTTGATGGAAAGAGTTTAAAATTCCTTTAGCTTCATCTATGACATGCTTGATATATCAACTTATAGGACTTTTACTGATCAAATACTTAACAATGTTAAGAGAATATCCCTCCACCAAAATATTTTGTACATTAATTTGTTTGACAATTTCATCCCCCATAAAAAATCCAAAACTTTTGATCGACGATTCAAATTCAAACCCATGTCTCTCAAGTATGTGACAATCAACTTACCCTCATGATCTTTGATAATTTTATTTCCCCTCACTACCCTCGGATTGACCTTTAAATCTCAATCAAAATTGAGATTCATCCATCCCTAAAGATGAGGTTTCCACTTCATTTTTTCCAAATTTCATCCTTGGGGTTTGGTTTCCATTATTATGAAGAGTCTATCTACCAATTTTGAGCTGGGATTTATTCAAAGGGAAGTAGATTTTTACCTTTCTTGATTTGAACCAACCTATAGTTTTCTTTGATGTAATTGAAGATTATTTTAGAGTTAACATTGTTATTTAACCTATTACCCCTAAATATTCTATTTTTCCTTGCTCCCCAAATCCCCCATATAATGTGCAGTAGAGTCAATTTCCATATCAGCTTGAGATGTGTGTTTTTTAAGGGACATGTCTAAGACTACCAAACTTCCTCTAAAGAACCTAGTTGAACCTATTTTCACCAAATTTTGCACCCTATAAGAGGGTGTTAAATATTCTTCCAAATTTATGCAACATGGGAACATTTAAAGGTATGTGGGTATACCTATTATAGAAATAAGCCTCTATACTTAAAGGGATAACTCCCCAAATGTGTCTTGAAATGCTTTCACCTATACTAACTAATTGTTTATGGGGGAAAAGGTTTAGAATTTGCATGGAATGAATCCTATTCTAGGGGGTGATGCACCAAGATGTTTACCATAATACTATCATACTCTATCATAAGAGACAAGGCATACAACACTAATCTAAGAGTCCTAAAATGCACTAACATTAGTAATTCAATATGAAGGTGACATGCATAAAGACTATCCAAGTTAAGTGAAATCATAGATCAATTATAGATTATAAGGATTCCTTTTACACTTAAGAAAAAATCCATACACCTAAAAAAACTTCATATGACTTGCTAGGCTATAATGACTTGCATCATACATGGAAGGATTGAGAGAAAGCAAGGATAGATGAATATCTCTTAACCATTCACTAACATCTCTTCACACACTTTGACAAGCTGATATTTGAACTCAAAAGAGATTTATTTTATTTTCTAAGGTAAATTACAATGTCAAAACTAGTAGGGCTTCACCATACATGGTGTGGTATCATATTACAAAGGCCAAAATGGCTAGTTATTATAGAACTTGAGAGAGAGAGAAGAAGAAGAGAGAATTCCAAAGGTCAAAAGGAAAATTGTAAAGATGAGAAAATTAGTTAATTTTTAATGGGAATGGAATGTCAAATTGATCATGCACATTTAGGAATCACAAGTTTCACCCTAATTCATGAAACTCTTGAAATGTGGTGTAGAACTTCACATTTTGCATAAGGAATCTGACTTCATCATTCACCCCTATTTGAATATCTCAAAACTAAATAGGGAAAGGTATGATGAATGGAATGAGAAGGAAGGGTTACAAACATTCTTCTCCATTAATTTGTTGTAGTTCTAATCATTTAGCGACTTCTAGAAGTGAGCCATCACCATCTACAGTCTAAGAAAACTCCTCTTTCACACACCTTATACACTTGGCTTCCAAAATAGATTTAGTTCATCATGAAAATCCATAAAAGTGAGTTAATGACATGTCAAGACCATCCATGGATTTATAGGCATTAGGAACACATTATAAGCAATGTACTTGAAGGTTTCAACCTTCTCACTATCTTTTTCACTATGCCAATTTTGACTGGCTAAGATGAGAGCTTTGGTTGAGTAAATTATGAGTTTTTTTAAGGAATTAAATTTACATGGTGAGTTATCCTATGTCTTAATATTCCCTTCCATGTGATTGGCATCTCTTGAAACCTCCTATAACCTACATAATACATAAAATAGTTAAGAAAACCTTATTTTATACTCCATTCATATAATTATATAGAGTTTAAAAGTATGGGGAGTACCGTGAGAGAGTCTACTAAAACATAAAATCATCATTATAGGAAAAATATTCCATTTGGGTTCACTACTTGCTCAATCTTCTCAAATTGGTCACTAGCAAAGGTTTTGATGTGTTTGCACCTATTCTACCCTCTTAAGCTTTGTTCATGAATATTTCACATTGAAACTAAAAAAAAATCCAACTAGAGTGGATTTAAATACCTACATAAACTTACATAAATTCCTTGAATCTCCATGCAAATCCTCATGAAATATGTGAGCATTTGAAGTTACCTTGTCAAGTCTTTTCTCAATTTCCTACAGGATTGGACTGTCTCTGAGCCAAAAGTGACCATCCTTGTGGTTTCCATATAAGTTTAAAGATTTAAAATATATAAAATTACATCAAAAACATTAAAAATTCCATTTAAATTCTCATCTCATGTTACAATTAGAAGTGACTCTCCATTTGGCTTTTAGGCCTAAACCCTGCCTACTAGGCCTGACTGCAACTCTTGTGGGTTTGGAAAACTTTGAGTTTCACCATTTATTTCATGGTATATTATATTTTTATAAAAATTTACAGATTTCCTTTCCATGTCCATACAACTCTTGTTCCATCATTTATCACCCTTTCTTAGAAATACAAGGTTTGTGTTCTTGGGGAAGTACCCTCTATCTGAGACAAAATAGAGGGTACTTACCCTATTTAATTAGATAATTTTAAGTTTTAATTGGATTAATAAAGTTACCAAGAGGTTATAAACCAATTTAAATCTCTTTTTATTATCAATATACCTCCTAAATACTTATATCTCCAAGACAGACTCCTAGAAGAGGTAGATTGTGCAGGGTTCCTTCAAACTATGTATTACTTAGTTTAAGTTCTTTCTTATGTATGATATTAATTGGTGAGATAAATTTAAAGGTATGTAAATAATGGTGTATATTTTTTAAACATATTCCTCATTATTTACTACTACAAACCCTTCACACTCCTTGTTTAGTCAAGACTAAGTTTCAACTTTTTACTGTATTTCCTTCTTTGAGGTACACCTATAGGTGTTCATGCCTATTTCAGCTTGATAAAAAGTTTTTTAATCATATTAAATACTCTTAATATCATTATATGTTTATTTTTTCCCATTTTTAATCATCTCTATTCATTTTTAACCCTCACACTTCACTCCTTAGCCCACTGCCTACTATGGTCAAACACAGTCAATTGTGTTGGGAAGGCTAAAACACTATGGGGTAAAGATTTATTATTGGATAGGTTACACATATATTTTGAGTCCATGAAAAATTTATAAAATTATCCCATCATAAATAATTTATATTCCCATGCTTAAGTCTCCAAAATGGACTATGCACACCTACAACCAGTTGTAAGTGAGTATTCTTGGAGTTAGGGACACCTATAGGTGATCACTAGACTTTGAAACATCTATAAAAAACTCATCCTAATTGTATTTATACCCTATGGAGTTAATTTCACCACATAAGGTTTTACAAACATGGAAATATGACTTGTTATTAAAATATTTGGTAAGGGGTCTCTTTTGGATCAAAATCTTGTAGATGATCACTGCTAATGTTTAGTACATACAAACACAACTTTTGGCCTCCCTAGAATCAATTTATACTAATCATATACCCATAAAACTTTGTATAGTCATTATAATATATGGAGGATTCAAAATTTAGTCGCAAAAATGCATAAAATTCATTTGTAACCTTGCTTTATGTCATGCACAAAATGGTGAGGTTCTCTATTTTAACATTTTGGGGATTTGATCACTGAGCACAATCATTCCAACTCAAATCATAGTTTACACTTATAGTTTCCAACATAACCTTTAAAATAGTTATATCATGGTAAATTCCACCTACAAACATTCCAAGGAAAAGTTTTTTCATGTTTCAACATCCCATACAAGGACCTTGATAGTTCTGTGATGTCACTTATAGGTGAGTATTTTCACATACAGGTGGTAAAGTAGATTGGGGCAATATACAAGATACCTATGTATATGAACATCCTATATTCCCTCATCAAGTGTTCAAATTAAATTCTTTAAATCTTAAAATATTGAAACATCTCTCAAATTCTTCATCTCAACATGACATCATCAGGGAGGCTCCTGTAAGTGAATACTGAGTTATTAGTGGGTAGTGGAGAGATTTTAAACAATGTATGTTAATAAATGGTCTCATGAAAATTATTAGGCTCATTATCAATCCATTAAATTCATGATTTTAATTAATTATATCTTAATACAATCTCTAAAACTTCTATTCCAATGTGAAAACCTCCTATAAACACATGTTACTGAGCAAATAGGGATATATAATGACTATTTGTGTGGTACATGAGATAGTAACCAAACTTTAATCTCCTTCAAACATTAAAATTAACTCTCCTTATATCTTGATTATTTGAACCAAATTATACACCTTCATTACAAATCTATGAATAAGCTAAATCAACTCTATACATGTGACTGCAACTGAGAGTGAGTGGAGAGTTGACTATGAGAATGGCAAGGCTAAATATTTTATTAAGTCATGGTGTAATGAAAAAAAGCATTAAATGATGTGATATTATGGAATTTATACATTGGAAACATCACATACCATTCCCATGAGACCTCTACATAGAAACACATGGTCTAAAACAAGAAAAACTTGACTAAAGCTTCATAATGGTGACACCTTCCTACAACCTGAGATAACTTTCCTTCAAAAAATAATAAAACATGAAACCAAATATTTATATCATATTATAATATATCCAACATCCTATAGAGTCAAATTCATCAATTCTATTATATGAACTTGTCCAAATTGGAGCAAAACCTATAGGGTACAAGAAACAGTGAGCATTAAAACATAATCAACTTGTTAGAGATGGTTCATAAAGCACAATTTACAAATATCCAAAATATTATTATTTAAATATATCTAAGTGTAATTTTATCTCCCAAAGGAATTTGGTTTGAAATCTCCTTAATTGACCATACTAAGCACAAACCTGCTGACCACTTCTATGTGCCTAGAAGGGAAAAGAAGGAGAAGAACGGGTTTAGCTCAAAAATGGTAATTCTAGAGAATTTCAAGTGTGGAAATGAGTCTAATTAATCTGAAGAGTCATATAAAACATTTTCCCATGTGTCACACTCCCTCATGGGCTATACAAGTTCCAAACTCTTCCTTTTTCAGTTGATTTCTTAATTTTTAGCTAGATAACCTATAATTTTTAGGTGGGAATGACATTAATAATAGGTAATATGAAATCTTGGATATTTAAAATAAAAAAAGGACATTTGGACACATTGAAAACTATGCCACTTGCATTTCTGACCCCTAAAAACCCTCTAAATGACTCAAAGTGGCATATAGATTAATTAGATCATGACCAAGGATAAAAAGACATTAAATTAAATTAAATAAACTATAATATATCCTATGAAATAATATTAGACCCCTATATAATTTTTTAATATAGGGGGGTTGACCAATTTTGACATGTGGTCAAAATGGTCAACATCTTTAGTGATTTCCCAAGGGTGGCAGCTTCTTATGCCATGATAAGTTGCTTAATCCTTTCGAATGGGCTATGTTGTCACTTTCACACATTTTTGACACACACTTTTCCTTTGAAAACACATAAAACATTAATAAAGACACATAAAAAAAATCAAAGTCAAAAATAACACACATGTGTTCACTAGAACACTTATGGAACATAACACAATAAACCAAACAAACTAACTCAAACACTAACTAACCTGAGATGAACACTTCCTGTTAGATCAAAGGGTAAGTTTGAAACCTCTCTTGATTCATGACATAGAGTAATGAATAAGGAATGTAACCTTTTGATCCTTGGCATTGATGTCTCCATCTTCTTCATGGTGTTTTCCAAGTTCATTGGCATAGTGTTTAATGAGAACCAAGTAGCTCCAAATAGGCTAGATATGGAATTTAATTATTATTATATCCAAACATCCTCAAATTTATCATATGGCTCCTTAGCTATGATCTTTAATTGTGATTCAACAAGACATGCCTTCTTCATTTCCATGGTGCTCTTAATGAGGTTAGGTTTCTTTTCAGCTGCAAGTTCTTCAAGCTCATCAAGGATGTCTAAATAGTCTACCCAATTTTGATCATTATCCTCCATGGAAGACTCTTTATTCATATTTTAATGTACTTTAAAATCATCTTGGCAAAGATATTCAAGCTCTTGAAAGAGCTTCATTTGTAGTTGCCAATCATCTTTGTCCTCCTTGTCATCCAGAGCCAAAATTTCTTCAATCTTCTCTCCTTAATGTATGAGATCATCAAGTTGGTTTTCTTCAAGATCTAATGCAACTAAAGGTGATTAAAAATTAGATATAGGTATTGGGTCATCTTCAATAATAATAAATTCCATCTTCATCTCAAGAGATTCTTTTAAGAGTGCAATCTCTTGAGGGATGACTTGAAATTATTCTCCATCCTTGATAGCACATTTATCTTCATGCTTGAGATGATAATCAACAATTTGTGATCAAATTTAGATTATTCTTTAAGTACTTCCCTCTTCAAATTATTTGTCACATTCCTCATATATAGTTGCAAAAGATTCATCAACATGTTTATTTTCATCTAAGATGGTAGAAACATACTTGTGATTACCAAAAGGAATCCATATAGTGATTTCCTCTTCATAACCACTCATGATATCTTCTTGATCATCTACAAATTATGTTTGATCCTTTTCACTTGATTCTCTCAATATGGGCTATTCCTCAAGAAGGGGTGAGGTGGAAAGTTGATGGATGGGCTCATGGATTTGAGGTGAAGGAGTTGGAATATGAGATGTAGTGGAAGGTGAATGAGTTGGATATGGAGAATGGGACAAAGGAGAGAACTTGGGAGTGGATTTAGGAAAGAGAAAATCACTATTAATCTCATATGGAAGTGATTTATTAGGTTGATTGGAAGGAAAGACACCTACATAAGTAAGATTTTCATCTTGACAATAGTTTTCTTGAAATTCTTCAACAACAGTATGTTCATTTTTGAGCTCTTTATCCTCCCACATACTTAGCATATCTATTGATAATTGAAGACATTTATTTTCCAAGTCAATTTTTCCTCTGATATCTATTTGAAATTCATCTTCAACCACCCCCATGTACTCATCAATTTTTGGACAAAAATTCTTAACCATTCCATGAGATGGTTAGTAAGAACATTAAATTCATCATCCCATGTTCCCATATTGTCTTCACTATATATCAAATCTAGTAGGAGTGAAAAGAAGAATTGGAAATGAGGTGGGGTTGATGGAGGAAGGGGAGGGTAATTACAAGGATCAAGACTAGCTTTAACTTGTTTCATCCTAGCATACATGAATCTATATTTTGTCTTATAATACCTTGCTATTGAGTCCATAGAAACGTCTTTTTCCTCATGACAAGACTCATAGGAGTACTTTAGAGTTTGATAGGAACCATGGTATGTCTAATATGACTCATATTGGGATTGGTAGGAAGGCATTTCTTGATAGATATTTTGGTAGCCTTATTCATAGGTTTGTTTAACAATGTGGTGTCCATATGGAGGGGGAAATTAAGGACTATAGGGATGCCATGGCTTATAGGATTGACATCCATTTTGATAGGAATATTGAGGAGTAAAATGTGGTTTAGAGAAAGGTTAATAGGAAGGTTTATGATAGGAATTTTGGCCATAGCTATTCATATAAACCTCATATGTCAAAGGAAATACAAAACTTATCAAAAAATTTAATTAGATATACTAGGGCTACTTACAATTAGAAGTTATCATTTGGAGTCACCATTGGTGTTAACTTACTTGCTTCCAAAAGCTAATTAGAGGAAAGACACACTAACAATATTACCATTCTCTTGGAATTTATTCCCACTAAGCATGCTAGAACTATTGTGACCAGATTTTGAACCCTAGAAGAGGGTGTTCAAGCCTCTTCCAAATCTGGGCAACATGGGAACATTTTTGGGTATGTGGGTATACCTATTGTGGGAATGAACATCTAGATTTAAAGGGCTAGCTCCTTTAATGTGTCTTGAAATTATTTCACCTATACTAATTGATTGTTTATGGGAAAAAAGGGGTAGAACTTTCATATAATGAAACATATTCTATGGGGTGATGTACCAAGATGTTTATGACAAGACTATCATACTCTATTATAAGAGACAAGGCATACAACACTAGTTCAGGATTCTTAGAATGCACTAACATTAGTATTTAAATATTAAGGTGACATGCATGAAAATAATCCAAGGTAAGTGAAACCATAGATTAATTTCAGATGCTAAGGCTTCCTTTTTACACTTAATAATAGATCCATACACCTAACAACACTTCATATAACCTGTTAGGCTAGAATCACTTGCATCAAACATGGAAGGATTGAGATAAATCAAGGATATATGAATATATATTAACCATTCACTATACATCTCTTCACACACTTTGACAAGTTGATATATGAAATAAAACTATGTTTAATTTATTGTCTAAGGTGTCGTAAAATGTTAAAACTAGCTAGGATTTACCATACATGGTGTGGTATCAGAATACAAAGGCCAAAATGGCTAGTTTTTATAGAGAGAGAGAGAGAGAGAGAGAGAGAGAGAGAGAGAGAGAGAGAGAGAGAGAGAGAGAGAGAGAGAGAGAGAGAGAGAGAGAGAGAGAGAGAGAGAGAGAGAGAGAGAGAAGTACAAATGCCACAAAGACACTTTTAAAGATGATAAAATGAGTTACTTATGCATGGGAAGGGAATGTGAAATGGATCATAAAAAGTTAAGAAGCACAAGTGTCACCCCAATTCATGAAAATCTTGAAATGTGGTGTATAAGTTCTCATTCTACACAAGGAAACTACCTTCATCATTCACCCATGTTTAAACATCCCAAAAATTACTAGGGATAGGTATGATCATTAGAATGAGAGGTAAGGGTTTCATACATGCTTCTCTATGCATTGGTTTTAGTCTTAATCATTTGGTAACTTCTAAAATTGAGCCATCACCATTTATAGTCTAAGAAAACTCCTCTTTCACAAAACTTGTACACTTGGATTCCAAAATGGATTTAGTTTCTAATGTAAATTAATAAAAGGGAGTGGACGACATGTGTCAAGACCATCTATGGATTTAGAGGTATCAAACACATCTTAAAATTAACTTGAAGTTTTCACCCTTCTCACTATGCCAATTTTGATTGGTTGAGATGAGAGTTCTAGTTGAGGGACTTATGAGTTGTTCTAAGGTATTAAATTGACATGGGTATTTTTATCAAGTCTTAAGCATCCCTTCCATGTTATTTTAATCTATTGAAACCTCTTATAACCTAAAAAATGCATAAAATAGTAAAAACCCCATGTTTTATACTCCATATATACAATTCCATATAGTTATAAAGTATGGGGAGAAATTTGAGAGTCTCCTAAAAAATCCAATAATAATTATGGGGAAAATATTCCATTTGGGTGCATTACCTGCTCAATCTTCTCAAACTAGTCACTAGCAAGGGTTTTGATGAGTTTGGGTTTATTTTACCCTCTTAAGGTTTTTTCATGAATATTGGACATTATAACTACCAAAAAATACCACTATATTAGATTTAAATACCTCCATAAACTTCCCTAAATTCCTTGAATCTCCATGCAAAACCTGATGAAATATGTGAGCATTTGAAGTTACCTTGTCGAGCTCTTTTTTCCATTTCCTATAGGTTTAGACTTTATCTGAGCCAAAAGTGACCATCCTTGTGGTTTAAATACAAGGTGAAATATTGAACATATCTAAAATGTCTTTAAAAAAATTACACAATACATTTTAATTCTCATCTCAAGTTACAATTAGAAGTGTCTCTCCATTTGGCTTCTAGGCCTAAACCTTGCCTATTAGGCCTGACTACAACTCTTGTGGGTTTGAAAAAATTGTTTATTTTCACCCTATATTTCTTGGTATCTTATGTTTTTATAGGTATTATCCAAATTTTAACACTTCCTTTCCATGTCCATACAACTCTTGGTCCATCATTTATCACCCTTTCTCAGAAATACAGGGTTTGTGTTCTTAGGGAAGTACCCTCTATCTGAGACAAAAAAAATGTACTTACACTATTTACTAAGATAATTTAAAGGTTATATGGGATTAATAAATTACTAAATAGGTTTTTTACCAATTTTAAGCTTTTGGTAATATCAATTCCTAACTACTTATATCTCCAAGACAGATTCCTAGAAGAGGTAGACTATGCAGGGTTCCTTCAAACTACATTTTGTTTGGTTTGAGTTCTTTATTATGTATGATATTCATTGGTGAGATAAATTTAAATGTATGTACATAATTTTGGATATTTTAAAAATATATTCCTCATTTTTACCTACTACAAACCCTTCACACTCCTTGTTTAGTCAAAATTGAGTTTCAACTCTCGACTATATTTCTTACTTTAGAGATAAACCTATAGGTGTTCATGCCTCTTTCAAATTGAGATAAATTATTTTGATCAAATTAGAGCCTATTAATATAATTATATGTTTTTTAGGGCCCATTTGGAATCATTTCTATGAATTATTAACCCTCACACTTTACTCCTTAGCCCATTGCCTGCTATGGTCAAACTCTGTCAATTGTGTTGGGAAGGCTAAAACACTGTGGGTTAAAGATTTATTATTGGATAGGTTACATATATATTTTGATTCCATGAACCATGTATAAAATTCTCCCATCATCCAAACTTAATATTCCCATGCTTAAGCCTCTAAAATGGACTATGCATACCTATAATCAGTTGTAGGTGAGTATTCTTGGAGTTAGGCACACCTGTAGGTGATCACTAGACTTTGAAACATCTATAACCAACTCCTCCTAATGTTATTTATGACCCTTGTAATTAATTTTACCCCATAAGGTTTTTAAAACATGGAAATATTCCTTGGTATTTCAATATTTGGTAAGGGGTCTCTTTTGGATCAAAATCCTGTAGATGATCACTGGTAATGTTTAGTGCATAAAAACACAACTTTGGCCTCCCTAAAATCAATTTCTATTGATCATATACCCATAAATATTTGTATATTCCTTGTCATATATTGAGGATTCAGATTTCAATAATCAAAATGCATAAAATTCATTTGTAACCTTGCTTTATATCATGTATAAAATGGTGAGGTTCTTTGTTTTCACATTTTGGGGGTTTGATCGTTGAGCACAATCATTCCACCCAAATCCTAGTTTGCACTTCCATTTTCCAACCTAACCATGAAAATAAGTATATCATGGTCAATTAAACCTACCAATATTCCAAGGAAAATTTTTGTCATGTTTCAACTTCCCATATAAGGGCTTTCATAGTTTTGTGATGTCACCTATAGGTGAGTATTTTCACATACAAGCAGTAAAGCAGACTGGGGCAGTATTCATGATACCTATGTTTGTGAAAAATTTATATGACCTCACCAAGTGTTCAAATTTACTTCTTATAGCCTTAAAATATTTAAACATCTCTCAAATTCTCCATCTCAACATGATGTCATCAGGGAGGCTCCTATAGGTGAATATTGAGTTGTTTATGGGTAGTGGATAGAATTTGAACAATGTATGTTGATGAATACTATCATGAAAATTATTAGGATAATTTTCAATCCCTAAAATTCATGATTTTCACTAAGGATATCTTAAGGTAGGCTCCAAAACATCTATTCAAATGCGAAAACCTCTTGCAAACACCTGTTATAGAGAAGATAGGGATAAATAGTGATTGTTTGTGTGGTACATGAGCTAAAAACCAACCATAAGTCTCCTTAAAACATTAAAATGAAATTTCCTCATATCCTAATGACTTGAACCAAATGATACACCTTCATTATAATTCCATGAACAAGCTAAATAGCTCTATATATGTGACTACAAGTGAGAGTGAGTGGAGAGTTGATTATGAGAATGGCAAGGCTGAATATTTGATAAAATCATGGTGTGATGGAACAAAGAATGAAAGAAGGTGATATTATCACCTTGAGACATGGGAAACATCACATACCATTCCCTTAAAACCTTTTCATATAAATACATAGTCTAAAACAAGGAAAACTTGAGTGAAGCTTCATAATGGTGACACCTTCCTACAACATGAGATAAATTGCCTATCAAAACATTATGAAACATGAAACAAAGCATGGAAATCATTTATGAAGAGATAAAAAAATCCTTTGGATTTAACCTCATTGATGAGGCTAGGATATGCCTATTAAATGTATAATAAATGACCTCATCTTACTCTCTCTTACTATTAAGTTTGATTGCATTTTGTGACTTTTATTTTGATCTGCTATTAGTTAGGATGTAATTATCCATATTTTGTTGATTGTGATTCTAAAATTTAAAAAGATGTATAATTCCTAACAAGTGTTTTGGAAAATTCAAGTTTTTAAATAAAATAGGACATCATCAGGCTGAAGGATAAATATGAAGTGGATTGCATGTTTTTGGAAGCATTAAAATCAATATAGCTTAGTTTTAAAACCCCACCACGCTATTTCAAGTTGTCACATTTTTGGACTTAGTTCCATAACTCTATATTTAGCTCTGGAATTATCTGAATTAGTTTTGGTACTCCTGCAAATAAGCTCTAGAACTTTCACAGTTAAACATGGAACTAATAAAGATCTATTCCAAATGGCCAACAATTTGTCAAATCAATGATCCCATTAATCAGGAGTAGAATTTTGATTTCCATACTTGCAGATCCAAGACATTTATCACACAATTGGACAACTAGCCACATCTTAATTCAACATCTATTCTAGGCATGATTCAGTTCCATCGTATCCATGAAACAGTTACAGCCATCAATGCACCACAAGTAGAAGAATATATATACAAACCTGGGAATTTAGGAAAAGGGTGAGAAAAATAATTGAAAAATATAGGGATAAGGATATGATAGTACATTTTTGTAATACAGAACATTTTATCAATGAAATATCCATTTCTATTTTGAGAGAGAATTAAGTTGTTCAGTCCTGTTTCTAGGCAGAGCAAGGTCCCACTCCTCTAAGAACCAGGATATTCATTTTTGGTCAATATTTATATTTTATTCTCAAAATAAAATAGGTAGCTCTATTAAATTCATAAATGCTTCGAACTCCTTAAATTTAAAATTTGCTGTATATTTGTCCTTGCAGGTATTCTAGATTAAATTCTCATTTCTTTGCAATCATTTTGCAAAAGTGTGTTTATTTCCAGCAATCTATTTCATTCTGCAAAAGTTTGTTTATTTCTAGCAATCTATTTCATTTTGCAAAAGTGTGTTTACTTCCAACAAATTCATTTCTGCAATGTGTGTTTACTTCCAACATATTTTCATAGTTTGATTCCAATAAGGTTTTAACCAAGAAGTCCTTAAGACATTAAAAATCCCCCAAAACAAAAGAAAAATACAAATACCTACAATCAATTAATAAATTGTTAAGATTATTCTTATTGCATATAGCTTTAGACATAGCCCTGGTTAAATATGACATCAATAGAATTTTGATTAAATGAAGGGAATAATGACACCCGTCACTCACTAGCTAGATTGTAAAAAATTGTCTAAATTGAAGCAAAACCTAAGGGTGTAGGAAATAGTGAGCATAAAAACTTAGTCAACTTGTTAGAGATGGTTTATAAAGAATATTTAACCAATATTCAAACTATTTTTAAGTTTATTGATCACTCTAAGTTTACTTTCATCTCCCAAAGGTGTTTGGTCTGAAACCTCCTCAACTGGCCATACTGAGCACAAACCTACATACCACTTCTGTGTTTAGAAGGGCAAAAGAGTAGAATGAATTTAACTTGAAAATGGCACTTACAGAGAATGTCAAGAATTGAAATGAGTTTTAGGAAGTTGAATAGTTATCTCAAAGCCTTATCCCACATGTCACACTCCCTCATGGGTTGTACAAGTGCCAAACTCTTCTTTTTTCAATTGATTTCTTGTTTTTTGGTTAGATAACTTACAATTTTTAGGTGGGACTAACATTCATAATAGGGAATATAACATATTGTACATTTTAAAGGAAAAAAGGACACTTGGACACCTTCAAAACCATGTCACTTGCATTTATGACCCCTAAAATCCCTCTAAATGACTCAAAGTGAGATATAGATTAATTAGATCATGACCAAGGCTAAAATGACATTAAATTACATCAAATAAAATATAACACACCCTATGAAAAAATATTAGATCCCTATATAAGTTCTTACTATTGGGGATTGAGCCATTTTAACTTGTGGTCAAAATGGTTAATAAAACCCATAAAATATTAAATTTTTAAGGAAAACAATCAAAAAAAATTGCATGAAGAAGAAATTGACTAATAAATGTAAAATTGATTCATTTTCTTCTCACACATCACACATATATTTATTGTAATGAATCTTATTCTCCTTAGGTTATCCATTGTCAAAATTTTATTCTGAATAGAAACCCATAAGAAGAAACTAATTTTAGGATTGAGGCATTTATCCTACACTCCTTTCAATTTAACCACAGCCTCTTGTTCATGATAAATTAAATCATATCCTGATTTAGCTTTATATTAGCTGTGAAAGGAGTTGATCCAAACCAATTTATCTTCATTGTTTATCCCTAAGATGTGAATAATACATAGTACATTATTCAGTTCTACTAACTTCAAACTATCTTCTTGGTTAATGTCATCTAGGATCAGAACATTCCATTTTCTAACTCCCTCCAAAACTTGTCAATGTTCAGTAACCTTATCCCCATACTTCTACCTCAAATTATCTTGAAGGTGAATATCTATATCTCTTTGTATAGTAGACACCTTCGTTTTCTAATTATTTTTCCAAAAGTCTATCTTTCTTCCATCTCCAATTTTCCATTTCGACCCTTCACTAATTAAGTCTTTGTTAGCTGTTAAAAAGTTCTAGCTTTGTGATCCTCTCATAAAATGTTCTTCGGTCAGAATGACAATCAGGTCTCTTATTTCATGATATTTAAAAGATAGGATCTTAGCCCACATTGAATTCTTGGATATAAATCTCCAAAGAAAATTAGATATAAGGGATTTATTAATCAACTATAAATTTCTAATGCCCAATCTACCATATCATTTTTTGTTGCAAGATTTATTCCATGCCAACAAGTGGATTTTGATTTTCTCCTCCATCCCAGCCCATAGAATTTTTTTTGGATCTTAATAAGTCTATCCTCCGCTCCCTTGGGTAGATTGAAAAAAGATAGAATGTATACTTGGAGACTTTGTAAAACACTTTTTATTAACACTACCTTCCCATCATGAGAGAGGAACTTGCCTTTCCATCCTATGATCTTCTTTTAGAATCTTTTGATTAATGGATTATAGGCTAAAAAAAAAGTTGATTGCTGATAGTGGCATTCCTAGGTATGTAGAAGGAAGTTATTTGATCTAACAACCTAGTAGAGTAGCTATCTTGGCTTGTCTAGCCACTAGAGTATTGAAAAAATAAACTAAACTCTTTTCAAAATTAATTTTCTAATTAGAAGCCTTTTCATAAATTATCATGATCTTTTTTATTTTTCTATCTTACTACATAGAATCTTCAACAAGTAGAATAGTGTCATAAATGGATTGATGATGAATCACAAGATCAACAAATACATCCAATTTGGAGCCTCTCAATTGAACCTATACCAAAGCCTTAGAAATATATTTTTTAAGGATTATGTCATGATGATGAACATGAATGGTGACATAGCATCCCTTGTTTCACTATTTTTTGCATGTTTGTTTTCATTTTAGAAGAGATTAAAACTTAAAGTTCTAGGAGTTGTAGAACTCTAACACAAGGGATTGGATGCTGGGAGATGAAATGTATAAAATCAATGAAACAACTGAGATTAACTACTAAACTTGATAAAAGTATAGATACTTGATAGGACCTAAGTTCCCCAAAGCTCTGACACAACTTGTTAGATTTAAGAGCACACATGATTATCAATGTATAAGCAACTTACATGCGAAAATAACCAAAAGAACAAATAAATATCAATGAGAAAACACATAGAATATGAGAGGCAACACACAATTGTATTCAACTCATTACAAAGGAAATTACAATAAAGAGATCACACTCTTCTTCCACCTTTGTGAGGCTTCCTCCTCAAGGGCTCCCAGTAATCTTCCCAGCTGAGTAATCTTCTCTCATAGGTCACAACTAACAACTAACACAAGCTGTTGTTCACCTCATTATACGTCTAGTACAACCGAGTATGAATCGGTACTCCAAGTAGATCTCACCATGATCTTGCTCCTAATGTATTGCTGTCACCTTGAATCTTGCTCCCCCACTGATCTCCTTTTGACCCTTGCATACACACACCCTTGCAGACCAACCTGATCTTCTTTATCACATGTAGATCTCCACCATGATCCTGCAACACCCTACATATCAAACCTAATCTTTCATACATGAGGAATCCTACTTGATTCCACCATGGGAAGAACTCTCCAAGTTCCACACTTAGTTCTCCATAGTTTTTCACTTAAAAATATAACCCATGAGTCTATTATATAGATCTCATGCATACACTAATTTAGACAGGTGGCTCAAAGACTCGAACTGGTCTTCATCATGTAAACTCTCTGTTCACTTAACTGACTATTTGTCAATAGTAGTTCTAATCGCCACAGGTGACCAATGTCGGTCCTTGCCTGACTGGAGGTGACCAACGATGGCCGATATCCTATCGATGTCAGTTGCTATAGACTGATCCATGACTGACATCAGTTGTGGCCTGCTGACGCTGGTGAATACATACTCAGCATCCTCCTTTTTTTTGCAACAAGGTGAAGCTTTTAGCTCCACACCCTAACAATCTCCCAATTGGAGATAAACAACTCCACCTATACCCATACCAGTACTCTGTCTAATTTGCATCTTGGCTTGTATTCCTCTTCAAGCTCCCACTTGAAGACAACCCACCACACTCCTTGTGGTGTTAATCTATGCCTGAATTTCTTCATTCTCAGCTTACCTTCTTCTGCCATTGCTATACTCCCACTCAATCAGAAACCCCTATGAGTAACCTATAATCAACAAACCACTAACTAGATCTGGGCCATCTGTTAGTCAAACTCACTCTGAGAACATCCAACCTCGCTCTAGTACCATTTGATAGGACCTAAGTTCCCCAAAGCTCTGACACAACTTGTCAGATTTAAGAGCACACATGATTACCAATGTATAAGCAACTTACATGTGGAAATAACTAGAAGAACAAATAACTATCAATGAGAAAACACACAGAATATGAGAGGCAACACACAATTGTATTCAACTCATTACAAAGGAAATTACAATAAAGAGATCACACTCTTCTTCCACCTCTGTGAGGCTTCCTCCTCAAGGGCTCCCAATAATCTTCCCACCTGAGTAATCTTCTCTCATAGGTCACAACTAACAACTAACACACGCTGTTGTTCACCTCATTGTACGTCTAGTACAACCGAGTACAAACTGGTACTCCAAGTAGATCTCACCATGATCCTGCTCCTAATGTATTGCTATCACCTTGGATCCTGCTCCCTCACTGATCTCCTTTAGATCCTCGCATACACACACCCCTGCAGACCAACCTGATCTTACTTATCACATGTAGATCTCCACCATGATCTTGCAACACCCTACATATCAAACCTAATTTTACATACATGAGGAATCCTACTTGATTCCACCATGGGAAGAACTCTCCAAGTTCCACACTTAGTTCTCCATAGTTCTTCACTTAACAATACAACCCATGAGTCTATTATATAGATCTCATGCATACACTAATTTAGACAGGTGGCTCAAAGACTCAAACTAGTCTTCATCATGCAAACTCTCCGTTCACTTAACTAACTGTTCGTCAACAGTAGTTCTGACCATCACAGGAAACCGACATCAGTCCTTACCTGACTAGAGGTGACTGACGTTGGCCGATATCCTACCGATGATGGTTGTTGTAGACTAATCCCTGACCAACATCGGTTGTGGCCTACCGCTGCCGGTGACTGCATACTCAACATCCTCCTTCTGTTTGCAACAAGGTGAAGCTTTTAGCTCCATACCCTAACAATACTTAGCTTTGGATTTTTTTGGATTAAATAATGTTGAGGTTAAGTGCAAGTTGTGTGGTATCCTATAGTAATGTAGGTAGAGTAATAGTACTTTGGATCTTCATGATAAGTTAATGAAGCACTTAAATGTCTCTAGTTTGGTTCTTGTTCCACTTGGGAGCTTTGATTTGCTTGAGAGTCTAAGTTTATCACATAAAAGATGAATTCAACCTCTCTAAGGCAAGGCTTTTGGTTTACATTAAGTAACCATCACCAGTCCTAGTCAACCAATACCGATTGAGGGGTGACCATTGTTAGTCAGGGAGAATAAATCCAAATATGCTAAAAATAGTCATTTTCACTTATGATTGGTTGTTAAAAATGATGGAAATGGTTTGAGGTTAATAAAAGCCTTGGTAGGATGCATGAGGAATAAGTCTAGGGGTTAGGATATTAAATGCCTATGTGGGAATTAGTACCAAGGCTTGGTGTCAATCACTTAGCCATGGGTTTGGATGAGGATCGGTAAATAATCCTTTTATTTAATTAATTTAATAAAATTAGCTAAAAAGAGGGTGAATGGGTCTGTTAAAGGATTTTAATAAGTAATCTTAACCCAAGGGGGCCAAGGGGTATATTACAATGACTAGAACCATGAGGTTTTCTAGTGTCTACATTTTCCCCTTTTTTATTGTGTAGGTTGCATCCTCAAGATGTAGAACAAAAATAACAAGTGAAGTGGCAAGTTGGATGCCCTGAGAATGGGAGGAGGTGTTCCCCTTGAAATTGGGAGATGATGAGGTAAAAATGGAGTTGGGTACATATTTTTACAAGTGTGAATGTGTGTAAAAAGGGGGTAAGATGGGATGAAGTGGAAAATAAGGCTACAATTACAAGGGAAAGTGACAAGTGAACTAGGCCACCACTTTAGGCATTACAGATATGGGTGTACTTATAAATGAAAGTGTCTAAATAAGGTATATGGATTTATAGTGGGCTAAAAATTAGGTAATATTGAGAAGACAAAAGTGGTCACATGTGCTAGAAAGTTAAGTTAGCACATTTCAAGGTAGCTGAAAGGTGTGTGTCAAAAGGTTATGGTTAAGTATAAAATTTTGTAGCATGGTAAGGTTGTCGAAAGTTGTAAATATAGTGATGTCAAGGTTGGTTGTCACAAAAATTGTTAAAGAAGTGGGTTAAGTGACCAAAGGTTAGTCTTAGGGTAGTTTTAAGTTTTGAAAAGGAATTTGTAGGGGTGATATAGGAGAGTTAGGGTTGATAACCCTAAGATGATTGATCGACACTGGTTTGGGTCGATTGATGATGGTCAATTAGAGATCAATAATGGTCATAGGTAAACCTTAAAAAGGGGCTTGATAATTTTAAAATGACAAACCACTATCCATTTTGGGATATTGATTTTTGACTTCCATTTATCTATTGAAAGATAAAAAATGACATTGATGATGAAAACATTTGTTAAATATTGTGAGTTGGGGATTGTGCTTAACTTGAGGTTAGATTGGAGTGTTATTTTGATTGGAGAGGGTACTAGGTAGGCTAGGTAGATAGTGGTTAGTGAGGATGTAGTGAGTTACAAGTTGAGCTAAGGATGGGGGTTGAGAAACCATGGTACAAAGAGCTCCACCATGACATTGTATGCAAACTGAGGTAGGTTTTGTCCTTTGACTTTGCTTGGATAATTTTAGTATGGATGGGCATTTATGAAAATTAGGGTTTTATAAGTATTTAAAAGGAAATTTAGAGTGTAAGGAAAGTTATTATAGGTACTATTATATTTATAACTAGAGATGGGGTAAGGTGAGGGAAGAAATGGAGGTTGCGGAGTGGTTTAGTAGGAGTTGGGTGAAGTCATAGGGTTTTTAGGCTATTGACCTGACACATAGTGACTGGCATCGATCATTGTCAATTGATGTCAATCATTAGTGGATCAATTATTAATCAAGGTAAGACCAATGCCAATCCCTAACCTAAACTAGTACTATTTGATGTCAATTGATAGTGGTTCCATAAAGAATTAGTATCAATCGAGACTCGATTGTCATCAATATTTTAGGAAGGGATTAAATGGGAAGGTGTTTAGGAATGTAGATTTAGATTTTTCAAACTATAGAGTGATTTTTAATTTATTAAAGTTATGTTAGGCTTAGCTTATGGGGTTAGGTGTAAAAGGTGTAAGTTTTGGGTAGCTAAGGAGCTTAAAAATAGGTTTATTGGTACTTAGGTGTATGTTAAGTCTGGTAAAATGTTATGATTTGTATAGCATGTAGGGTAATTTAAGGTATTTATCTAACCTTGTAGGTTAGGGTGATGATGGTGATGTAGGACTAAGTGTTACTACTCTTGGATGACATATGTATGGAAATGACCCTAGTAGATTAGGCCCATATAGTAGTAGTTAGAGTGGGTAGCATGTGATACTATTGGTGCATGCCTTGAGACATGATAATGATCATATCCCACATCAAGAGATGGGTCTCGACTACCAACACCTTTATATTGCTAATTAGAGAAATTTCTCCTAGAGGATATTAATAAGATTTTGATATTGTCTATTTAGGTTCAAGTGATAGAGAACATTTGTAGTGATGAGAAAGATGCTTACATGGACTAACTATTTGGGAAGGATTTTGTGAAAGCAAGATGGCATGCAGGGGGATTTTATTTTAGAGATATGTACCACATGGATAGGGTGGGGAGATGGATCATGACAATGATGATGATAGTTGTGACTTATTATGTGATCCCTAATTTGAGTGGAGGTAGATTCCCTTAGGTAATTTTAGGTGTTTTGGTAGACATGATAGAGGACCAAAAAACTTTTGCATGGGCCCTAATACTAATAGTTTTGATCTATTAGGAAATTTGGGGTTATCATGTACAAGAATGTTATGGGTTGAGTGTAGTCTTCATATTGCACTATTAGGCATATGAGCATATCATTATTTTGAGACCAGTTAGATTATCATGGCAAACTTGGGATCATACTAGGTTTAGAGTTGGTTTTATGAGATGGAAGGTAGACCATGCACTACTAACAACAAGGGCAGAGGGATAGGATCTAGATTGGTTTAGAGATTGATTAGATACATTGGTTGATGGGGAGGTGAGCTAGAGACCCTAAATTGGATTCCCATCATGGATGGGTCTTGATAGACACAAATTTTCCTTAAAAATTTATAGATGGATACATGGGAGGTGTCAACAAGAAGTAGATTTGATCCCCTTTGGCCTACTTAATCGATATTTTGGATTGGTATAAGGTGTCCTAGGGACCTTTCTTAGGTATGGGTAAGAGGATGTAAAGGCATCATTATCTCCACCATAACAAGTTAAGGAGGATTTTGATTATGAGGATATTCCATTTGCATTAGGTATTGACAAAATGGGGGTCACATAAGATTATATCGTATGGTGGCAGAGACACTATGCCACTATAGATTTTGGGGGAGATGGGGGACAAGAGTAGGCTGAGAGAATGGGTGGAGAGAATCAAGCTATGGATATAGAAATGGAGGATATAGGTGATCAAATGGATGTTAATTCCATTAATAATTAGGTACTTATTATAGAGAGGGACTAAGCTAGATTAGTATTGACCACAACACAAACACCTTTCTCTTCTCTGACCTTAGAGAGGAACATAACACAGGGTTAGTTGACTATGAGGATGTAGGAGAGAGATACTCTCCAGGGATAGGTAACTATTCTCACTCATAAAATAGACCAAGTGAGAGGACAGGTTGATACCCTAACATAAGAGTGAGACCATGCACAAGCATATCTATCCTTAGTTACTTAGAAGAGGTATGTAGCATAGGGATAGATGACCTTGATATCAACAAAGAGATATGCACTGAGATAGATAAGATGATAGAAACCTACAGGACTAGTGAGGACTATTGTAGAGTCCAAGTATGTGGCCACCATAGAAGAGCTAAGATATTATGAGGCACTTTTCTTCACATAGATACCAGATTCACCCTGGTATGATGAGTATGTAGTAGAGTAGATTATGAGAGGTAGAGTCAGTAGTGTGACTCTTAGTCAGTGGGCATCATCTATAGGTGATTAGATGGGTCTTAGAGATGGATAGATTCTAGGTTTAGTAGTACCACTTCACCATAGACTTGATGGGACTCTCTTTTGTATTATTATGATTTTGATTTCAGCCTACGAGCTAATATAGCAAGACGTACATATCATTTTGAGAGACATGGACATTTGATATATATATATATATATATATATATATATATATATATATATATTCTAATTTTAGTTATGATGTGTCTTGCTCATGGTTATTTATGATGTGATGGTTATCTTATGCTTACATGATGATGTTGTTTATGACATTTAGGCTGTTTATATGATGTTATGGCATATGGTGATTTATGGCTATGAATGTTTTAGAATTTTTCCTATTTAGTAGGTGTATGAATATTGAAATATTGGTAAATGTGGATGACTAAGTGAATGTTATGAATATATGTGATCTCATACTTGTATAGTTATGTGATGGATAACATAATGTATTGATTCATTTATATATGAGAAGTGATTAATGTGGTTATTAACTTTAAGATAAAATTTATATTGGATTAGATGTGATAGAGTAAATTTGATTGTGATGATTGCTTAGATAGATGTGATGGTAATTAACATATGATGATGGTGATGTCTAATTATACAAAGAAAAAATGATGTGAATGGATAATGAAAATCATGTAATAAAAAACATAATTTATTACATGATGTCAAATGTTATTATTGTATTTATTTGGATTATAGTTTATTTAAAAGATACGTAAAACTATCTTAGAACATAGATTAAGTTTGAATTATATATATATATATATATATATATATATATATATATATATATATATATATATATATATAAGAAAAGAGAAGAAAGTTAAAACAAGCAAAAGGCAAATGTCATAATTAATGTATCAACAAGTCGGTATGAGAAATAAGGAGACATGATGCTCTTACATTGGTGATGACTAATATAGGGATTTAGATTAGCTTATGAACATAACCCCTTCATATGCTTTGCATTAGCATTTGTTAGTTTGTTAAGAAATTCTTGATCACATTGTGTTAAGTAAGCTTGAAATCCCTTATTTTATGGAGGGTAAGAGGGAGATGGATGAAAATGGATCCTTCTTGTGGGGATAGCTTACCTCTTCTTTAGGTTGTTGAAGAACTAGTATAAACAAGTCTATGTCATAGTGTGGTGTAGACTGATCAATGTGAGAAGTCTACTATTTTGATTTTTGTGAAGGCTAATCGTAGCATCCAAAATTTTTGCTTTGTTTTTGTATTTGACAATGGGTCTTGTGATGTTTTGAGAGGTTAGAAAAGTTGAGCAATATGAGAAGCTTCCAAGAAATTATTTTCTTTAACAAATGTTGGACTTAGACATCCCTCAAGGGAGTGGTATTAGATTTATGATTTGTTTTAGGCATGTGATAACTATCCTTTAAAGGAACAGTCTATCTTAGATTAAACAAATTTTGAATTATTTTAGTAGTTGTCCTTTGAGGGAGCAGTCTGCAATGCTAGAGATAACCCATAAGATGGAATATTTTATAATTTTTCTATTTTTTGCTAGATGTAGACTTACTTATAGAGGATGAAGGCTTACCTTTATGAAGGTAAAATGATAACACAATAAGGTTGAATAGTGGGTGAGAGTATGCTTTAAGAGGCAATGACCATGGGATCACATATTATTAGGGATGAAAAGTATCCATGATAATCATTTCATGCATAGAACCATGCTACCCATATTTAGGATTGAGGCTAATACTATGACAGATAATCACATGATTCTATGTTGTAAACAACTATCCTCAAAGTGAGGGAATGAAGGTGATAATATTATAAAATTAGGGATGAGCTTAAGTTAAACATAAGGTGAGTTCAACTCTTGTTTAAAAAAAGAAAGGATGCAGATGTGAAGAATTGAGGGGATAAAGTTTTGGTTTCCCTTCAATATATGATAATTAGTAAGCTCTCAACCCATACTTATACATTATGATATATGGTCTAAACTAATTAAAAGCAAACTTGACCTGCTTGCTTCTTTCCATATTGGTTACATGTTGATTTTCCTTTAAGATGAGGTCTCTGATATTGAATTCTCTTTATTTTAGGTGCTTGTTATATGTAAAATTGATTCATAATTGATAGACATAAAGATGGTTAAGTGCAACCAAACAATGCTCATCAAGTAGCTCAAGTTGGGATAAATGTTCTTGATGATAATCACCCTAAAAAATGGTATCATGTGGGGATATACGAAGAGAGGGAATTTGGACTTTAAGAGGCAAGACAAACTCTACTCCAAAGATAAGAGAGAAAGGGGTCACACCTATAGGGGTTCAAATGTTAGTTTGGTATGCCCATAAGGTGAAAGGAATGTGTAAGTGTTAATCTTGACCAGATGCATTAACCATTTTTGTTAGAATTTTATTAAAGTTTCTGTTAGAAGCTTCAGCATGTCCATTAGTTTGTGTATGATAAGGTGATGAGAAACTTAACTTAATAACAAATGTGTCACAAATAGCTTGTAATTTTTTATTTTTAAAAGACTTCCCATTATCAGTGATGATTTTGTGAGGAACACCGAAGTGAAAAATAATGTGATGGTTAATAAAGTCAATAATATTATCAACTTTGGTCGATATGAGGGGAATATCCTCCACCCATTTGGTGAAATATTATATCGTAGTGATGATAGAATGATGTCACTATGAAGAATGAAGGTTAATTTCACTAATGGTATATAATCTCCATTACGAGAAGGGAAAGAAACCCTTGGAGCCCAAAATACCATGACTAGGTACATGATGCAAATTAGTGTGTTGTTAACACTTAAAAAACTTGTTTACGTAATCATAGAAATCATGGTTAAGGTAAAGTCAATAATAGCCAAGGAAAACTATATACTTAGCGATAACTAGACCACTAAAGTATCCCCCATAAATCTTATCATGTATTTCCTTGATAACTTGAGAGATTTCATGACTATCTAGGCATCTAAAGATGATAGCATTAAATCCTAGTTTATAAATAATTCCTCATAGTATGGTGTAATGAGAGGTACTCTATATAAATGCTCTATGACTATTTCAAGAGAGATTGGAAGGAATAATTTCTAGGTTTAGATAGTCAAAGATTTGCTTATACCAAATGTTAGATTGGGCCTCTTCTACATGACAAATTGAAGGAAGGTCTACTTTAGTGTAAGAGGGATAGTTAAGGTGATTGATAGTAACATAGAGCTTAGATTTGAAAGGTGAAAATGAGATTTAGGAGGCAAGAAAATCCATGATATAGACAAACTTGTTTGTATAATGTAGAGTGGATTGAATAAGGTAATGATCAAATGATGTTAAGAGTACATCTATAAAATTTTTATTTTATTTTATAATGTCATTTTTACATTGGTAAGAACCATTGATTTTATTGACCATAAGTTAGGAGTCATCAAAAATTCTATTCAATTTGACTCCCAAAGATAAAGTTATTTAGAGACCTATTACTAGGGATTCATACTCAACCATGTTATTGGTGCAATAAAAATCAAGCTTAAAGGATAAGGGAGAGGCTTACCATTAAGGGGGATAAGGATGATATCATATCCCCTACCATGTTGACACTTTTATCCATCGAATAACATGGTCATCTGATAAGTGGAATTCTCTTGAGAGAGAGTTGTGATGGATTCATCAAGAAAATCAAGAGTATAATGTTGGTTGTCTACTAAATGTGCCTTGGCTAATTTATCAACAATGAATTGCCCTTTAATTGAATTTTTCTAGAGGAACTCAATATTGAACTTAGCTAAAATAATGATCCATTTAGCCATACATTGGTTTTGATATGGCTTAGAATGCATATACTTGAGTGGGTTAGTGTTAGTTACGATGAGGTTTTTGTGGTTAAGAAGGTAATGATAGAGTTTGGAAGCCACAAAGACCAATGTGAGGCACAATTTCTTGGTATGGGTGTATTGAGTTTCATACTCTTTAATCATTTAAATTATATAGTAGATTAATTTCTCTTTATGCTTATCATCATGATGTTCAAGCATGGCTCCTAAGGAATGGTCAGTGGTGAAAATATAGAGGTAAAAGGGCTGGTCATCTTTTGGAGGAACAAGAACATGTGTGGAAAGAAGATAATATTTAAGTGATTCAAGGCCTTTTGATAGTATTTGTTCCACTTAAAGGAGATATCATTATTAATAAGGTGATGGAAAGGTTAACATCTATTAGATAGCTAAGAGATGAAATAATGAATGGAGGTATCTATTAGATTGAAAAGTTTATTGAGGTTGGTTGGTGGGGGTATCTTTAGGATTTACTTGAATTTAGTGGGATTGACTTTGATTCCATGGAGAGAGATGATAAAACCAAGAAGCTTTCTTGAAAAGACCCCAAAGATTCACTTTTTGGGGTTAAGGTAGACATAGAAGTGGATAAGATGCTTGAAGATAACCTTAAAAATATCTAAATGATCCTTAAGACATTTAGACTTTCCAAGCAAATCATCTATGTAGTCCTCCATAATTTTATGAATAAGATCATGAAAGATATAGGTCATGGCACATTGGTAGGTTTCACCAATGTTCTATATACCAAAAGGTATGACCCTATAGTAGGATGTCCTTCATGGGGTGATAAAATAAATTTTATGGTGATCTTCAGGAGAAATCAAGATCTAATTATATCCCAAAAACCCATCCATAAGAGATAACATCTCATGGTTGGCTGTAAGATCAATAAGCTAGTAAATTCTTGGTAAAAGGAAGACATATTTTGGGTAAACAAGGTTAAGATCATGAAAGTCAATGCAAATGCAAAGTCCCCCTATCACTTTGGTGATAAGATTGACATTTGAGACCCATTGGGGATAGTCAATGTGTTGGATATAATTGAAAAATAAGAGGCATTGGAGCTCTTCTTTGATAAGAAGGGATATACAAGGGTGTATCCTATGAATATTTTTCCTAACATGATAAGAATCGATGGTGTTAACGATGTTATGGATGAATATGGTGGTATTGATTCCTAACATTTCACTATAAGACCAAGAAAATGTTATGATATGGTCTCGTATAAAGGAAGAGAAATCATGTCACTATGAGGAGTTTAAGGATTGGCCAATTTTGAAAATATGAAGGATATCCTCAGTACCCAAGTTGACATGAATAGTGGATTCATTAAACATGGTTAAAGTCTTAGGAGGAAGGTATTTTTTAATGGAACAACCTTCACCACCATGATAGGTGAGAAGGGAATCATCATCTTAACACTAAACAATATTGATGGTAGTAGAATCATCTTCTACCATCTCAAGATGAGTCATAGGAATGGTCATGGTTTCCTTATCTTTTTGATAAGTTAGTGGTCCTAAACTGATCATATTGATAAAAAAATTTAAATGGTATGATATCAATATCCTCAAATTTTGAAGGATATGGGATTAGTGAGGATGGGATTTCTTCCTCAATGATAGTGATGGGAGGAGGGTTGGTTAGATTTTCAAGTGGAATGAATCCCTCACTAGGTTTTTGGGTTTTTCTTTATAGTAAATCATGTGGTCCATATTCATAGCATCCTATAATGAATCCATTCTAACCACACCTATGGAGTTATGTATTGGCAAACTCTAGTTTATCTGGTTAGGAGAAATTAGAGGTGATCAGTTTAGGAGAAGAGGAGGTAGTATGGTAAAAAGTGGTTGGTCAAGTCCCCCATAAACAAGATTAGTTTGGAAATTGGGAGGTGAAATGGAATAATGTTTCTATTATTGGAATCATAGCTAGTCTATTGGTCAATATTCCCATATTCTTAGAGATTAGGGAAGGCATCTAAGGTTAAAAGGTGATAATCCCCAAGCGATAGATGTTAGAACATTAATTCTAAGGGGTCCTTCATGGGGATTTGGGTGGATGGTATGATTGATCTAGAGGAATTTTGGTTGATGGAAGAGGAAAGGGACTCATCCTTGGTTGGTGGAATCTTGGTTGATGGAAGGAGGAGAACATAATTGGGTTGATAAGTTATATTACATGACTTGAAAGGACTAGGCTCAATTGATATGGTGTGGACTTGACCCTCATACTCAAAATTGATACATCGATGTAAGGTAGATGGCACACAACCCATGAAATGGACCCAAGAGAATCCAAGAAAAATGTTATATTACAACTCACATTCTACCACATAAAAGAGCTTAAGAAGAGTGCAAGTTCCTAAATGAATATGAAAGATGACTATCCCTAAGGTTATTAACATGGCATCATTAAAGGATCAGAGTACTGGTGTAGTTTTTGACATGATGTTCTCTAGTAGATTCAATTGGTCATATTCATGGGATGAAATGATATTTATGCTAGCTCCCCCATCAATCATAACCCTCTTGATACGAGTTTGGTTAATGTAGTCAGTAATGAAAAGAGAAGGATATGGATCATCTAGATGAATCAGAGGTTGTTGACCCCAAATGTGTTTGGAGTTAAAAGTTCCATGTCTAATTTGAGTTGACATGATCCGAAGACTCCTTCAAATTAGAGCTGGGTGATAGAGACACTAAGCAAAGAGGGGAAATATAATAGTTTAAGAACTGTATAGGGCTATACAGGCTCAAACCGTAGACCTTCTCGTTAGAACAGATCAAAGTTCTTATTACCAAAATGATTCAAACTGTTTCAAGAACCCAACATGCATTTTTATTGCATTGGACTCTTTCATTAACTAATGGATTGATTAGTTAGTCTGCCATTCTCTTCTTTCCAAAAAGATAGATAATAAGATGGCTCCATTTGCTTCAAACACAAATTTTAGAAGCAATCCCAAAGTTTTTCAAAAGGTTTACTTGACGTAGGTCTTCCATGCTCAAACATAGATTAACTCAAATGAGTCTCTATCACCCCAAAAGTAGAATAGTATGATACTTCATACACCTGAAAGTTCATAGAGCGAAAAGAATTTTTTTGAGGTCCTCGTATTGTACTCATTATGCCTGACATTGAATGCACCTGAGATTGACCATATCAACTATATTTATAAGTTCTAATCAGATCTAACTTCATCTTTGTCATGCTATTGTTCTCGCAATTCATAGAGTAAGACTATATAACATAAGATATTTACGGATTAGATGAACTAGAAAACTCTCCTGAAAAACATTAGCGCACGTGTAAATGAGGTGCTCTACCAAGCTGAGCTATAGCCCTTCATAGTTTTGAAAATATACTAACAAAATATATCACTTTCTGTCAAGGTGGATATGATACTATTTAGTTAGGGGGAATATTGTTTATATGGTGAATTCCACCTAGAATCGTTTCTAGTTACGACTCTATCTGTGATGATAAATCACCCACTTAACTTAGTGGTTAGAGTATCACTTTCATACGGTGAGAGTCATTGGTTCAAATCCAATAGTAGGTAAAACTTATTAGATGCCATATGAAATGGCATCTTAATAAGTTTTTCTACAATTTTTATAATAAAATTATTATATTGTATAATAATGAATGAACTTATAGATCATTATCGAAGTTCAACTTTATAAAGAGACCACTAAGTAAATTAGAAAGAGACAACTAACTAAATCAAAGTGGTAACTCTCAGTTATTATTGACTGATCAACTCAGTCCAGAACATTTTTGTTTCTTAAATTTTTTGCTAGTATTAGCAATTTGAATTAATCTCCTTTTTTCTATTTTATTGTATGAGAACCAATCATCTTTTCTTTAGCGTTTTTGCACTTGTAGAAAAGAAGGCAAGATATATTACTCAAATCATCGGCCCAGTAATAGATGTATCTTTTCCTCTAGGTAATATGCCTAATATTTTTAATTCCTTGATAGTTAAGGATAATGATACAACTGGTAAACTAATTTGTGTTACTTGTGAGGTACATCAATTATTATTAAATAATAAGGTTAGAGTTGTAGCTATGAGTGATACAGATGGTTTGATGAGAGGAATGAGAGTAATTGATACAGGAGCTCTAGTGAGTGTTCCAGTTGGTGAAACTACTCTCGAGAGAATTTTTAATGTTCTTGGAGAACTTGTCGATGATTTAGGTCCTGTAGGTGCTCTAACAACATCTCCTATTCATAGATCTGCTCCCGCCTTTACACAATTGGATACCAATTTTTCAATATTTTATGAGAGTTGGTTTAACTACTCTAATCATGGATGAATATTTTCAAGATGTCAATAAATAAAATTTAATATTATTTATTGATAATATATTCTGGTTTATCCAAGTAGGGTCAGAGGTATGCACATTATTAGGTAAAATGCCTTTTGTCATTGGTTATCAACCAACTCTTAGTATAGAAATGGGATCTTTCAAAGATGGATCTATAACCTCCATTCAAGCAGTTTATGTACCTGTAGATGACTTGACTGATCCTACTCTTGCTACAACATTCACACATTTAGATGCTACTACTATACTATTGAGATGATTAGATGCTAAGGGGATCTATCCAGTGGTAGATCCATTATATTCAATGTCAACTATGCTCCAACCTTTGATCGTGGGAGAAGAACATTATGAAACTGCACAAGGAGTTAAATAAACATTGCAACATTATAAGGAACTTTAAGGCATTATAGCTATTCTTGGACTAGATGAATTATTAGAAGAAGATCATTTAACCGTAGCAAGAGCACAAAAAATTGAACAGTTTTTGTCACAACCCTTTTTTGTAGTAGAGGTATTCACTGGTTCCCCTGGTAAATATGTTAGTCTAATAGAAATAATTAGAGGTTTTCAAATGATCCTTTCTGGAGAATTAGATGATCTACCTAAACAGTCTTTTTATTTGGTGGGTAACATTGATGAAGCTACCACAAAGGCTATGAACTTCAAAGAAATTTAATTTTAAAAATGAACCTAAATCTTCATGTACTGACTCCCAATCGAGTTGTTTAGGATTCAAAAGTTTAAGAAATAATCCTAACTACCAACAGTGGTCAAATTAGTGTATTACCCAACCATACTGCGATTGTAACAGCTTTAGATATAGGAGTTATGAAAATACGTCTCAATGCGTAATGGTCGACTATGGCTTTAATGGGTGGTTTCACCAAGATAGACAATAATGAGATCACATTATTGGTAAATAATGTAGAAAGAGGTATGGATATCGATCCTCGAGAAGCTCAAGAAAGTTATAGATTAGCTAAAGCGGATCTTGCACAAGCTAAAGGCAAGAGACAAGCAATCGAGGCTGATGTAGCTCTCAAAAGGGCTAGAACATGACTAGAGGCTGTTGATGCTATTTTTCCAAAATAAATATTTACATTATATAGAAGTTGAATTCATGAGCTAGTTTAATAGCTAAAAGGTCCTTGGGTTAATCGAAATAATAAATTGGGTTGCGTCATACATACACAACATGATACAATATTACTTGAAAAGTCTTTTTGACATTAAAGGACAAAATAATTATTTTGTTGAAAATTGATGCAAAAGTCTTTACGTTCAACACTCATGTTGAGTAGACCTCATTCTTGTAAAAGTTATTAACCAATAAATCATAGGGAGGGACTTATTTATGTCACCAAAAATAGAGACTAAAGCAAGTGTTGGATTCAAAGCTGGTGTTAAAGATTACATATTAACTTATTATACTCCAAACTATGATACCAAAGATACTGATATCTTGGCAGCATTTCGAGTCACTCCTCAACCCAGAGTGCCCCCCGAGGAAGCGAGAGCAACAGTAGCTGCCGAATCTTCCACTGGTACATGGACCACTATTTGGACCGATGGACTTACCAGTCTTGATTGTTACAAGGGACAATGCTATGATATTGAGCCCATTCCTAGAGAGGAAAATCAATTTATTACCTATGTAGCTTACCCTTTAGATCTATTTGAAGAAGGTTCTGTTACTAACTTATTCACTTCCATTGTAGGTAATGTATTTGGATTCAAAGCCTTATGAGCTCTATGTCTGGAAGATCTATGAATTCCTCCTGCTTATTCAAAAACTTTCCAAGGCCCACCACATGGTATCCAAGTGGAAAGAGATAAATTAAACAAATATGGTCATCCATTGTTGGGATGTACTATCAAACCAAAATTGGGCCTATCCACCAAGAATTATGGTAGAGCGGTTTATGAATGTCTCTGTGGTGGACTTGATTTTACCAAGGATGATGAAAATGTGAATTCCCAACCATTCATGCACTGGAGAGATCATTTCTATTTTTGTGCAAAAGCAATTTATAAGTCTCAAGCTGAGACGGGTGAAATTAAGGGACATTACTTGAATGCTACTACAGGTACATGTGAAGAAATGATAAAAAGAGCAATATTCACTAGAGAATTGGGAGTTCCTATAGTCATGCATGACTATTTGACTGGAGGTTTTACGACAAATAATACGTTAGCTCATTATTGTCGAGACAACGGCCCACTTTTTCACATTCACCGCACAATGCATGTAGTTATTGACAGACAAAAAAATCATGGTATGCACTTCCGTGTGCTAGCTAAAGCACTGCATATGTCTGGTGGAGATCATATTCACTCTGGTACGGTAGTAGGTAAACTTGAAGGAGAATGAGAGATCACTTTAGGTTTTTTTGATCTATTACGTGATGATTTTATTGAAAAAGACCGAAGTCATGGTATTTATTTCACTCAAGATTGGGTCTCTATGCCAGGTGTCTTGCCTGTAGCTTCAAGAGGCATTCACGTTTGGCATATGCCTGCTCTGACCAAGATCTTTGGGGATGATTCTATATTATAGTTTGGTGGAGGGACTTTGGGGCACCCTTGGGGAAATGCACCTAGTGTAGTAGCTAATCGGGTCGCTTTAGAAGCTTGTGTACAAGCGCGTAATGAAGGACGTGATCTTGTTCATGAAGGTAATGAAGTGATTAGCGAAGCAGCTAAATGGAGTCTTGAACTAGCTACTGCTTGTGAAGTATGGAAACAAATCAAATTTGAATTTAAGCCGGTTGATACAATTGATATGCCAGTTGAAAAAAAAAATTGATAATTAATTTGTAATCAAGTGACTTTCGTCCGTTTGGTCCCTTAATCAAATCAAACTTGGCCCAATCTTTTAAGATTGAGCCGAATACTGAATGGATAAGAATAAAATACCTCAGCTAGAAGTAATATATTTATAAATATAAATCCATTTTATGGATCAAAAAATGGGATTGGTTCTGATCCAATCTTTTCTAGCCTGTGACCATAGTGGTCTGAAGAAATGTTATCTTGTTCAAATTCCTCATGATTGAACAGATTTAGCAAATCTATTTTTAGCTAGCTAGATGATAGCTAATTCTTAATCAGCTTTGTCCATGAAGAAGGGACCTATAAGAAAAGAATAAATCAGTTTAAAATTTTTTTATGTAAACAAAAAGTGTCAATCCAACAATCCAAGGTTGACAATGGCGCATTATGCCAATATAATTCCTAATAAATATTTCATTAGGTCCACTATTCAGGATGTTTTCAAATCATTGTGACTTCGTTTGACGGATCAAAAATAACTTGATCCGTATCAATTTTATAATTTGATTCATAAATGGTAGATCTAAATTAATAGATTCTTTATTTTTTATTTTTTCCATAGAATATATAGAATAGAAAGCTGGATTTATTGGAAGAATACAAAAAATATCTAGGTATCCTATATCTATCCAAATATCCAAAAAATGGAAGTTTCTAATATTCAATATTAGAAACACTAAAAAAAAATCCGATATGGAAATAACTAAGAAATTTTGGAATTTGTTATTTTGTCATTGCGCCTAATTTTTTTACCGACCGACAGGTCAGAAGAGTAGAACATGAAACATCATTATGTTAACAAAAATAATGAGTTCTTCAAGTCTTTCCAAGACTGCTTGCTTATATTATAACAAGATATGCAGATAAGAAGCATGTACATATATCACTCGATTCACGAGGTTCTGATAGGTAACCTGTTGAATCAAAAAGATTTGTATTTTTTTCTTATAAAAATTTATCTTTTTGAATAAAAAGAGTTGTATATTAAAAAGGAAAAAAACCATGAAAATGTTTGAAGAAAACAAGGATTGTGAATATTTAGCAGAAGAAATCAAACAATTGAACCAGAAATTGAAGGAAACAAAAATCGAACAATCAACCAAGAAATCAACCGAAATTGACCAAGAAATTGAAGAGGATAAAAATATCGATTATAAGAAGTTGTGGATTTACTTCAAAAAGTGTTATACCTTTTACTTTAAGGAATTTTTACTAGAAGAATATAGAACTGTTTGTACAACATGTGGAGCAACTCTGAAAATGACTAGTTCAGAACAAGAAAGTGGAGAAGAAATCGAACAAGATAAAAATATCGATTATAAGCATTTGTGGACTTACTGCAGAAAGTTTTATACCTTTTACTTTAAGGAATTTTTACTAGAAGAAAATAGAACTATTTGTACAACATGTGGAGCAACTCTGAAAATGACTAGTTCAGAACAAGAAAGCGGAGAAGAAATCGAACAAGATAGAAGTATCAAAGTTTATAATAAGTATAAGCATTTGTGGATTCACTACGAAAATTGTATACCCTTCACTTTAGGGAATTTTTTTGTAAAATAAGACAAAAGTGTTTGTACAACATGTGGAGCAACTCTGCAAATGACTAGTTCAGAGCGAATTGAGCTTTTAATTGATGATGGTACTTGGTGCCCTATGGATATAGATTTATATACTCTAGATCTTCTAGATAAAAAACATAAGATGTCTTTATTTGACGTCACAATGGTTTGAAGGGTCTCGATTTTATTGTACAAAGTTATTTATCATAAATATTTTAACAAAGAATTTTTCATATACAACGAATTTTTCTCAAATTACACTAAGACTATTAAAACGTTATTATCATACAATAATACTATTGTTGATATCCTTAGGGTTGTGCTAGATATTAATTTAATAAAATATTTGAATTCAGATTCAAAAAAATGTATTAATAAACTGCAAGACATTATTGGTACAACATTGAAAATGGTTAAATTGTTACTATTTGAAATATGTAACAAAATATCTTTTGAATTTTATTTCTTTCCCTTTTCAAAGAAAGTAGAAACTCAAGTTTATCTCTCTTTTTTAGATGCTATAGAGAAATAGTTCTCAACTTATTTGCAAGATAGGGGGAAGAAGTTGCTTCAAAAATATATATGTGAAAAAATACAGTCTGAAAAGAAAACTCTAGACATTCTTTACGAATTACGTAAAAAGTTAGCTGAATTAGGGGATGAATTATAGGTACAAGAGAAGTTAGTGAAAGTAGTGGTGCTAAATTTATTTAAAATAGGATTTTTTTTTTCTGGAAGAAAAAATAGAACAAATATTTAATTATTATCCAAGATATTGTGTACATTATCCACAGCCAAATTACCTTTTCTGGCTGCGAGAGCAGATGGCGATCTGTTTGATGGAAAGATACCTAGTCCCTGACCAATTTAAATATTGGTTCCAAAACCATCATGGTTTTCTAAAAAAATAAGAACATCATTTTAGTTATGATGTTATGGTGGAACACATGAGAAAATAAGAAACTCATGAGTTTTACAAAAATATGGATGATGATCCATTGTATAGCTCAGATAGTGAGGAGCTATTTCACGAAATAGATAAACTCTACCTCCATCACAAGAAGAATGATTCTGTATTTGAAGAATTTATGTCCCTACTTTTAGAAGTAGGAGTAAGCAAATTAGATGAAACAATTAGGTCTAATAAGTCAGAGGTGATGGAGTACACCATATTAGAAGCTGAGAACGATAATCTTGCTTTTGAATCTTTTCATACTTATGAAAAACCTATGGTAAAGCATATAGAGTATGAAATTTTCAATGAAATTTTCAAATATTATGAGAATAAGTTATCTAAATTTGAGGATATAGAAAAAAATTATCTGTATTTACTAGAGATAGTGAAAGAGTTTTCTGCACTAGCAATAGATAGAGCGAAAAAACTTTCTAAGAAGGAAGAGCTTTCTATAAAAAAAAGAGAAGATATAGGAGAAGAATATTATGAAGATTATAACACTTCCTATCAAGAAGAAACAGGTTTACCCGACGCTATTCAAATAGGTATAGGTCGAGTAAATGGTATTAATGTCGCACTCGGAGTTATGGATTTTCAGTTTATGGGAGGCAGTATGGGCTCAGTAGTAGGTGAAAAAAACTCGTCTAATCTAGCATGCTACTGATAATTATCTTCCATTAATTATCGTATGTGCTTCTGGCAGAGTGCGTATGCAAGAAGGAAGCTTCAATTTAATGCAAATGAATAAAATAACTGTTGCATTGCATACACATCAAAAGGAAAAAAAATTGCTATATATTTTGATTCTTACATCTCCCACAACTAGTGGAGTGATTGCTAGTTTTGGCATGTTGGCTAACGTCACGATTGTGGAACCCAATGCATATATTGCATTTGTAGGTAAAAGAGTAATTGAGGAGACATTATACCAGATAGTAGAGGAAGATTCTCAAATATCTGATTCTTTATTTGATTTTGGAATGTTTGATATCATGGTTCCACGAGTTATTTTAAAAGATGTTCTGAGCGAGATAATGAAAATTTACATTTTCAAATTTAAAAAAGAAATTATTTTCATAAAATTCAAAAATTGTAAATTTTCATTTGATTTTAAGATCCCTAAAAACAAGTCTTAATACTTTAAGAACTTTTTGGGGATCGAAATTCGATCAAGTTTTTTAGTATATACAAGGTACAAGTGTTAATTGTATATCTAGATGTATATCTATATGATTGAGTCCTATCTCCGCCCAGATTTAAATTAAAAAAAATTGTCAGATTCAATGACAAATGTCGGAACTTGCAATAAAAGATTTCACTTTTGAAGAATACAATAATACAATGTATACTTTTTTTTAAGAACACAAAATCTATAAGCAAAAATCCCCCTTTAAGAACACAAAATCTATAAACAAAAATCCCCCTTTAAGAACCCAAAATCTATAAACAAAAATCCCCCTTTAAGAACACAAAATATTATGATATGTAGGCACAGACCTCATATCAGACTACTCAAATATTATAGAGTTAATTGACTAATTATAATTATCTATATTAGAATTATCCTATAATAAAACTTATCTCAAACTATAACTATATAATTATTTTTAATTTTATGGTAAAAATTGGATATGGGTATATGCCAAAAGGAATTTGGATATAGCTCAATTAAATAGAAAAAAAAGGCTAAACTGGTAAGAAGAAAAAAGTAAAAAAAATGGATATAGCGAGTGTCCCAAAACTGCCTTTTCAAGGACCTAGAGATGAAGAACCAAATTGGGTCAAATTATACCATCATTTATTTCAAGGGAGATACCTTTTTTTAGTAAAGCCACTTGACAAGCAAGCTACAGATCAAATAACTAAAAGTCTTATTTATTTAAATCAAGAGAATAAAAAAGAAGATTTTTTGTTCTTTCTTCAATGTCGGGGTGGAGGAATGACATTGGGAGTCGTTGTTTATGATGCTATGCAATACGTAGAAGGGGAGGTATCTAGGATAGGCATTGGTCTAAATACTTAAATGGGAGATTTCACCCTACATGGGGGAACTCTTACTAAATGGACAGTAACCAAAAATATGAGAGTTATGATCCACCAACCCCATATGTCTCCTTATGACAAACCCCCCCGGCCATTAGGATCTGGTTTCGATGCATTTTATATGCGCAACTTGTGGCATTATGTTGCAAGAATTTATGCAAAAACAACAAAGCAAAATTTTAGGCTAATCTATTAGCTACTAGAGAGAGATATGTATATGGGACCAGATGACGCCATAGAATTTGGCCTTATCGACCAAACCGGCGTAGAAGGCCTCAATTGGCCAGAGTCACAATATGTAAATGTCAAATCATTTGATGATACAAATGGTTCAACATTTATGGATTAATTATAAAAATAATCATATTTTTCTTTCCCCCCCCAAGAAAAAAAAAATTATTAATGAAATTAAGTACTCTAATTGAGAATATCTAAGGTATAGGTTCGTCTTCAAATATGATAACGAAGACGACAAAATTAAAATTGTAAAAGATATACAGGCATATAGGCCATTATCTTTAAATGATTTCTCAATTTATAATCTAAATTGAGTGGATATAGTCTCTTTTTAATGTTATATCCAAGCTTCTTGCTTGGCAATTTATATGCCATATTTTCATATGAGTATCAATTTCTTAGATAAATTGAAGAGTTCAAACTTTATGAAAAGTATTTTGTTATGAATTAACAAAATAAAGTTTATTACTTGGCTAATAATTGAATTAAGTTAATTAAGTATTGAATTACTAATTTAATTACATGTTATCTCATCATTTACGCCATTAATTAGTGGTACTCTATAAACTTTAGTCTATAAATTTAATTTGTATTAATAACTATGTTAAAATATTAACTATTATAAGTGTGGTTAGGATCAATCTGAACCATTCAATTTTGTATAAAATTCAGAGTGCCGACTATTCAACAACTTATTAGAAACATGAGACAACCAATACAAGATAGAACAAAATCTCCTGCTCTTCGAGGATGTCCTCAGCGTAAAGGAGTATGTGCTAGGGTGTATGTGTGACTCATTTGGATCGTAAGCTAGAATAGATCAGGAGATTTTATATTAATAACTTTCCTACTATAGAAGAAGCATAGATCTATCATCTACTCTTACCGGGGATGAAATTTATGGTTTCCATTGGTGCAAATCCAATCATCTCAATGTGGAATGAAAAGCAGTTCCTCATTGGTAGTGAATGGTTATCAATCCATTGAGTGGGTAAATAATGCAAATTTAAAAAGCATAATGCTTGTATTTCCGTGAAAACAGACACAAGGTCAGCTACCTTGCCAACTCTCATAATTACATGTCATCACTGTATGGATAAATCCTATCATGGGAGTATTTCTTAATTAATTCAGGGGGAGTACAGATGGAGATGGTAAACTATACAAGTTACCAAATACTCATCTCATGTCTAATTTAGGGCTCCGACGTATAGAGAGGATCTTACCGTTAGAGAAAGAACCATAAAAATGATGAAACCCATAATATAATACATACATACATACATACATACATACATACATATATATATATATAATTTTTTTTCTTAATTTGTACAAGGTCCGATCCCTTGCTTACCTAGAAGGTGCCGAACTGAAGGGAATTATGGTTAGGAAGGTTGCATTAGTAAAAGCCATTGGAATCTATATTTTATACATCAGAAAAATCATTTTGATTCTTTATAAATCCAAAGAAAAGAATGACTAATAAAAAAATAGATTAGTCATTCATGAGAATCAACTTCAATGACCAGAGTGAAACATGGATATATAGCTCAAAAATGTTGAAAAAATATTCTTGCATTTGTGTTAGGCTCCCGGGGGGCCCATTCAAAACTTTTTTGAATTGCTAACCAACAGAAGATGAGAGCCTTAATTTCTGCTCACCGAGACAGAATTAAATGAAAGAGATATTTTCATCATTTATGGATTACTCAGATTAATGCAGCATCTCGTGCTAATGGAGTCTCCTATAACAAATTCATACAATTTTTATACAAAAGGTAGTTGCTTACAAATTGTAAAACACTTCGCAATTAGCTATATTAGATAGTAATTTCTTCTATATGATCTTGGAAAAGATTCTCATATCATGAAATATTCGAACCGAATCTCCCAGAGAAAATTCTCTGGGAAACTAGAGACAATGAAAAAGTGATTCTTGTTCGGGATGAACAATTAAATCCTTTTCACTTAAAAAACTGCGATCTATTCTATCTTTGTCAGATATCCTAGATCCGATTCGATCCAAGAGTAAGTTCATTTCTTAGGTCCCGATTACTTTTTCATTATAAAGAAAGGGTATAAAAGATAGAATATGAGATTGTTTAATAGCCCTAGCTATTAGGCATTGTTGTTTCAAAGTTAATCGATTAACTCGACGAGATAATATTTTTCCTTGCTCACTAATAAATCGACTAATTAAGCTAATATTTTTATAATCAATTTATTCTCCAGACCCAATCGGTGACAAATGTTTATGAAAAGATCACTGATTCCGAGGAAGTCGCTTAGATTTATTTCTAAAAGATGGCTTAGATGTATTCCTATAAATTCGTTTAGATGTAGACGTATTTCTATAAATTCGTTTAGATGTAGATGGATTCCTAGAAATTCATTTAGATGTAGATGGATTCCTAGAAATTCGCTTAGATGTATTTCGAAAGGATGGTTTCAATTTATTCATAGTTTGTTTCATGAACCTTTCAAATAATATTTATTCAAAATATTTCGAAAAGAAATATTGACAGCGACAGATTTTGTTATGATATAAAATATCTTTCTATATTTTTGATCTATTTATATCCCTAGGTGGGAGTATTATATTTAATATACTATTTCTTTATTTCTCTGTGAATGGTATGCTTGTAACAATAAGGACAAAATTTATTCAATTCCAACTGAATAAGAGTATTACGGTGATTTTTTTGAGTCGTATATCGGGAGATGCCTGGCGATTTTTTATCAAAACTATCTTGGGTACAACTAGTACATTCGAGAGTAATTGTTACTCTTACATTTCCACCCTTAGACATAAACTTACTCCGAAGATATTGGGTTTACTTCACTTTTTCTGGAAAAAGAAAAGAAAGAGAAAGGGATAGAAGTTGTCAGAGAATTATTAAAGATTTTATTAGTTAATTCATTCTCATAATAAAATCTTTAATTAGGAGTTTTCAGTAACTAATTATTATAATTAATTTGTGGGAGGAACTTTTAGATCTAGATTTATATCTAACCTCCGCCCTTGAGTTCTGAACTTAGATAGGGATTGAATCCACTTTATTTATCCAATAAATAGAGAAGGGTCCAATTGATCTAGCATCATTTTAATCCTTTTGGATTCACAGGAGAATTAGAATGAAAAAAGGGAAAAGTTAGAGCATCTAGGAAAAAATGATTTATCTCAATTAATAAACCGGCTAAATATCCCAACCATAAAGTAGCTAGCACAGGTGTTGTGGAAAGATATGTCTTTATATCTTGCATTGTTTGTAAGTTATCCTTCTCAATCCTAATACATATATTATATGGTCAACTACATCCGTAGTTGATGAATCCCTTGTCTTGTATAGGGAACTCTGAATAGATAGATATCTGTACAATGGGACGATATCTATATTTCTGGAAGATAGATTTTTTGTTTTATAAAATACTGTCAATGAATAGACATCTTATTAGATGTTTTCCATGTATAGAATCTATTCACGAGATCAAATGAAAATGTAAATAAATGTGGAAAACAAAATATAGATTAATAATATCTATCTATTATTATTATATATAGACAATATGATTGATAGGGATGTAGCGCAGCTTGGTAGCACGTTTGTTTTGGGTATAAAATGTCACAGGTTCAAATCCTGTCATCCGTACCTAGTCCTTATCCTACAAAAGGAAAGAAACAAAAAGGAGCTCTAGTGATATCAATTCACTGGAACATCAACAATCAGTGATTAGGTTAGTTTTAAGAGTAAAAAGGCCCTTTCTTTTTTTTCCTAAGAAAGCGCTCTTAGTTCAGTTCGGTAGAATGCAGGTCTCCAAAACCTGATGCCGTAGGTTCAAATCCTATAGAGTGCGATCCTGCTTTTTATCGGTCCAATCTTCTTGATTGACCATTCATTTAAATTAGAATGGTAAATGGATTCTGATTCTTAAAATCAGAAGTAGACCCATTTATGAGAAAAATGTGATCAAATATCCAATTGATCACCACGTCGGTATTGTAAATATGCAGTTACGGATAAGCCAGCCAAAGTAATAGGAATTAGACCTAACACAATTATGGATAATAAAACTTTAATCATATTGATTCAAATAAAAAAAAGTAAAGACTAATAGCTACCTTGAATAGTACCTCAAATTTACTAGGAATATCAAGAAATTAGAGAAGTTAGAAAATTCTGAAGTGAATGAAGATGTTTTTTTATTTTTATTTAGTTTCAAATAAGTTGTATATTACATAAACCAATGAATAGAACTAAGGTGAAAATAAGCAAAGTGAATAAAAACCCGAAATAACTAATTGTAGTAGGCATAGAAGGACTCAATGGATAAAAATATGATTGATACATATCTTTATCAGGGAATTACCTAAAAATTCTCCCTTTATGGGAGATAATATCATCGTCAGAGTTAAAAAAGTCAATGGTACATGTATGAATTGATACCAATTCATTAATTTTATATCCAATGATATGTATTAATGTTATCAACAAACATGGAAGGAATAGATGAAAAAAGATATTCTATTCATTTGAATAAGCGGAAATCCAATCTCCCAATATATTGAGCAGCCCATGAATAGAACCAATACCAACTATGTAACTACTCAACAAATTATCAAACATGATATTATTTATAATAAATATGAAATGAATGAATTTGACAATGATTTTGATTAGATTACCTTACATTATTTTAGGCCCGATCTATTTGAACAAAAGAAACCTCTACTAAAACTAAGTATAGTAAAAATTCACTCATTCGTATGCATCTAATTTATAGATGGATTCACTTTTTTCCATATTATTTCTTAAGGCTAGTAATGCAAGCAAAGCTTGATATTCCATCATGTCCATTCTGGAAAATAAAATAGGAATAACTCGTATTATATTTAACATATCTACAATTCGATCAAGATAATATTCCACTATTCACCAGTTTATTCATGAAATTTGGTCATCCGCACCCAAAGTGCTATGTTATTGAGTCATTAATTTCATGGCATAATTTCACTCATGATACTCTTGGAAATACACCATATAGTATAACAAATGATTGACTTCTTAAAGTGACATGAATGTATTCTAGTTATATAGAGCCACCCGTGCGAAAGCCATTACAATGATTACTGCTTAAATTCCCCATGATCCATATCTCCAATTGTTACAATATGGAGGGTTACTATCAGACCTATAATGAAACATATGGGATTCTATCATTTTTGTCTAGTGAAAAGAAAGCAAAGAGATGGATTCAATTGAACAAACAAGGCTGGAATAACTGGCAGTAGCAAGATCCTTCTATCCTATTCCCTTTCGATATTAACCACAATTGTATTGCTATGTTAAAAGAAGGCTAGTTATACTGATTCAATATACTTACAATATACCCTTGGTATAATATTGACAATCAAACAAGGATTGTAGAAGATATTAGTAGTTTTCCATTTCCTGATCTCTCTCTTTCATGGGATCAATTTCCCCTTGACTTTACAATAATATATGGAGCTTAACATGTCTGGGAATACAGGAGAATGTGCTTTTGCTGAAATTATTACCAGTATTCGATAATGGGTTATTCATAACATTACTATACCTTCCCTATTCATTTCAGGTTGGTTATTTGTCAGTACGGGTTTAGCTTATGATGTCTTCGGGAGCCCCCGGCCGAATGAGTATTTCACAGAAAGTCACCAAGAGGTTCCATTAGTAACTGGCCATTTCGATTCATTAGAGAAACTAGATGAATTTACTAGATCTAGATCTTTTTAGGAGGTAATAATGACTATAGTATAACCTCTCTAATTTTTACAGTGAGATGGTTGGCTGTTCACGGACTAGCTGTACTGACAGTTTTTTTCTTGGGATCAATATCAGCAATGCAGTTCATATAGCGATAAACTCTATATAAACTAAATAACAGAGCAATTTATGACACAATCAAACCTGAATGAACAAAATGTTGAATTGAATCATACCAGCCTTTATTGGGGGTTGTTACTCATTTTTGTACTTGTTCTATTTTCTAATTACTTTTTCAATTAGGAACAGTGACAATCTTCTTTCTCTCCCAATTCAGAGAGATCTAATACTCATAATAATAATAGGATTGTTTATGTCTTGAGCATGACTACTTAATTTTTTTTGAAAAGGAGTAATAGAAATGGATGATACCACCAAAAGGATCCCTCTTTGGTTGATATGTACTTTAAAAAATATTCTCGTGATTGGTTTAATAGGTATCTTTTTCTATGGTTCTTATTCTAGATTAGGATCATCCCTATAGTAATGAAATATATTTCATATCTATAAGGAAGACTTTACACATGAAAGTGAAAACTAAAAAAGAAAGATAAGACCTTTCCCTTTTTTGAACTCAAAGAAGGGCAAGGTCTTATCTTTCTTTATTTTCGAAATAAATTGAATCTCTTTGTAGATTTACAATTGGACATTTAGTCAAATACTATGACTATTTTTTTTTTATAAAGAGAATTGGATCGATCTTCCAAACAAAAAAAGAACAAATTAACATTTATTCTGCATAATGTTCTCAACTATTTGTTCATTTCTAAGAGGTTACACAAAATTTGCAGAAGTTCAAAAAAATAAAATAAAGAATATAAATTTTTTTCGTTCTAAGAAAAGAACAAGGACTATTGGATTATAAAAGAAGTGAACTATTTCATTCAAACGTTTGCTTTGCTAAATAGGTCAAGCCCATTTGCTCAATGAGCAATATAGCCTTTGCTACTTTTTTTCTAAGAAATTTCAGTACAACATGGAGGAATGGGATTAGAAAACGAACGATCTCCTCTTACTTTGAGGAGACAATGTAAAAAAGTTATATATTTTTTTTACCTTTTCAAGGAGTAACATAAGGAATAAAATGAGGGAGAGTATTAAGTCAAGACTGCTTAATTCTTTTCCTCCTTATATTTCTTTTGCTCCTTATATTTATGTTTTAATCATTTGTCTTTGATATGATAGATTAAGATGATCTAAATATGACATGTATTTAACTACATTATGTCGCATATTACTAGGGGACTGTTCGACAAGTCTCATTCCTTATATAAGAGATACATATATCTTTATTTTTTCATCCTTGATATATAATAATTTGACTAGGAGAGGGTGAATGAAAAGCTCTCCATCTACGAAGGGGTATGACTTAATTATTACATAAATGATTACATTAGTCATTGACAAGACGTAAATTAAAATCTTTTAGTCAACTTAAGGGTTCACACATTAATTATATGCAACTAAAAATTAATCTCGACTAATTAAACTTTCTCAAATTGTTTCTTCTTAAGAACCAAAAATATCTGTGCCAAAATGACAGATGCTAAAAATAATAAAAGACCTTGAACACATAAAGGATCTTGAAGTACTATTTATGCATCTTCCTGACCAAATCCACCTACATTAGGATTATTCATTAATGACTGATCCACCTTGATGAATTCGCCTTCTAAGACAAGAAGTTCTGGTCCTAGAGGTACAAAGTCAACCACTTGTCACCCGTCTGATGAATTTTCAATAGTTATTTGGTATCCGCTCTTTTCTTTACATGTAATTTTACTTATTCTACTTGTTGCTAAAGCATTATAGACTGTATTGTTGCTCTTGCTCCCATTGGGATAAATTTTTCCTCTTCCTCTATTGCCACCCACATATATGGGATATTTCAAGAAGTTGATTGCTTTATTAGTAGCAGGATTTGGTGAAAGGATGGGAAACACAATTTCACTATATTTTTGACCAGGAACAGGACCTATTACGATAATAATTTTTTGATTGGGCCGATAGTTCTGAAAATAAATATCACCTATTTTTTCCTTAATTTCAGGATAAATACGATCTAGAGGAGCTAATTCAAAGCCTTCAGGTAAAATAAGAATAGCTCCTACATTTAAAGTTCCTTTCTTACCATTAGCAAGAACTTGTTTTATTTGCTTATCATAGGTGATCTTAACGACTGCTTCAAATATGGTATTGGGAAGCACAGACTATGGAACCTCGATCTTGACATATTTTTTAGCCAAACGACAATTGGCACAGACAATACGTCTAGTCGCTTCTCAAGGATTTTCATAACCTTGCTATGTGAAAATGGGATATGCATTCGCAATAGATGTCTGAGTCATTATATGTATCATGATCAAGATGGAAATTGATTGAGTTATCCACTTTTTCACCCAGTCATCATAAGTATTTCTATTTTGCATGTTCAATTTTTGGTTCCAAATCTTTTATTTAAACAATAAGTGGGAGTAAGTAGCTATCATAGTTACTTGTTTGCAATTCTACTACTATATTAAACCCCAATCTAGAAAATAAGAAGTATTGCCCTAAAAAACGTAAAAAAAGGAGCAAATAAATTTGCTATTATGAATGAATATGTCAAAAACAATTTTAATTAATTTTGTGATAAACCCATTTGGCATTCATTTATCGAATGATAAATTACTACAAGTGAAGGAGATGTACGATTGAAACGTCGAAAGATCTAACATTTGAAAATTGTGTCTAATATGACTGGAAAAGTTGAAACTAGACCAGATATTATTCATTCATTATGGCCAAATCCATAATTTTCAAAGATCAAATCGATCATCAATTCCCAACCATGGGGTGAATGAAACCCAATACATAGATCGGTTGCTAAAAGAATGGCAAAAGCTTTCATTGTATCGCTTAGGCTATAGAAGACTTCTTGGACCCAAGAATTAAGAATGCCAAGTTTCTTCTTACCCAGAATGAGATAAACACTTAGAATAAAAAAACCTATTAGATTTGTTAATAAATGCGAGATGATTTGTATACAGTCTTGATTATATATTTTGACCAATTGGATCATTTTTTTCTACATCTCTATACAAATATATTGTGAATGCATTTCTGAATAATCTTCCACCATTCTTTCTAACAAGAATAGCTCTTCTATTTTCTCAAATTTTCCTAGAGCATTTTCTTCTTGTAGATAATCAAAAAAATTCTTGGATTGACCAGTGTTCCACCAATTTGTAACCCAGGACTCTAAACCTTTCTGTAATGAAATTGAAATTCCCCAAGGTAGTACTACTAAACATGCAAGATATTGTATAGAAGCTAATGCTTTATATTTGGCCACTTCCAATTCGTGAATTGCTAACAAACTCGATTGGCTCGTTAGCTCTGTCCAAAATCTGAACAAAGTATGAATTATAGAACGAGGTATGGGATCCATAGAATGATCTAATGTGTAATTCTTCGACCTCGAGAAAGAATATCTTTCGGATGAGGGATAGTTTGCTTTGAATGAGAAGTAGAGTAAAAGGGAAATTGATCCCAGCCAGATCAACCACTTGAAAAGTGCTTTGATTTGGGCTAATTTATTAATGCTTTTCTTATTTGACTTTTTTCCCGAAGAAAGGAGCAGCAGCATAAGTCTTAAAAAAAATACTTTTTGAATTAAAGGGATGGATGTTGATTAGAAAAAGAGGTAACAAACTACCTTATGGGATAAAATTCATATATCTATTTGATAAAAAGTCTAATAATAATCAATTCTGCACTCCAAAAGGCCTTGGTAGGTATGGGAGATTAAATCTTCTAATTTAATTTTGTACGTGTATGTAAAATATTTTTATATATTAATAATAAGTAATTTTATTAAATATTAGCTATATTACTATAACTATATCTTCTTGAGTATCGGCCCTTAATAATATCAATAATGCTATGGAGTGTTTTCCAAACTGCCAAAAAATGCTAGTATGCTTCCATAAGTACCATTTCGTGTTGGTGGAAATAAACTGACTGTACGATATTCCCCCCTCCCAGACAAATATTCTATCAACATTTATTCTTGTATCTACATTTGTATGTTCAAGAAGAGACCCCATTTCAAAATCCTTCAATGGATACATGAAAAAAATGGGCTAATTCAGTAGCTTTTTGTTCCATTTCACGCAAGGTCAAATTTTCTTCAGCATGAGTTAAGGGGATGTCTTATTGGCCCTTTATTTCCATATAAAGAACATGACGAGGATAAATACCTTCTTGAACTTCCATTTTTATCGCTTGAATATCCTTCATAAGAAATTGGAGGAAAATATGAAGATTTCTTCCAGGAAATCCCCAATGAAAAAGACATACAATTCCTTCTTTTTCATCAAACTTATTATAGCCACTACCTACATTGTACAAAATTGTACACCAAAAATAAGAGCTAATAAATAGACTTGAAATACCATAAAAACACGTTACAATTCCTTATGGAACAAAAAGTATTTGCTGAGATGACAATAAAGGTATCAGGTTCCTACCAAGGTAACTTGAAATTCCAACCAAGAAAAATCCTAGTGAACCAAAAAAAAGGATACAAGCAAAAAAAAATTGCTTATCTTTCGAGACCCTATTATGGGTTCTATCCAAAGCCATTTGGATCGATGATTCATAACAAAATGCGTCCTATTTAAGTTGAGGGAGCGGCCAAACACTTACTCTTTTGACTCCTAAAGTCACTCTCATAAATTAGCTATATAAATAAACTAGTCATATACATATAAGCATCTCAGTAGAAAATGAAATATCAAATATATATATATATATATATATATATATATATATTTGATATTTCATTTTCTACTGAGATGCTTATATGTATATGACTAGTTTATTTATATAGCTAATTTATGAGAGTGACTTTAGGAGTCAAAAGAGTAAGTGTTTGGCCGCTCCCTCAACTTAAATAGTATATATATATATATATATATATATTATATTTTTTCTTATTCTTTTCCCATGCCTTTTTTTGGAGGGGGAATTGGTCCTTATAATACATACTTCATGGCAGAAGTCAAGTATAAATAACACTCTCTATATTACAAATGTATTATATATACATTGTATTAAGTAAGAAATACTTATTCATTCACACACGCATTATATATGATATGTATATCAATAATATATGATCTACATATCATATACATTCAGACTCTATCCATAGATTATATCTATGATGTATAGACAATACGATATATCTCCATATATTCATCAATATATGAATAGATCTAAATAAAGATGAATATCTATTCAAATCTATTTTGTTCATGTGTAAAATAAGTTTATATGTTATATCATCCAAAAGAAATATTTTGTTCTACGATTGAGAGATTGGAATATGAGATCTAATTGGATCAGATTCATAAAATCTCATCATTTTGAATATAGAAATAAAAAAAAACCATTGTAATTGCTGGAAAAAATAGGCCCACCAAAGGCATGAAAACAAAGGGTAAGTTGGGATTTATCATAAAAAAAATATCTTATATTTCTCTCTACTAACAAAGATAGATTATAAGCCCAAATGAGTGATAAAACCAAATCAGTGGACTTACCTTTCAAAATACCTATTTTGAAAAGTACTTTATTTTACTTGTTTGATAGAAATGGGACCAATTTCCACATTGTATATTGATACTAAAGGATAAAATATATTCACTTCTCGTTGTTATATTGAACATATTTTAATTATTCCATTAATGTTCTTGAATAATTGTTCACCTTTGAGATAAGGGTCTAACTCCACAACATAATCTTCTCTAATGCGAGAAAGTTACATAGTGTCTACTTTTTCTGATAAAGGGGTATTTTCATGGGTTTGCCTTGGTATCATGTCCATACAATCATATTGAATGATCCTGGTCGGTTAATCCCTGTGCATATAATGCATACAACTTTAGTTACTGGTTGGGCCAGTTCAATGGCTCTTTATGAATTAGCAATTTTCGACCCATGTGATCCTGTTCTTGATCCAATGTGGAGACAAGGTATGTTTGTTATACCTTTTATGACTCATTTAGGAATAAAGGATTCATGGGGTGGATGGAGTATCACCAGAGAAATTGTATCTAATCCAGGTATTTGGAGTTATGAAGGTGTGGCTGGGGCACATATTGTGTTTTTTGGCTTGTGATTTTTAGCAGCTATCTAGCATTGGGTATATCAGGATCTAGATGTATTTTGTGATGACCGTACGGGAAAACCTTCTTTAGATTTTCCTAAGATTTTTGGAATTCATTTATTCCTGTCAGGAGTAGCTTGTTTCAGATCTAGAGCATTTCATGTAACGAGTTTGTATGGCCCTGGAATATGGGTGTTTGATCCTTATGGACTAACTAGAAAAATACAACCTGTAAATCCAGCGTGGGGAGCTGAAGGTTTTTATCCTTTTATTCTGGGAGGAATAACTTCTCATCATATTGTAGTAGCTATATTGGGTATATTAGCAGGTCTATTCCATCTTAGTGTTCATCCTCCCCAATGTCTATACAAAGGATTACATATGGGGAATATTGAAACTATCCTATCTAGTAATATTGCTGCTGTGTTTTTACAGCTTTTATTGTGGCCGAAACAATGTGGTATGGTTTTGCAACCACTCTGATCAAGTTATTTGGTCCCACTCATTACCAGTGGGATCAGGGATACTTCCAACAATAAATAGATCAACGGGTTCATGTCGATTTGGCCGAGAGTCTAAGTTTATCAGAAGCTTAGTCAAAAATTCCAGAGAAACTTGCTTTTTATGATTACATTGGGAATAATCTAGCTAAAGGGGGGTTATTCAAGGTGGGTGCGATGGACAATGGAGATGGAATTGCTATTGGTTGGTTAGGACACCCTGTCTTTAAAGACAAAAAGGGACATGAGCTTTTTGTATGTCATATGCCTACCTTTTTTGAAACATTTCCAGTCGTTCTAGTAGATGAAGAAGGAATTGTGAAAGCCAATGTTCCTTTTAGGAGAGCAGAATCAAAGTATAGTGTTGAACAAGTAGGTGTAACAATTGAGTTCTATGGTGGTGAACTTGACGGGGTTAGTTTTGGTGATCCTGCTATAGTCAAAAAATATGCTAGACATGCACAATTAGGTGAAATTTTTGAATTAGATCGTGCTACTTTAAAATCCAACGGTGTCTTTCGGAGTAGCCCAAGGGGTTGGTTTACTTTTGGACATGCTACATTTGCTCTTCTATTCTTTTTTGGACACATTTGGCATGGTACTAGAACCCTATTCAGAGATGTTTTTGCTGGTATTGACCCAGATTTAGATGCCCAAGTAGAATTTAGGGCATTCCAAAAATTGGGGGATCCAACTACTAAAAGACAAGTGGTATAATAAAACATTGCTTCAATCGATAATAAATCTCGAGAGATTCCATCTTAGTGAATATTTATTCTCAATAGATTAACAATATTTTGATTACATTTTTTTTTTGGAAAATGTTGTAATTAGTACGAAAGCTATCTCCATAAAAACTACGATCGAATCTATGGAAGCATTGGTTTATACATTCCTTTTGGTGTCAACCTTAGGGATAATCTTTTTTGCTATATTCTTCCATGACCCCCGAAAAGTTCTGGATAGAGGAGGAAAATAATTTATTTATTTTTCAAATACTCTTTCTTATAATCAAAGAATGACCTTCCCGATCGGGAAGGTCATTCTTTCAACTAGTCCTCGTGCTCTTCAAAAGGGTCTCAAAGTTGTTTAGAGGGTTGTCCAAAGGCAATGTATAGGGCATAACCAGTAAAGCTAACAAGTAAATGAGATATGGAGATAGCGACTAAGGTTGCAATTTCCATTGGTAGGTAATCCTTCCTATGTATGTATATATACATAATAGTATACAAAGTTAATAGATCTCAACCAATACTATTGTTTTTATGGCTACACAAACCATTGATGACACTTCCAAAACTGAGCCAATACGAACTAGTGTAGGAAATTATTTAAAACCACTTAATACAAAATCTAGTAAAGTAGCTCCCAGATGGGGAACTACTCCTCTCATGGGTACGACAATGGCTCTATTTGTAGTATTCTTATCTATTATCTCAAAGATTTATAATTCTTCTATTTTATTGGATGGAATTCTAGTTAGTTGGGTCTAGATAAACTATAAGATCCACCCGGATCTTTAACTAATCCAAAAGAAAGAAAAAAGAACTAAGGAAGACAATATTTTGAATAACTTTAGTTTCTAGATTATTAATGTTCTAGTAGTTTGATCGTGTAATTATTTTTATCTAAGAATTTCTAGAATATGGGTGTGCGACTTGTTAAAATTGATCTCAATTCTAGTACAGAAGACCGATCTATTGTCGTCATAAAGATGGTCTTCCTATCTCGTTGGATATTGATCCAATAGTTAATATCTAGAGCACGAGGTATATAAATAAATAATATAATATATTCAAGAAAATCTTTACTATGGTTTATAATTGTTATTTATATCTCATGACCAGGCTTCCAATTCTTTGAAAGAATTATGATCAGAAATCGAGGGATCTCTTCTCCTCTTTTTTATGCTGACTTTGACTGAAGAATGAGATAGTATCTCATTTCTCTTAGTTAGTATATTTCATTGAGGAAATAACAATGAAATTGAAAGGTTATAACCCATAAAACCTTTTGGGTATAAAAAAATCATCAGGGTAAAATTTAAATCTAAGGTTTAGATTGGTTCATCTATTGAGATCTCGACAAGATAATTCCTATAGATCATCCATACCTATTTGTTCTATAGGTTATAACAAATAGGATAAAAGATCATTCAAAAGGCCTATAACGATTCATTCTGCATAATAATGAGCCAACTTGAAATTTGAGCATTATGAAGTCTTTCTCCCTTCTTATTGTATAAAATCATGGATTATTGTGAATTCTCTTCCTTCATATTCGCTAAGTAGCGAAGTATTCATTATTTTCATGTTTTACAAACAATATACTTTGTTCAAAAAGGTATTTGGGTGTTCTTGTTTAAGCCGTATGAAAGTAAATTTTCATGTACGGTTTTTAGAGGGGGAATTTTAGTTGACCTATCTCAATAAAGTATACGATTGGTTCGAAGAGCATCTTGAGATTTAGATGATTGCAGATGATATCACTAGTAAATATGTTCCTCCTCATGTGAATATATTTCATTGTCTAGGAGGCATCACACTGACTTGTTTTTTGGTACAAGTAGCTACTGGTTTTGCTATGAATTTTTACTATCATCCCACCATTCTAGAAGCTTTTGCCTCTATTCAATACATAATGACTAAAGTAAACTTCGGTTGGCTAATCCGATTGGTTCATTGATGGTCAGAAAGTATGATGGTTCTAATGATGATCTTGCATGTATTCCGTGTTTATCTCACAGGTGGATTCAAAAAACCTCGCAAATTAACTTGGGTTACGGGTGCCATTCTAGCTGTACTAACCGTATCTTTCGGTATAACTGGTTATTCTTTGCCCTGGGATCAAATTAGTTATTGGGCGGTCAAAATTGTGACTGATGTGCCTAAGGCCATTACTTTAATAGGATCTCCTTTGGTAGAGTTATCACGCGGAATGTTAGTGTGGGTCAATCTACTTTGACTCATTTTTATAGTTTACACACTTTTATATTACCCCTTCTTAATGTTGTATTTATGTCAATGCACTTTCTAATGATCTGCAAACAGGGTATTTTAGTTCCTTTATAGAAAGGAAATATACATTTTAAATGAGTACTCAAAACCTATCATTTTGAGCAATGATATATCATTGCCGCAAATATTTCTTATTAGAAATATGGAAATAAGAAACCATGTCTCTCAAATTTTGCCTTTTAATTCTTAAGTATTCTTTATCTAATATAAAGAATTAATGTAGATACTCATCTCAAATGGAGAAAATAGATTATGGGAGTGTGTGACTTGAACTATTGCTTAGGCCGTGTAGATACATTCTTCGATCTGCCATATAAAGAATAATTAGAAATGTGTCTTTGTCCCAATTTTCTTCCCAAAAAAGGAAGTTTAAAACCTGGAGAAAAGGCATCGAGCACTTTGTTGCATCCCAAGAGAGTTATTTCTAAGATCGAATCCGAATTAGGCTCCGTAAGATCCAGGTAATGGTAGCAACATAATAAGTAAAACTTATTACTTTTCCTTTCCTTTTTATAGTATGAAAATACATGCATTTCCCTTGTATTTCCATAGGGTAAACTATCAGAGTAAAAGAAGGGGTCTAAGGAAGGAGAAAGGCTAGATCAGTAACAAGTCAATACCTTGTAAGCAAAAAAATTGTGTAGGTCAGGATAAACACGGATTACAAGGAATAAGATGGTCCAAAAGGCATATTGATCATGATCGAATTTATGAGCTTACTTGGGTACTGAGCACTTAATCCAAAATAATAAAATTATCAAGAATGGTATAGATCTTTGTAATTCTTATTACTAACGACATGCCCTTCATTATTTTTATAAGTTATTGTTCGAGCTGGATGATCAAAATTGGCATGTCCGGTTCTTTAGGGGGATAGATTCATAAAAATCTACTTATCCCAATAACAAAGAAACCTGACTTAAATGATCCTGTATTAAGGGCTAAATTAGCTAAAGGCATGGGACATAATTATTATGGAGAGCCGGCTTGGCCCAATGATCTACTATATATTTTTCTAGTATTAATTTCAGGTACTATTGCATGTACCATAGGTTTAGTGGTTCTAGAACCATCAATGATTGGTGAACCAGCAAATCCATTTGCAACTCCTTTGGAAATAATACCTGAATGGTATTTTTTCCCTGTATTTCAAATACTTTGTATAGTACTTAATAAATTATTAGGTGTTCTTTTAATGGCTTCAGTACCTACAAGACTCTTAATAGTCCCTTTTTTAGAGAATGTGAATCAATTTCAAAATCTATTTCATCGTCCAGTAGCTACAACAGTATTCTTAATCGGTACCATAGTAGCTCTTTTGTTAGGTATTGGGGCAACATTACCTATCGATGAATCTTTAACTCTAGGTCTTTTCCAATTTGATCTAATTTAGAATATCTAAATCTCGAAAGAAATCTTCTGTTTTTATATCTAGGGAGTAGTTGCTTCAAGACAAATGATCTCTCCCTAGATATATTTTGTCAGATTTCAAATATATTTGTATGTAATAAATAATAAGGGATTTCTTCAAATTTACTTTAAAGAATAACTTAGAAAAAGGGAATGAATGGAGAGATGAAATAGAACCATTTCATGAATCTAAACCCGATTCCTAGGTAAATCAATTCCAATATTTCTTTGACAGATTGTTCCCTGAGGTGTTTAATTCTCATTAAATTTTCTCGAATGTAAGTTGATAGGTCTGATAATGTTTTTATATTGGCCTTTTTGAGGCAGTTATATATCCTAGTAGAGAAGTTTAATTGGTCAATATACATTTGGTCAAAAATGATTCTCTTCGTATCGGTCGATATATGTGAAAGAGGTAGGGAAGGAGTCAGAATTATCACTTAGACTATTTATTCCATTGATGTTTTCCTCCTCTACACGTAGAAAAGGAAGGAAAAAGTCAATCAAATTCCAAGAAGCTTCGTAAAGTGCCTCTTTAGGAGGCAATCCTCCATTCATCCATATTTCAAGAAAAAGGATTTCTTGTATCTCTTTTTCGCTCCAATAGGAATGAATACTATAATTTACATTTTGAACAAGGATAAAGGCAAAATCTATTGGAAAAATTCCATCCTGAGAATTATAATTATTATAATTTCGATTTTGGGTAATATACCCGCGGCCTTTTTCAATTTGTAATGATATATCTAAGGTAATTGATTTTTTTATGTTAGCTATATGTTGTGTAGTATCAATTATTCTCACAGAAGGTGGTAAAATGATATCTTGCGCAGTTACTCTTTTTGGTCCAATGATATAGATATACCCTTCTCTAATTCCGTGTGCATTACTTCTAAGCACAATTTCTTTCAGATTCATCAAAATTTCATGTATCGATTCTTCAATACCTATTAACATAGAATATTCATTTTTTATGTTTTTTATTTTGGCATGTGTGATACATGTTCCTTCTACTTCTCCAAGTAAAACTCTTCTTATTGCACTACCTATTGTATTAGCTTGACCTTTGCAAAGCGGAGATAGAGTGAAATGACCATAATGAAGACGCTTACTGTCTACTCTGGATTGACACACTTTAATTGTGGTGGCTTAATAGAGACTAATATTTCATCCTAAATCATAATTATTATTTGAATAGATAATTTAAATATTTTTTTTCTTAAAATTCATTCAATTCTTACACATGTCTCTTTTTGGGAGGTCTACATCCGTTATGTGCCATAGGAGTTACGTCACGTATATAACTCAAAAGTACACCACTTTTAGCAATGGCTCATACTACTGTATCTCTCCCTGGACCAGGGCCACTTATCATAACTTCTACTTGTTTTAGCAGACCTTGATCCATTAATGTATGAATAACATTTTCTGCTACAGTTTGAACAACAAATGGTGAACGTCTTTTTGTGCCTTTGAATCCACAAGCACTAGCAGAAGACCAAGAAATCACTTGTCCTCGTATATCTGTAACAGTAACAATGGTATTGCAAAAACTTGCTTGAACGTAAATAATTCCTTTCAGTATTCAATGTTTAGTTCTACGCGGTAAAAATCTTCTTGTAGTTCTATGTGTCACAAATCTTTTTGTAGTTTTTGACACAAATTTTCTTTCTTGTAGTTTTATAAATATTATAATTTAATAGTTAAAAAAATCTATAAATTTATATCTAAATTTATAGATATAAATCTATAGACCAAATTTATAGATCAAAATAATAAATCAATTTTTTTTTTATAAATGCATTTCTTGATATAGATAAGGATTATCCCTATCTTTGTTTATGTCTCGGATTGTGACAAATTACCAGAAGGCATTTTTGCCTACAAATTAGGTGACACTTTTCACAAAATTTATGAACAGAAGCACAGATTTTCATTAATTTGTGGTCTTTCAAGGAATTACTAGGATCATATTCCATTTTATTTTCTGAAAAATAGAGTTTATCTAATGAATGCGGCTCATTATTGAGTCATATCAGATGTTCAATCAAAAACATTACAATTTTTAGTTGGTAGGAAATATATAAATTATGCATCCTGCACAATTACACTCAGGAAAAAATCTGACCTTGACCCTAACTCCTAGTAGTAATTCTTCTCTACTAAATTGGTGTCGAATCTTATCTGAAATAAATGCTTCAATATCAAGGCCATTATCTAAATGAACCCTAAACAGGTCGTTAGGCAATTTTTCATTAATTATACCTATACCCATGTTTGACCATTAGGATTAAGACCTTTGACCCCTCCATTAGTTTTCATAATTTATACACATGTAGGCCCCTTCCTAGCATCTTATTATTTCAATATTATTTACTTCTTTATTAACGTTATATAGGTATTAACACTTTATTAACCTTAATAGGTATTAACATAATACTATATTAGTATTTTCAACGGACGCACAATAGCATAATAAAATTTTAAACAATTATTTATAATTACCCAATATTGATCTGTTATAAGAATATTTGATCAAAAGATAAAATCAACATCATCATCATAACCATTTATAGATTTGGGGGGACATCTAAAAATTATACGTCCTTTCCTTAAATCATAAGGAGTTAATTCGATCTTAACTCTATCCCCTCTTAGTATTCGTATAGATTTATATTGACTCTTCCCTAAAATACATGTTAAAACATCTTCGCCATTATCCAAATGGACTGTAAACATGCCATTGGGAAATGCTTCAGTAACTAAACCTTCGACTATGATATATTTTTTTTATTCATTTAATTTGTTGCTCAGCCCTCCTGGCTTACTATTTCAAATAACATTGTCATTAATGTAGCACAAGATTTTTCCAGAATGCATATTTTGATGTTTATTTTGTGTTTAGGAATACGTTTATAAATTACCATAAAATACATAATAATTCACCTCCTATTTTTTTTGTCGAGCTTCTCGATCAGTCATAATTTCTTGGGAAGTAGAAAGGATTACGATCCCCATTACACCTAGAACTTTAGGGATCTCCTGATAATTAGTCTAAATTCTCAAACCACGTTTGCTAATACGCTTTGGAGTATTTATATATCTCTTTTCCTTCCTTTCTCTAGATCTTGAAGTTAAAACCAAAAGAGATTTCTTACCTTCTTTATGTTCCCTAACATCCTCTATAAAACCTTCTCGTAGAAGGATCCTTGCAATGTTATCGGTCATAATAGTATATGTTACTTGAACTATTTTTTTTCCATGCCAACGTTTCTTATAGAATTCATTAGATTGGCAATAGTATCGTTACCCATGACGAACTAATTCTTAGGAATTCCCGGTCTCTAATATAAAAAGGCATGTTTATCTTTTTTAAGGAATATACTTGAGATTACAAATTATATCTATTAATGTATCTATTAATTACACATGATCTATCAGTATTTATAATACTTTGGGGGCCAATGATATTATTTTGGTGAAATTCAATTCTCTCAATTCCTTAGTAACTGAACCAAAAACTCGAGTTCCTTTTAAATTTCCTTTCTGATCAATGACAACTGCTGCATTGTCATCAGATCGTATTATAATTCCATCATCATGTTTAAGTTCTTTACACGTGCATATAACTACATCTCTAACTACTTTTGATTCTTCTAGGGGCATATTAGGTGCCGTTTCTTTAATTATAGCAATTATAACGTCACCAATATTAACATATTCTTGATTATTTGCTCCTAGAACTCGAATACACATTAATTGTTGGGTGCCACTGTTGTCTGCTACATTCAAATAAGTTTGAGACTGAATCATTTTTCCTCTAAAAGATTTTCTACCTCGGCATAAAAAAAATAATATTTCTGACAATAATATTTTTCAGCCAAAAATATTTCTTTGGTTCGGTATTATATAGGAGAACTAATAATAAATTGAGTATGTATAGGCATTTTGTATGCAACAATTTGAAAAGTTGTTCTAGCTATAGTTTTTGATACTCTGCTTATTTCATAAAGTACTCGACCCGGTCTGACGACATATACCCAATATTCAGGAGGCCCCTTTGCTTTCCCCGAACCCATACGTATTTTTGCAGGTCTAATTCTAATAGGTTTGTCCAGAAATATACGTATCCAGATTTTTACACCATGATAGGCATAGCAGGTAATTACTCATCGTCCTGCTTCTATCTGCCCAAATGTTATCCAAGTAGGTTCCAATGCCTGAAGAGCGAATCTACCAAAATAAATGTGATTTCCTTGGGAAGATACTCCCTTCATTCTTCCTCTATGCTGGTGACAAAATTTTGTTCTTTTTGGGTTATAGTCGATGGCTGTATAATACTATTTGAATCCTATCTCTATTTCAGAATAGGATATGAAAGTTTCTTCTCATCCAGCTCCTTGTGAAGCATCTATGGCAAATTGGTATTTACAAAATATATCACATGTGTTATATAGATAACACAGTATGGATATATGCATAACACATAATACATATATATATTGTACTATAATTGACGAAACACGTAGTAAATATTTATCTCTTTTATTTACATCGATAGTGCCCAATATGAATTTCACAGGCAAATATTCACTCTTCCAGTATTTGCTTCATCGGGCCAATTTATAGACAGACTCCAATGAGATGAATTCTTTCTTGGTTTATTTTTCCATCCTATCCAATGAATGATTAAGATTCCTATATGATCTTAATGCAGTCATAGGTTCCATCATTCCCATAGCTTTCTGTCAATTGGCTGCTCAGGTTTACCCTCTGCAATGGAGCTCTTATTTCATTTTTTAAAGAATCAATTTCCTTAGTTTTCATTGACCCGAAGCTCTTTTTTATAAACCCAATCCATTTAATTCTAAATAGATCAGGATAATTCTTATGCTTTATCACAATGCTCTTTGGAGGTGATTTATTAACAATACAATACTGTAAGGAAGAAGATTTAATTCTTTCTTTTTCTCCTTCCTCCTTTTTTTCTTTTCTTGCATTACCAAAGACCGTTTTCACTTCACGAGAGATATAGATCTTATTTTTTTGTCTCTTTGTGGAAGAAAGTCTTTCGTTCATTTGATGGAACTATCTATTAGATAATTTATTGGTTTTTAGTAATATGAAAGAAAGAATGGGTTTCTAATTATATATCAGAGACCAATTCGTTCTTATTTTGATTTCTCCATCATTTTAGAAAAGATCACAAAAACTTGATCTCAACGAGTCGCACACTAAGCATAGCACTGCTCCAAGATGGTTAATCTAGTTTTTATTTGATCTTATAGAATTGATGATTTATAATCAGTCAGATTGTAGAAAAGTATTACTCATTTTTATCAAAGATCCAAATTTTGATACCCAATACTCCATAAACGGTTTGAACCACATAATAACAATAATCAATTTTAGCTCGAAGGGTCTGTAGGGGAACTCTACCTTGCATGGCCGATTCTTTACGGGCTCTCTCAATTCCATTGAGACGTCCTTTGATTTTTATTTTAATACCTTCGACATCTGCCTTTTCAGCCAGTTCAATAGCTTTGTTCATTATTATTTTTATTTCAACTCTCTCTTTTAGTTGTATAGCAATATATTCCGCAAGAATATTAGGTTCTCTATAAGGTTTATCAACTTTTTCTATAGAAATGAGAAGTTTTCGGTTCACAAAATGGAGCATATTTTGTACAAGCATATTTTGCACTTCGTCTCTTAATTGCTCAATTTATTTATCTTTTTCTTTATCTTGACCCTGTTTTTCGATGAACAAGTCGGTAAATCCGATATATATGTTGACCTTAATCAAATCAGCATTTTTTACAATTTCTATACGTGTAATTCCTCCATAATTTGAGGAACCTTTTATATGTCGTACATAATTTACAATGAAATTATGTATTTTCTCATCTTCTCATAAATCTTGGAAATAATTCCTTTGTTCAAACCAAAGAGAACAATGGTTTTGAGTAAAACCAAGTCTAAAACCAAGTGGATTTATTTTGTTTCCCATATATTTATATCTTTTTGGTACTTTTTCCAGGTATTCTACTTGCAACATAAATGGATTATTATTCCATCTAATTTGGATATTTTATATTTTTTATTTTTCTTCCAATACAATAGTTATATGACAAGTGGGTTTCTGTATGGGATAACCCCATCCCTGGGCTCTAGGTTGAAATCTTTTGAAAAGAGCACCTTCATTCACTTCAGCTCTATTGACAAATAAATTGTCTTCGTTTAAACCCATATTATGATTAGCATTTGTAGCTGTAGAACGAATTACTTTTAATATGGGATAACATGCTCCATAAGGCATCCAACTCAGTATAATAAGTGCTTCTTTATAAGAATGACCACAAATTTGATTAATTACTCTACGTGCTTTATTAGAAGACATACGTATATGTTTGGCCAAAGCCCGTGTTTTTGTACTTGGACTCTTATTTACCATCTTCATCCTCCACAATGAATTATGTGTACTATTCACAACGATATTTTTATTATTTCTCTCTAAAAATTTGTTTTATTTTTTTGCTTTTTTATTGTTTCTCATTTTTTTATCTTTTTTTGCATGCCCCTGGAAAATAAAATTAGGTGCGAATTCCCCCAATTTGTGGTTTATCATACCATTTGTTATATAAATGGGTAAATGTTCTTTTCCATTATGAACAACAATGGTATGACCAATCATTGTGGGTACAATGGCAGATGCTCGAGACCAAGTCACTATTATCTTCTTTTCTTTCTTCATGTTTAGATTGTCTATTTTCCTCAACAAATAATTAGCTACAAAAGTATTTTTTCTTAGTGAACGTGCCATGGTCAATTACCTCTCTTTTGATTTACCTTTCTTTTTTTTTATAAAAAATGGATTTCCAACTATTCCTACCTACATCGACAAAGAATTTAAACATCACTATATCTATTTCTCTTCTAACTCTTTCTTCCAAGTGCGCTATAACCCCAAGGGGTTAGGGGTTTTTTCCTACCAATTGGGGCTCTTCCTTCACCGCCTCCGTGAGGATGGTCCACAACATTCATAACTACTCCTCTTACTTTAGGACGTTTACCCAGCCAACATTTTGATCCAGCTTTACTCAAAGTTCTATTTTTCCATTTAACATTGCCTACTTGTCCAATTGTTGATGAACAGTTCTCAGATATTAAATGAACCTCCCCAAATGGTAATCTTAATGTGGTTAATTGGCCTTCTTTTGTGATTAGTTCTGCTATAGCACCTGCCACTCTAGCTAATTGTCCACCTTTTCCAACTTGTATTTCGACATTATGTATAGTCGTACCTAAGGGTATATTGGTTGAAGTAGACCTTTAGTTTGTAAAAATCCCTTCCCAAACTATACAAGCCTCTCTCAGGGCATACAACTTTTTAGATGTTAATTTGTACATTATTCTAGTAGTAAATATACTATCTATATAGTATATTATCTAGGGATCTAGGAGGGCATATTTAAAATCCCTTATGTCCTGATTCTCTACATCCTAGGTTTCTCTATTCCATCATCTGGCTTATGTTCTTTTTTCATGTAGCATTCAGAATGAATGACTTTATCAAACTACATCAATACTTCTACATTTTTCGGATAACGTAGGAGGCATTTTAAATAATAATTTTTTTTAATTCTCTAAAAAATATTCTCACTGTTCAGCTCTGAATCTGCCTTTGACCATCAAATCAAATGTGAGTTACTTGTCTTTCTCTTCATAACAAGGGTTCCTTTACCTTTTTTTTTATGCTTCAGACAACTCAGTCTTCTCCATATTATCATATCTCGATAGCCAATAATTACAAAAACCATTAAACTCAATCACCTGCTATTATTTATCCTCAGTTTCCATTTGGGGTTGATCCTATCAAAGTATCCTAGTTGGATCAGTGATAGATTTTTAAGTTTTTCTATAAACCTAATCGGTTGTTTCTGATTATGTAATTTAATAATTCAAACCGCACTCAAAGGTAGGGCATTTCCCATTGATATAGGAGCTTTTGGACTAGAAAAAATATTATCTCCAATCATGACCCCTCTTAGATGCAAAATATATGTCTTTTCACCATCTTTGTAGTGCACAAGACAAATATATGCACTTCTATTAGGATCACTTTCTATTGCTACAATTTTCTCCAATATGTTTTTCTCATTTCACCAAAAATCTATTTGGTGATATAGACGCTTGTGACCTCCTCCTCTATGTCGTATGGTAATAATTCCTCTGTTATTATGACCTTTCCCGTAATGATGATGACCAAAGGTCAATTTTTTTTGTGGATGAGACTGGACTCTCCCATCGAAACCTGATAGGGATTTATAATGTGTGCCTAGAGTAAAAGTTTGGTTGGTCATGTTATTTATTATAAGTTTCATTTATATGGAAAAAGTGGAATAGAATAACCTGGTTTTAGTGTAATAATCATACGTTTATAATGCATTCAATTTTTCATTATTAGCTTTATCTTTTCCCTTTTTTCTCTCTTTTGTGGTGGTCAATAACTATTAACACCTATTACTTTAACATTGAAGAAAAGTTCAATCCAATTTTTGATCTTTGTTTTAGTCGATCCCGAATCGACATTTAAAATATATTTATTTTTTTCAAATAGACAAATACTTTTTTCTGTAAATACTAAATCTAGATATTGAACCTCATCCATAAATATTTACTCCCTTACTATCTTTTAAAAAGGAAATACAAATGCCTATATCCACCAATCCATATTTAATTATAGATAAATATACATAAACTATATTGTATGAATATATCATACTTAAACTTATATGAATAAGTTAGGAATAAAAAACTAGTACAGACCTAATGTACTCTCGATATTTAATTAATTAATTGAATAGAAATAGTCTCGCTGTTTGCGATTCTTCCATCTAAAAGTTATTTATTCTGAGTAGAATGCAATAACTGTTTATTCTGAGTAGAATGCAAGTGCATCCAGCAGGAATTGAACCCGCAACTTCCCAATTATGAGTTGGGTGCTTTTACCATTCAGCCATGGATGCTAAAGCAAAATAAAATAAGTCAATATTAATAATAATAAGTATTGACTCAGATTAACCAATTTAATTATCTCTTCTTATACTTAATTCAAATAATGCTTATTATTTTAAATAATAAATAGATATATATGACACATCTTTGTCATTTTTAAATGATAATACATTCATGTAGACTAAAATATGATAATTTGACAATTAGACTCTTAGATAGATATAATAGATCTATAGATACCAAAAAATATCCAAAGAGAGTTGTTTCTCTTGTTTACAAAGATGGAGATATATCTTATGAAAATGCAATAATTAATTATGGTAGTATAATATATCTGCTTCTATATAGCAGAAGAGAGGAAGATTATTTGTGTTTACTTTTTTTAATAGGAAACAGGGATAGTGTTGATAATACATTATCGATCTATATATAATATATAACAGATGTATATATATATATATATATATATATATCAATCTATAGATACCAAACCGAATATAGAAAAAAAAAGAGAAGAGGATTTATCTATTATGTTTACAATAATAGAGATTTATTATATACGGACAAAAACAAAGTTCTTGAATCTATTGAAAGATCGAAATCTTTCCAAATCAATATTAATAGCAATAAACTATCTTGCTAAGATAGAATTAGACAAAACTGTCTAAAAATTTGTATTAACTTAATTAATTATTGTTCTAATTAACTTATATTTTATAATAATATTATTAAAAACTATGAAAAAACACCGAAAAACATTTTGTTTATATAGCATTTAGTCGAGATTTCAAATGAACACGATGGGAGTTTTCAATCCATGGACCGAATCCAATTTGGTGAGATTGATAACTCAAATATTTTTTGGTCGAGAAAGTGTTATTAAGCTCTTTGACTTTCGGATTCTTAGTACTTTACTTATACGTGATCTATGTATATTTAGTTTAAAGGGTCAAGCATTAAAAGCTTTAATGGTACTTACAATACCATTACTTATATATTATTTAAATAGTCACTCTTTAGTTCAAAGAAATAGATTAAATTTGATACAGATGGAAATATTTGTACATCGTTTTGGGTTTGGAAATAAAAAAGTGTTGTTATTTCTGCATATGTTTATGTCTTTGCCAAAAAACAAAAGAAGATATCAATGTTGCTTGCTCAATCCAAAAGAACATGTTTGGGTTTTCTCAAGTTCTGACACAAATTTGAATTATAAAAATGATATAATCTCAGAGAACCCAAGACTAATAAGTTTGAAAAGTCATTTGGAGAATGATTCGAATGATATCGAATGGCAGATTGATTCAACTTTCAATTCAACTCAAAATGAGTTTTGGGAACCTATAAAATATAGTGAATGGATTAAAATAAATGAATCTATTAATAAAAATGGAACAAAACAATTAGAAGAAGAATTAGTTCAAACAAGAGAATTTAATTTATCTCTAAGACCAGAAGATTCTAAAATTGACCAAGAAATTGAAGAAAAATCAGCTCAAACAAAATAATTTGATTTATCTTCAAGGCCAAAAGATTCTGGAATTGGAGAAATTGAACAAGAAATTGAAGAAAAATCAGCTCAAACAAGAGAATTTGATTTATCTTCAAGGCCAGAAGATTTAGGAATTGGAGAAATTGAACAAGAAATTGAAGAAAAATCAGTTCAAACACAAAAGTGAAAACGTCCTAGTTGAAAGCTATTCAAATGGATGAATATAGTCTTTAATTTTTGAATTGAAGAAAGCGAACAAGAAGAAATCAAACAAGAAGAAATTGAACAAGAAGAATCAGTTCGAACAAAAGAATCTTATTCGTTTTCAGAGTCAAAATTTTGGAAGGGATTGTCTGATCATTTTTTAATAGATCAATCATGTATTGATCATTTTTCAATAGATCAATCATGTATAAATGTTAGTACTCCCAAGAAACCCATTGAAAAATTAAAATTATTGAAAAAGCGACAAGATGCTTTTTAATATTTTAGGAGATAAAAAAGGAATAGGGTAGTTGATCTATGGAAGGTCAAAACATATCTTCAAAGTTCTTCTGCAAATTATGATATTTCATCAGATCCCAAATGGAATATTAGAAGAGATATAAATCAATTTAATTGTATTTGATTTGTGAACCAGAGTTTACCTTCGATATCTTCTTCATCCTGTGATGAAACCAAAGAAAAATTCTCGTTAAACAATGATTTTCAATTGAAAAAAATTATTTTGAAAATAATGGATGAATTTACTCTATCAATAACTAAGCCTAATCAGGCTTACGATAGTGAAATAGCCCTGGATATGGATTCTCACATGAATAAATTTTATGAACTGAACAAGAATATATTATTGACTTAGATCTTCAACTACAAAGATCAAATAAAAGAGAATTCTTTCTTTGTGTTACTCAATATTATTGATAAAGAGAATCAATATGTAGATTGAATAATAACAAAGAATGATGAAACTGAAACTTCGGTATGACTAATATTGAATCAATATAAGATTAAAGCTGACAAGCATCTTGAAAAATCATTCAAGAGATTCTATCTTTTGAAGAGCGCATTAATCAAATACTCTTTATCCAAAGTATTTAATGAGTACGCTAAGTACTCTTTAGGATCAGATCCTGCATTAGACGATTTAGAATCCAAAACTGCATTAGATGAGTATCCTTTTTCAAAAGTGTTTTAGAAGTACTATTTGGAATGGAAAAAAATATATATTCTATTATATTTAGAATTGACAAAAGTATTTAATAGATTCTATTTAATCAAAAGGTTCAGTTGGAATTTGAAAGATCAAATTCGAACAAATTGGATAAGAAAAGATCTTTTGAATAATAGAACAAAAGATGCAATTAACCAGCATTCATCAAGTTGGAAAAAATATCAAAAAGAATGGTTCAACTACTCTATTCTTCAAACTTCCAAAAATATAAATCGGAGTTTGAATATTAATGCATTGTCCATTTAGATCAAATATTTGAAAAAAGGGTTGAAACGTCTTGTGTCTATTTCTAAACAAAATAATTTGAAAAATAGAGTGTTCGATCCAATTGAATTATGTGCTACTCAATATTTTGGTTGGTCTGGAAGTACCAAAAAAAATTTTGGTATCATTTTGGATGATAATGATAAAGATATCAGACCAATTAAAAAGTCCAGCAAATCTAAATCAATCCCCAATTTTTCACAAAGATTGGAATCCTTGATCGATGAAGGAACAATAGCCTCATTAGGTTTGAATGAGAAACTGCTAAATCAATCGATTATTGACTTATTTGATAATGAAAAAAATTACATGGAATTATTTGATAACAATGGTATTTCGATAATATTCAATGATCAAGACAATTGGTTAAATCCTTTAAAACTATCTAATCAAAACTCATTGAGAGTTGCTTTTTGCAAAGCAAATACATTTGAATTTTTAGATTATTTATATCATCCTCATTTAAATTATAAAAAATATTAGCTTCTTACATGGAAAGGATTCATATCAAGAACAAGAATCTTATATATGGACAATTATTAAATCTTGTTCCCATCCATAACAAGGTCTTGTCTATTAGACCTATTAACTCAGAGAAAGAAACTATTTCACTCATCAAGTCATAAGTAAATTTATTATTGGCTAAATATTTACTTGACCAAGTGTTAATCCATGACTTGTACAAATCATCAAATTTACTTACTCAATTGAATTCATATGTTCATAGTAAAATAGATATTTCCTCGATTTAAAAGATATATAGAACTCCTTTAATAAGCCAACAAATCATCAATTTTGACAAAAGTTCTTGCCATCCTTTTTTAACTAGTTCACATTCAGAAGAAAACAACCCCAATCAGTACCCTAAAAAGGGTGTTAGTTCGAACATGGGTCTGATTCAAAATCAATCTTATCAAGATGATTTACTATCAAAAATCTCTTTCAAACTGAAAAAATTTGCAGAAAAAGAAAAATATAGTTTGGCAGAAAGTCAAAAAAAAAATAATTGAAGATAAAATCATAGTTGATAATTTGAATAAATAAAAATGAAAGATTCTCCAATTTTATAAGATCTCTCAAATAGATATGCTTTTTGAGAAATGGGATTTGTTTCAAACATATACATCATGGTTTTTTACTTCTACATGGCGGAAATATATTGATAATTTATTTTCTATTACTTTTTCGCAAATACTAATAAGTATTAGTGATCAATTCAATATCATTTTGCATGATATTATGGATAATTGGAATCATACTTTGAATATTTTGTGGGCACTCTCTCGTCAATTTTGTAAACTTCTAGAATGGGAAGTTAGAGTGAAATTTATCCCTAAATTGAATATGTTTTTATCCTATTGGAATCTTTTGGATTGGAAAGAACCAATTAATCAAACGGTATTTGAGGGAAAGGATAAGTCAATATCATTTGATACACGGAAATATATACAAAATGTTTAGGAGTATGATAAATTTATTTTTATTTTCATTGTATTTTTCTTCTTTGTTTCCTACGGAGTTCCCTTATGTTTGATTCACTTTTATAGCAATGTCGAGCTTCTCAAAGATTTAGAGTATGAGCCCTACTTTATGAAGGTAGGAGAAATCATGCATTCTTTTAAAATGCTTAGATTTTATTATAATTTCTCTTGGTATGGTTGTTGGCTAACATTCCTCAATTTTGTAAATATGGAGAGGGATTACAATGATATAGGATTATCCCAAATATTGTAAATTTGGTACGTCAAAAATTGTAGATGATCTTCCTGGCCTTTCAAAAAGTGTAGGAGATTGAAATCACATTTAAATAGAGTTTTGTATGAATACAGAGTGGATGATTTCTTTTTGAAAGAGAATAGATTGTTTTTAGTACAAGAACGAATCTCTCAATTTGAATCAAAGTTAACTCCCCCTAATGGTTTCTTTTCTCAATATTTTGAGAAAGGGAAACACCTGGGACTTGTTTACTTTAAATATCTAGCTGAAACTATTCAACTAGGTCAAATGAATAAAATAGGTCTAATTAATTATGAGTTTGATTCCTTTTCTCTAGCAGAAAGGTGGGTCTTCCGTGTTTTTCAGCAGTAGATGACCTCTCTGCCAAGTCACCCATCTCTATCTCACCAAGTGAGATTTTTCCAACTCTACCCATTACCATCCCTATCAAATTGAATTTTATTGATAAGGCCTAGGGAAATTGGATGATCGTATTTGGCCAAAAGTCTAGCAGTAGATTCTTATCTACCTTTAATAAGAATATCTCCTAAAAAAATTTTGAAGCAGGAGAGACTTTTGCTCAACTATGAAGCTGAGTATACATCTTCAGCTAAGAAATCATACCTTGAGCATGAAAAGGTCCTTAGGTCTCTAGGCTAGTCAGGTAGACTTCAAGACATATATGAAAATGATTCTTATGAAAAAAAACTAAAAAACTTTTGGCATGATCGAGGAGGGCATTTATCTCTAGAGTATTATGTGAGAAGATTTTGCCAATTCATGTTTGCACTAAAATTGGCAAAATTGATGTATCCTTGCGTCATATTGCATTCCAAGCATTCATGAACTGAATGATCACTTCTACCTTACTGCATTATTGAGGGAACTCCTTGGAGATACATATCATATTGGTGATTATGAGGAAGAAACCAATATAAAACAAAATATTGTTGTTATTGCTTCGACTCATATTCCTAAAAAAGTGGATCCAGTTCTAATAACTCCTCCTTATGGTAAATGAAGATTCGATACATTTATCAATACTAAAAAGTTTCCTACCCCACATCGAGAAAAGGAATTTCCTTTGCTTCTACATAGCAAAGGGCTCTATTTGAAAAAAGATTGGAACTGTTATGATGAATTTGGATTAATGACCATAGGTTTTACTACACTAGATTTGGCAAATCTTGCCAATGACATCTAGCTAATTAGTATTAGCCGAAACACTTCAGCTATAAGCAATAGGATAATTGAAGAAGCTATGTATAGACCAAGTTGGGCTCCAAACAATTTGAAGTTTCAATTCAATAATTTTTATAAAGTACTTCCTTATAAGATAGGAAAAGCTATTATAAAAAATAAACTGATGTATTGTAGGAATTTCCTAAATCTTAGAACGGACTTACAGGGTCGAAGAGCATACTATTTGCATGACTAGTATTTAGAACCTTCAATTGTTGGAATAGCTGTGAAGGAATTAACCATATTCTATCATATTTTGGGTTGCTTGGCTAGATCAGTAGCTCAAGATTGTTGGTTTCTATCGGAACCAAATAGAGTAATTGGACTCCTGCTGATCTTTTCATTGCAAATGATTTTTCTCTAGCTTCCAGTCTTTTACAGAGTCTTCTGGAAGAGTTTCCATGGTTGGTAACAATACATCGAAACAATTCTGATAAAAATCACATCACAATTGCTCCTCAATTCAAAAGAGATATGATGCAAAAAGGATTATCTTCTATAATAGATAAGATCGTTCTATCTAAAGAATTGAAGTACTCCTACGTAAGAGAATTACACATTGACATAGTTTGTTCTCCTAGGACTTGGCGTTTTAGTTTCATTCACAATAATCGATTCAATCATATAAAAGATATAATAATAGATAAGCCTTTATTGGATTATCTTCATCTATTCGGAGGGTTTCAAGAAAGGCCAACCCGTCTTTCCAGTTTGTTTTGGAAGAAATTTCTGTCATCTTATGACCCCTTTCTTGTTTATCATGATCCTTCCGATGTTCCACAAAGAAAGCTAGATGCTTTCTGGGAAGCAAGATCATTATACAATAGGTTTAAAAATATGGGAATATATCAATTTGATATAGAAGAGTATGCAAAGGAATATAAACCTTTAGATACACCAATAATCTTTCTAGCTCGACGATTTCTTTGGGATCCCGTGAGTATTCGCTTTACAAATAAGCACCCTGCTTTTTTACGAGAACTTTTTGTTCCTCAAGAACTCTTGAAAAGGATTTAACTTACTTACTCTTCAACAAGAGTAATAAGGGGCATAAAAAAAATGATAAAATCTATAGTAAGAAAAAAAAGGGTGAGGAAAATAGCCTTAGGAATTAAGATTGTGGATAATAACAATGATTTGTCTCCTAACATTAAGATTGAGCTTAAGGAGCATTTTGAGGCTTTCAAACACTTTCAATAAATTGGTATCCAATTGAGATGTGTGTATCCATATCATCTAATGTTAATGTATGACTATTGGTTGCGTGAAAAGACAAGAGATAATAAGTTCAGAAAAAAATTTATTGAAGGAGAAAGGGAAAATATAGATTTATTATTTAATGAATGTTTCATTTATAATACTTTATCCGAAAGTTATGAATATTTATCAAATTTTTTCCTCACTAACAGAATGTTATTGAAAATTTACAAGACATTATTAAAAACAAAATGGCTTTCTCGGAATGACATTAATTGCTTATTAGCGGAAGGATTGAATAAGAATAACAAGGACTAGATCAATCAAGATTTATATTGCGACCCTTTAAGAATAAGCATAGTAAAAAGAGTTAAGTTAGTTTTTTTTAACTTTCTGAGCAATTATTTATTGCTCTACTATGCTTACTCAATATTTATTATTATTGTAGTTATAGTATACTATTCTCCTACCCTTTTTATTTTGAGAAAGGGATACTTGTAGAGGGATACAACGTCGGTATATTTGTTAAATATATACTACAACATCCAGATCTTTCAAGACCTTGAAAGGGATTTATAATAGATTCTTTTCAATTTAATTCCTTCATTCAATCTAATAATGATTAGGAAAAAAAATACATTTATTAATGTAAAAAAAAAGCAATCCACCTTAAAATTGGTTATTTTTTATTACTTTATTAATCAAAGTAATTTATAATTTTATAATGCATTTTATTTCCTATTCTCATTAGTTATAGCCCTATGAAACAAGAATATTAGGGCTACCATGGTGGAATAATTTAATTGTTCGATGAATTATTATTTATTCTATGTATGAATTGCTTGAACAAACATTATGAAATAACAAACATTTTATGAAATATTTTTTTAGTATCAAAAAAAGATAAGGAAATTATTATTATTATTGCCTGATGAATTTGATCTAATATGATCAAATTGATCAGGCAATAGGCATTACAATATATATGCCTTGAAGAGGACTTGAACCTCCAGCTATTTAGCACGAGATTTTGAGTCTCGCGTGTCTACCATTTCAACATCAAGGCATCCCAAAAGTGAATTTTATTTCATGAATAAAATATCTATCGATATTATAATCACATATTGTTATATGTGGAATAGAAATGGCTAACAAGGATAAAGTATTGGAGTATTACAATATTGATCCGTAATATAAGTCATGGTCTAATATTATTAGATCATCCAATTATTTTGAATTTTTATTATCGATAATTAATTTTTATAATATTATGATATATTACGATCAAACACTTTTTTTTTGATTCAATAGAAACCATAAGTATTGTGTTGCCCAAATAACTAATATGTTAAGTTTAATCCTATGTGAAACTTATCTCTTAGAACCGAGAGATGTATAATCTATTTACAAACATTTGAATAACATAAATAAAATGTTTATTTAATGGTATAGAATGAACTTCTAATTAAATTACAAAATCAACTTGAATTTTAAATTAGAATTTCACTCTATAATTTCAGCCTATTCCTTGTAATTTTAAGGATATGAGTAAAAATCTACTAGTTCTTTTAGTTCGTAAGAAAAATATTGACTAAATAAATAGATCTTAAAATAATGTATCTTGAGCAATTGCAACAATTCGATTCATGACTATTCCCAGTAGAGCAGATGCTATTACACATACAATCATACTAAATTTGATATAATTTTTCGAGATTGAAGAAGATAATCTATAATTTTGCACATGGGGAGTTATTTCTTTATTTTTTTAGTCATTAATAACTTAATTATTTTAAGATAATAATATATTGAAATAACACTCATAAAATGTCCTATCAAAACCAATAAATAGGAACCTGCCTACCATCCACACCAGAAAAGATAAAGCTTTCCAAAAAAGCCTGCTAATGGAGGAATAACTCCTAGAGATAGTAGACATAAAGCTAAAGACAAAGCTGAAAAAGGATCTTTCGTATATAATCCTACATAATCCTGAATGTTATCTGTTCCTGTACGTAGACTGAATAATACAATACAAGCAAAAGTTCCTAAATTCATGAAAATATAGAACAACATATAAGTTATCATGCTTGCATATCCATTATTTGAGTTTCTATCAATTATTCCAATAAGGATATATCCAATTTGACCTATGGATGAATATGCAAGCATACGTTTTATGTTTTTTTGAGTAATAGCTATTAAATTTCCTAATATCATACTAAGAATAGCTAATATTTCCAAAAGAAGATGCCATTCGTTCAATGAAAAACAAAAAATAATATCAAAAATTATAGTGGCTAAAGCTGAAGCAGCTACTTTTGAAATAACAGAAATAAAAGCAACGACTGGAGTGGGAGAGTTAGAGTCAAAAATGGGATTCCTCCCTCCTTTCTCTCATTCAGAACCATGCGTGAGACTTTCGTCTCGCACGACTCCTAAGTGTTAAAAAATAATAGCTTAATCATTTGATTATTATTATTATTATTATTATTATTATTATTATTATTATTATTATTATTTTCTAATTACCTTCCTTGTGTATGTATAAGACTGAATCTATTCAATTGATAGAAAGAATCACTAATCCTTAACTTGACGAGGAATCCTTCCTCAGCGGTTTCTATGATAAATCAAAATTACTTATTTTTATTTCTGATTTTTTGACTTTGGGTCTAAAAGATTCAAAACTAATAAAAAATAAAGAACCATCTAATTTAATTTGTTCTGAATAGCCATGAGATATTCATCTTAGGGTAATATTTTTGTTGGCAGATGCCCTTTTTTTACACTCGTAGTCTTTTAAGAATGAAAACTGACTATGTAGCATCTACGTTGAGAATAAAAATATTGTATACGTCATTAGTCTGATCCTTTTTAAGAACTACCTGTAATAACTAACTTTAAAAATTGAATTGTTTATTCAAACAATTTAGTTTTTTGACTTTGCTTTACCTTAATTCAACGAAAAAGCAATTTTTGGTAAAAGTGATGTCTTAGTCCGAGTGGGCTTTTCTTCCACATGTCCATAGAGTTTTTATTTATAAAAACACCTCTAAAGAAGAGATTTATTCTTAATTAATTTGTAAAATGAATCACACTCCTTCATACACGTCGGGGGTCCATTGATGAAAAGGAACTAGAGAAAGCTTGAATCCAATTCCTACAGTTATAGATATAAGCGCAATCCAAATTCCTGGAGAGCTATACATTTGTGTATTTATAAGACCATTGACTATTTCTTGAAGTTCAATCTCTCCACCAGATAGACCATATATCCAAGAAAGACCATAAACAAGAATAGAATAACTTGTCCCACCCATAAGTAAATATTTCATAATAACTTCATTAGACCGTACATCTCTTTTGGTATATCTCGATAATAGATAAGAACATAAACTGAAACATTTTAAAGCTACAAAGATAGTTTCCAAATCATTTGCACCACATAAAAACATTCCTCCTAAAGTAACTATTAATATGAATAATAGAAATTCTATTATAGCCATTTTTGTACATTGAATGTATTCCACGGATAGAGGAATACATAAAGTTGAACATAGTAAAATGAGAAATCAAAATATTTTGCTAATTTTTTTTTTTTGGAAATCACCAAAAAAAATGATCATAGGTTGTTCTCTCCATTGAAATAACAAGACCGCTATGCTTAGTACTAAACTTGTTAAAGAGATGGAATAGAACCAAGCTTTATCTTTCTGGTCAAAAATAAAATTGATCACTAGAAGAAGTAATAGGCTTAAAATTAAGATACATTCTGGAAAAATAGAGCTTCCATGGAAGAGAAGCAAATGAAACTCTTTCATATAAAATGATCTAAAGGTATAATTGAAAATGAACTTTTCATTTTGTAAATGTTAGACCATGATTTAGTAACTTCAGTTAATCCCTGATCAATATTCATTTAATTTAAAATTTATCTAAATGATCCTGAAGAATAAGATTTAATATTAATCCACAAATATCCTTTTATCATTTTTTCTAAAAAAATTATTTGACATTCTTCTTTTTCTTTTGCTTTCCTATCAATAAATATATGTATCAATTTTGATAAAGTTGACGTTATTTTACTGATTAGAATAGGTAGATCCATGGATCTTTCCATAAATTGGATTAACGGTAATGTGCAAAAGCTTTATTGGACTCTGCCATTCGATGAGTCTCTTCCTTCTTTTGTATAGCATTGCCTTTCTCTCTGGCAGCATCCATTGATTCGTAACTCAATTTGAAATGCATATTTCGACCAGAATGTTTTTGATATGACCCTAATAACCAAAGAATAGCAAGTAATTTTCCTTTTTTAGATCTTATTTCCATGGGAACTTGATAAGTTGATCCACTTACACATCTTGATTTTACTATCAATTTGGGAGTTACTTTGTGTATTGCTTGCCGTAGAACAATTAGTGGATTTTTCTCTGTTTTTTGTTGAATTTTTGTTAGAGATTGATAAAGAATTCGATAAGCCAATATTTTTTTTCTGTGTTTAATAATACGGTTAACGACCATATTAACTACTTGATTATGATAAATCGGATCAAATTTCACAATTTTTTTCTATAGTACTTTGCCGTGACATGAGTGCGAAAAAGGTTCACAATTTTTTTCTCATAAAGAATAATGATCATTTATTTCAGCTTTTTAACTCCATATTGTAGGGTAGATCTCTAAAGCTATGAAAGATCTCCCTCCAAACCGTACATACACCTTTCGTCATATATGGCTTTCTGCATGATTTTATCTGCATATATGAGGTCTATTCCTTATGCATAGAATTATGTTTACTCATTATCAATTGAGTATCTGTTTCCTCTATTTTGCTATGATTAGAAATCTTGTATTTTCTATATCTATATGATTAAGTCCTTAGGTTAAAAAAATTGCGTATTAAAAAGGTGTTTCAAATCATTGCTATTTGACATGAACGTGTTCTGAAAAGGTCAAGGCATTTTAATTTTTCGTTGACACACGCAAAGTAAGGGAAAACTTATGAATTGAATTCAATATTGAACCTTAGACATAGAAGTAGTTCCAAATTAACTTCAAATAATAAATAAGATTGTTTTTTTTAGCATGCTCTAGTCCCCTTACAAAACGTTCGTTATTAGGTTAGCCATATACTTTCCATGTTTTTAGCAATTGACATGGCATCATATCAAAATGATAGAAATCTTAGATAAGAATATACAACGCACTAGAACACCCTTGTTTATGATTTTTTATTGGGGCAGCATATAAGATTCCTCAAATTATGTGATATTTTACACCGAGTAAATCTTTCACCCGTCCACCTCTTACTAATACTACAGAATGTTCTTGTAAATTATGGTCAATACTAGTTATATAAGCAGTGATTTCATATTTAGAGGTTAATCGTACTCTAGCAACTTTACGTAAGATAGAGTTTGGTTTTTTTGGGGTGATAGTGGAAAAGTTGACAGATAAGTTACCTTTACCGTCACTGTACAAAACCGTACATGAGAATTTCACCTCATATGGCTTCTCATTCAATTCTTTTGAAATAGGATAAATTTGATTCTTTTCATTATTCAAGTATTCCTTTCCTTCATTATGTTCCAAAGGGGAACTAAAATAGATTTAGTTAGTTTTTGTGTTCTAATCAAACATGAATAAATATATTATTAATACTAGTTTTTTAATAAAAAACTATGCCAAATAATCCTTTGGGATTCTTCTTTCTTTATTAAAGAGGGGTTGAATGATTTTTTTGCACGAATTGATATTATTTTATTTATTACATGCTAATTTTTTTGATATCTCGATATATCATTTTTTTAAATCACAAATTAGATTCAAAATTGACGGGTTAACGTGAGCTTATCCGTGTAGTTATGCATTATTTAACTAGGAATCGATTTGAAAATATATTTTGACTTTCATGCTTTGCTTTGGGTGGCATGGCATGGTTTGGTTGTGTTTCCCAAGATCATTTCGATTACCTATGTTAAAATGATCTAAATAAGATATATGTTCCGAGCGGCTGTGTCTGTAAATTGTTAATATAGCTGAGGAAAATCTAAGAAAAAAGTTATTTTTTCTTAGTTAATGGTCCGTTACCGCTGGCTCAGTATGTTTTGTCTTTTAACTGATTGCTAGTATCAGTCATCTTGTTTGTTTGGATTGAGAGAAAAGTGATAACTCAATAGGAAAAAGATTGTACCATGAGAGAGCTGAGGGTTTCACTTGTTTCAACTCGACAATCAACATGGAGGCAATTTAATTTATTATAAACATAATAAATTAAAAAGTATATGGAGAAGAGATAACTTTTGCTTACTAGGTATAGGTGAAAGCATAGCTTAGTTACAAATTATATCTTATTTCATTAATTATTTATAATTCATTTAATTGAAGTTAATGACTGGGTCCATTCTCTTTTTTATTTTTCTCAACCAAGGTTTTGAGAGAGTGTGAAAACAAGACCTAGCTCCCAGAGAATAATGGGATAGTGGTGTTGAGTTTCTTGATTCTTTGGTAAGTTCTTACAGTTTTCCTTCCAGATGGAGGTAGGGAAGGGATATAACTCAGTGGTAGAGTGTCACCTTGACGTGGTGAAAGTCATCGGTTCAAATCTGATTATCCCTAAATAATATGAATCCTTATATTTTGAGTTCTATTCGCTCTCTTCTTTCATGATAAAAAGAGGCTAGGGGGTTGACATAAGGGAGTAAGGATGGCCATAATGTTAAATGGGATTTAACATCCCACTAGGAGACAAGGATACATTAAGATATTAATGTATATATTAATATAATAGTTTTTTACTACTATTATATATAGTAATATAATCTATATTATATAATATCAAGATTAAACTTGAATATTATAAGTATAAGATGATCTTATATTTGTTTTGAATATAAAACAAAAGATATTAATGACTTTGAGGTCAACTGTAATTTAATGATTATGCTTATTATCATAAGCAATTGAGGAAGGATGCACTAAGGAAATTATAGAATTATGGTAATTATGATAATACCATTATAATAACTGGTATTATTATTTTCCAAAGAATATGAAGGAAAAAGAACATAAAAAGGGTATAGATTCAAACCTAGAGAATTAATTCTCTAATTCTTAGAACGTAGGACGGTATTACTAATTAGTTTTAGTTCTAACTCCAACTAGTCCTTGCTTACTCCTAGTAAGGAGTTTTTATATCTAAAGACTTTTTGTAATCTGATTTGTTTTCCCGTGGACTGAACTAATTAAGTCAAAATGTTAATTAAGACTAACATCTTAGTATTTGATAAGATGATCAAATAATTTGATAAATGGTATAATTATCAAATTAAATGTCTTTTATAGATGAGATAATGATAAAATATCATCATATCTATTTAGATGATAGATAATTCTGAATTGGCTTTGTCCACGAAGAAGGGAGCTATAAGTAATAAATAATGCAACTCTGAATTTCATTGAGAGTTTGATCTTGGCTCAGGATGAATGCTGATGACATGCTAAACACATGCAAGTCAGATGGAAAGTGGTGTTTCTAGTGGTGAACGAGTGAGTAATGCGTAAGAATCTGCCCTTGGGAGGGGAACAACAGCTGGAAACGGTTGCTAATACCCTATAGAGTTAGTACCTCATAGAGGTAGGCTGAGGAGTAAAAGGTAGGAATCCATCCAAGGAGGGGCTCATGTCTGATTAGCTAGTTGGTGAGGCAATGGCTTACCAAGGCTCTGATCAGTAGTTGGTCTGAGAGGATGATCAGCCACACTGGGACTGAGACACAACCCAGACTCCTATGAGAGGCAGCAGTGAGGAATTTTTTGCAATGGGCGAAAGCCTGACAGAGCAATGTCGCATGAAAGAAGAAGGCTCACGGGTCGTAAACTTCTTTTCTCAGAGAAGGAATGACATTATCTAAGGAATAAGCATCGGCTAACTCTATGCTAGTAGCCACGATAAAACAGAGGATGCAAGCATTATCCAGAATTATTAGGTGTAAAGTGTTTGTAGGTGGCTTTTCAAGTCCTTCATCAAATCCCAGGGCTCAACCCTAGACAAGTGGTGGAAACTACCAAGCTGGAGTACAGTAGAGGCAGAGGGAATTTCCGATGGAGTGGTGAAATGTGCTAAGATTGGGAAGAACACCAATGGGCAAAAGCACTCTGCTGGGCCGTTACTAACACTTAGAGATGAAAGCTAGGGAAGCAAATGGGATTAGAGATCCCAATAGTCCTAGCCGTAAACAATGGATACTGAGTGCTATACATATTGACCCATATAGTGTTATAGCTAACATGTTAAGTATCCTACCTGGGAAGTACGTTTGCAAGAATGAAACTCAAAAGAATTGACGGGGGCTCACACAAGCGATGCAACATGTGGTTTAATTCGATGCAAAGTGAAGAACCTTACCAGGGATTGACATGTCATGAATCATTTTGAAAAAAGAGGAGTGCATTTGGGAATGTGGACACAGGTGGTGCATGGCTATCATCAGTTCATGCTGCAAGGTGTTGGGTTAAGTTCCACAACGAGCACAACCCTCGTGTTTAGTTACCATAATAGTTTGGCACCCTGAACAGACTATTGGTGTTAAGCCAGAGGAAGGTGAGGATGATGTCAAGTCATCATGCCCCTTATGCCCTAGGTGACACACATGCTACAATGGCTAGAACAAAGGGTTGTGACCCTATGAGGGCAAGCTAACCTCAAAAACCTGGCCTCAATTTGGATTGTAGGCTGCAACTCGCCTGCATGAAGTAGGAATTGCTAATAATCACTGGTCAGCCATACGGTAGTGAATTCATTCTCGGGCCTTATACATACCGCCCATCACACTAGGGAAGTAAGCCATGCTCTAAGTCATTACCTTAATTTCAAGGAGGGGAATGCCCAAGGCATGGCTAGTGACTGGAGTGAAGTCATAATAAGGTAGCCATACTGGAAGGTGCGGGTAGATTACCTCCTTTTTAGGGAGAGATAATTACTTGTTGGGCTCATACACTGCTTATGAGCTCAAAAGAGAGCAAGCGACATGATGATAATTATTATTTTCATTGGTTGAGATGCATCTTGCATCATCAGAAATGCAAATGACAAGAAATGGAGTTTTTTGTCTCTTCTAGGTAGTATAAGTTCGTTACTTCTATAATGAAGTAAGTAAGTAAGTAAGAATGAATGAATTTCATAAGTAAGCTCATTATCTCAGGTCAGAACAAGTTGATAGAATCCTATTTTTACTGTTTACCTCCTTATATTAAAGGAGTTTATATTACAGTATTCTTTAGTCATACTTTTTTGTATTCTTTAGTCATACTTTTATTTTGCAATTTATTAAATAATTGCATTATTTAAAATTAAGTTTGTTTTAGTCTCTATTAATTAAAATAAATATTTTATTATTATAGAATATGTGTTTTAATTTTATTTAGTATAAATTATAAATTAAAACTTTGCAAACTATACTATAATAAGAAACTATCTTAAATAAGATAAGAGTTTATGGCTTGGTTACTTTTTTTTTTTAGTAATGTAGAGCATAAATTATGCTATGATTAGTTATGAGTGAGTAATATTAATAACTCATTATTGTTAAATAATGCCTTAATTAACAAAGAAAGAAGGCAACAACTAAAAAGCCTTGCCCCCAATAAATATTGAATGTTTCAGGAAAAATAAGAAATGAACTCAAAAGCATTTCCAAAGCTAATTAATTAAGAATTTAATTATTAATTAGTTAACTTAGTTTCTAATTAACTAACTAAACTAACTAAATTTAAATCAAATACAATAAATTTAAATTAGATGAAAATGATGTTAATGTCTTAACAAATAAAAAAAGGGTGCACCCCCTAATTGCACCCCCCAAAGAATAAAAACGGGTGCCAACATGTTGTAGAAAAGAGGCAAGCGAGCAAGATGTTTTCTCTTGCTTTTGGGAGGGCCCTCCCTACTAGGGAGGGGAGCCCTACTAGGATATTAGCTCAGTGGTAGAGTTTTCCCCTAATAATTGCGTCGTTGTGCCTGGGCTATGAAGGCTACTAGCCACATTGGATAATTTAATGTGCTCATCAATGCCTGACCTAGAGATGTGGATCATCTAAGGCACAATAACATGGAGTACTCCTTTTGTTTAAACCAAAGTTTGAAACTGACTTTATTATCAGGAGGACAGATGGGGTGATTTAGGTGAGATAGAATGTAAATCAAATTTTCTATTCATTCGTGGGATCTGGGTGGTCTCAGGGTAGCCAAAGTATTCATAGCTATTTTATTTTTGAGAATTCATACATATCTTATCAGTGTATGGAAGCCTATCTCTCGAGCACAAGTTGAAGTTAAGATTCAACCTAAATGTGTAAAAAAAGCACCTAACAACGCATCTTCACAGACCAAGAACTACGAGATCACCCATTACAGGGTGACAGAGAGATCATACCATTCGAGTCTTTTCCTGCTTTTTCTGAAGGATGTGGTAAATCCATAGGATTTCATTTTCTATCCTTTCCTTCATGAAAGGAATAATGAGAAAACAAATGCAGGTAGCAAGATCGAAAAAGGATCTTGGAGTGTTTGGGATTGGGATTAAGAGGATCTTTTAACACCTCTTTAATGCCTCCTTTTCTATTCTCATAATTTTTTTTACTTCTTCCTTGCCCTTGGTGAAGAAGTAGGAAGGGGACCAAACACACTTGGAGAGCGCAGTACAATGGAGAGTTGTATGCTGCGTTCAAGAAGGATAAATCTATTTATGAATGAAAAGATAAAGAATTATTTTTATAATTATAATTTCAATCATAGGTGCGATGATTTACTTCATGGGTGAGGTCTCTGGTTTAAGTCCAGGATAGCCCACACTACATGCGCTATGTAACATGTTGATTTGTAGCCTGCTCCATTTGGCCTGGCTATGGGGATATAGCTCAGTTGGTAGAGCTCTGCTCTTATAATTGGATAGTTGTGACTACGGGTTGGATGTCTGATTGTCTAGATGGTAATTGATAGTATTTTTTACTTGAACTGGTGGCTCACTTTTTTTCAGTAATAGGTAAAAGGATCTCAACATGCCATTAACTCTATTGAGATGAAGATAGACTCTCATCTCAAGAACGTAGAGAAGGTAGGGTGGGTAGTTGGTTAGATCTAGTATGGATCGTACATGGCAACTAATAGTTGGAGTCGGCAGCTCTCTGAGGATCCTTTCCTCTAGGATCCTCAGGGAAGAGGATCAAGTTGGCCCTTGCAAATAGCTTGATGTACTATCTCCCTTCAACCCTTTGATCAAAATGTAGTAGAAGGAAAAGCCCATGCCATGGGCCGACCCCATCATCTCCACCCCGTAGGAACTATGAGATAATCCCAAGGATGATATAAACATCCAAGGGTCACAGACTGACCATACTTCCTGATTTACATAGTAGAATTCATTAGCTATTACTTCCAATTGGATAGGAAAGGTTGGAGAAGGGAAATCTTTCTTAAGACCAAAGAGTCTGGTGGAAAAAAAGGAGAGCTCTCCATTCCTAGTTCTTATGGAGATGGATGCTCCATAACTTCAAGAATCCATAGAATGGGGATTCCAGCCCAACTCCTTTTGGGAGGAGTTGTTCTTTGGAGAGCACAATATGATGAAAATTGTTAGCTGTGTTCAAGGGTAAGCTATTGTTGATTGTTGGCCGACATGATAGATTCTAAGAATCTATTGGGGAGGCCCAATAGATAGTGGTTGACCCTGTGGCAGATGTTAGCAGTTTGAGTCCACTTATCTCCATCTGGCTCCTGATCATATCATCAATGTTATTATATATGAATTATATATAATAATTATATGCCGAGTGCAGTTAGACTAGGCAGTTTGATATATGATTCATCATGATTTATCCATGGACATTGATAAGATGCTCTCATTGCTTTCGTAGTACCTTAAGATGGTATAGCCTTGAACGACAAGGTTTAAAAAATAAAGGGCTTATGGTGGATACCTAGGCACCCAGAGATGAAGAAGGGCATGGTAAGCGATGAAATGCTTCGAGGAGTGGAAATTAAAAATAGATTTAGAGATTCTTGAATAGGTTAACCTTTTTAACTATTGCTGAATCCATGGGCAGACAAGGGACAACCTAGCGAACTGAAACATCTTAGTATCGAGAGGAAGAGAAAGCAAAAGCGATTCCCATAGTAGTGGCGAGTGAAATGGGATCAGCCTAAATCATTAAAATGGGGTTGTGGGAGAGCAATCTAAGCATCATGTTATTAGGTGAAGCAGTAGAATATCGAACCCTAGATGGTGAGAGTCCAGTAGCTGAAAGCATCATCGAATAGTGACAGCTTACGCTCTAACCCAAGTAACATGGGAAACGTGGAATCCCTTGTGAATCAACAAGGACCACCTTGCAAGGCTAAATACTCCTAGGTGATTGATAGTGAAATAGTACCATGAGGGAAAGGTGAAAATAACCCCCAATGGGGACTGAAATAGAATATGAAACTGTAAGCTCCCAAGCAGTGGGAGGAAAACCATGGGTCTCTCTCCTAATGGAGGAGAATTGGGTCTCTGATCGTGTGCCTATTGAAGAATGAGCCAGTGACTTATAGGCAGTGGCTTGGTTAAGGGAACCCACCAGAGCCATAACGAGAGTGAGTCTTCATAGGGCAATTCAATTGTCACTACTTATGGACCTGAACTTGGGTGATTTATCCATGACCAGGATGAAGCTTGGGTGAAACTAAGTAGAGGTCTGAATTGACTGATGTTGAAAAATTAGTGGATGAGTCATGGTTAGGTGTGAAATGCCACTCAAACCCAGAGCTAGCTGGTTCTCCCCAAAATGTGTTGAGGCGTAGCGGTTGACTGGATCATCTAGGGGTAAAGCACTGTTTCTGTGTGGGCTGTGTGAGCAGTACCAAATGGAGGCAAACTCTGAATAGTAGATAGGATCCCTTAAATAAAAGGGATAAGGGTCAGCCAGTGAGATGATGGGGGATAAGCTTCATTATCAAGAGGGAAATAACCTGAATCACCAGCTAAGGCCCCTAAATGACTACTCAGTGATGAAGGAGGTAGGAGTACAAATATAGCCAAGAGGTTCGCCTAGAAGCAGGGATCCTTAAAAGATTGTGTAATAGCTTACTACTTGAGTGCTCTTACATGGAAGATGATCAGGATTAAGCGATCTACTGAAGCTGTGGGATGTTAAAATACATTGATAGGGGAGCATTCTGCCTCAGAGGGAAGCAACCACGTGAGCAGCTGTGGATGAAGTAAAAGCGAGAATGTCACCTTGAGTAATGAAAACATTGGTGAGAATCTAATGCCCTGAAAACCTAAGGATTCCTCTGCAAGGTTCATCCATGGAGGGTAAGTTAGGGCCTAAGATCAGGCCAAAAGGTGTAGTAGATGGACAACAAGTTAATATTCCTGTACTACCCCTTATTAGTCCCAAAGGACAGAGTAGGCTACGTTAGCTAAAAGATGGTTATCGGTTCAAGGTCATAAGGTTATCTCCTTTTGGGGGTAAGAAGGGGTAGAGAAAATGCCCCATAGCCAATGTTTGAATACTAGCATTACGTCATTGGACCTATTTCAGGACAATGCTAAAGTAACCCATGTCATACTCCCAAGAAAAGCTTGAATGCCATATAACAAATGGGTACTTATACCTGAAATCGACACAGGTAGGTAGGTAGAGAATACCTAGGGGCACGAGACAACTCTCTCTAAGGAACTCAACAAAATAGCTCTGTAACTTTGGGAAAAGGGGTGCCTCCTTACGATAAAGGAGGTCGCAATGACCAGGCTCGAGTGACTGTTTACCAAAAACACAGGTCTCTGCAAAGTTGTAAGACCATGTATGGGGGCTGAGACCTACCTAGTGCCGGAAGGTTAAGGAAGTTGGTGACTTGATGACTTGAAAGCCAGTGACCAAAGCCCTGGTGAATGGTGGTCGTAAATATAATAGTCTTAAGGTAGCAAAATTCTTTGTCAGGTAAGTTTTGACTTACACGAAAGGCGTAATGATCTAGGCACTATCTCAGAGAGAGACTCGGTGAAATAGACATGTCTGTGAAGATGTAGACTACCTGCACCTAGACAGAAAGACCCTATGAAGCTTTACTATTCCCTGGGATTGACTTTGGGCTCTTCTTGCGTAGCTTAGGTGGAAGGCAAAGAAGGCCCCCTTCTGGGGGTGCCTGAGCCAGCAATGAGATACCACTCTAGAAGGGACACTCTCAGGTAGATAGTTTTTATGGGGTGTAGGCCTCCTAAAAGGTAACATAGGTGTGTAAAGGTTTCCTCAAGCTGGCTGGAAATCAGTCCTCGAGTGTAAAGGTAGAAGGGAGCTTGACTGCAAGATCGACGCGTTGAGCAGGGATGAAAGTCAGCCTTAGTGATCTGACAGTGTCGAGTGGAAGGGCCGTCACTCAATGAATAAAAGTTACTCTAGGGATAAGAGGCTGATCTTCCCCAAGAGTTCACATCGATGGGAAGGTTTGTCACCTTGATGTTGGCTCTTCGCCACCTAGGGTGGTAGTATGTTCCAAGGGTTAGGCTGTTCACCCATTAAAGTAGTATGTGAGCTGGGTTCATAACATCGTGAGATAGTTCGGTCCATATCTAGTGTAGGCATTACAGCATTGAGAGGAATTTTCCTTAGTATGAGAGGACTGGGAAGGATGCACCTCTGGTGTACTAGTTATTGTGCCCATGGTAGACGCTGGGTAGCCAAGTGCAGAGTGAATAACTGTTGAATGCCTCTAAGTAAGAAGCCCACCTCAAGATGAGTGCTCTCTATAAGGTCACGGTGAGATGAGTCATTTATAATAAAGATGATAGGTGTCAAGTGGAAGTACAGTGATGTATGCAGCTAAGGCATCCTAATAGACTGAAAGATTTGAACCTTGTTCATACATGACTCGATGGATTTGATCGAGTACATAGAGTATAAGATTTATTTACAATAAATATAATATTAATAGTTAATTTAATTATCCCCTATAATTATGGGATCGATTCTATATTCATCCTAAACCAAAATATTCATTCTAAACCAAAATATTCATTGGTTTAAGACGAATTAAAAAAAAAATTCATTCCTTCTTTTTTACCTAGAAAAAACTTAGGGGTCTAGGGAGGGATAGCTCCAGACTCAATAGTCTAAAAGTATCATTTCGAGTTCTCGGGACACCTCTTTCTTTGGGCCTCTACCCGGATTAGAGTTTGGAAAATACTAGCCAATAATGTTGTTCTCTTATGTCCTTCTTCATTTATGGTTTGAAATTCTGGTGTCTCAGGCATAGGGGAACCACACCAAACCATCCCAAACTTGGTGGTTAAACTCTACTATGGTGATGATACTATAGGGGAAGCCCTGCAGAAAAATAGCTCGATGTTAGGATGATAATGAACTTACCTTTTAATTTTAAAATTAAAAGGTCATCTTCTCAAAACCTCGACATTCTTTTCCACTCCACATTGTGAAACACAATACCTACTCTTTTTTCATAGAGAGAAACTACTCTTATCTTAATATCTTAGGCTGAGGAAAGGTTTTTGGAGGGACTCCTGGGAACAGAATAGATCCTGTGGAGACTGGGCTTGTAGCTCAGAGGATTAGAGCATGTGGCTACAAACCATAGTGTTAGGGGTTTGAATCCCTCCTTGCCCACACACTGTTAGTTTGGTAGAGTGACTTTGACTACTTTCTAGTCAGTTAGAAAGTTACGAATACCTATAGTCTCTATCCAGACTCTTATTGGGGGATAGGAGATTTGGGGGATAGGAGATCACTAACAAGGGTTAGTACATGGCGTTATTATTTTAATAGTGTACGTCTGAGACAAGATTAAACATGAACATAATTAAATGTGTGTGACCTTCTATAACTTAACTCTTTCACCTAGTGGTTGCCAAGTTTGCATCAGAGTATTAGTAAAGATGTTTTTTTACTTGAATTTTCATCATTCGAAAGAATGGATGAATGCATCTATACAAAACTATTGGTATAATAACCAGCCTTAGCTCATAAATGTGGGCTAGTTGAAAGGAACTAGCCCTTGGGTGTAGATTATTACAAATATACAGTGGGATAATCCCAATATTGCTAGGATTTGAATTACTATTAAATTTAATTAATCAATAGTTAATTTTTTTGACATAATGTGTCAGAGCGAATAGAGATTGATTCCATATCAACTATCTAAATCAGACAAATGATAGGGAGTAGCTTTTATATTTGAGGTTCTCCTCAAATAGAATTTGAACCTATGACCAATCGGTTAACAGCCGACCGCTCTACCACTGAGCTACTGAGGAACAACAAAGGTCTATATCTCATATATGTTCAATACTCGGTTCTTTGAATCGCCAATAACAAGGAATGATTGGAAAACTAAATCAAAGATTTGTTCAAGACTCGTCGAATACCCTCGCCTTCCTATGTATATTATAAGCTATATTATAGCTTCTTATGTAGATTATAAGCTATATTATAGCTTCCTATGTATATTATAGGCTATATTATAGGTATAAAATGTCATGATAGCAATCCCCTTTCTTTTGAAAAGCTTTCGAGACAAGGGGTGGTGGTTGTCAACCACCACCAACACAATCATCTTCACTGTCCTCCCCCCCTTGAGATGTGTATTGATAAATCGATATGATGCTACAAATCTACCAGTGAGCTGAGTATGCTCACTCTGCCAAAGGGTACCAAAGACCTCTCTATCCCTAGTCTTTTCTCTTATGCTTAAAGCTAGCAGGTAATCAACTAACCCTCTTTACCTATCTTTCTGAACCTCTTATTAATTTAAATAGAACAGACATGGTAGCGCTTAGAACTACAATGCAATTCGTGAATATAATTTATAATTTCTCCCTTCGCCAGATCAATCACTATTTGTCTTTCCTTTTTCATCATTTAGATAAATATTCATAATTTTCTTTTTATCTCTATATCAATTCTATGTAAATGAATTGAATGAATCAATATTCATTCACAATATTGATTCTCTTAAAGAATCGATGAGTCCAAGGAACTAAACGACATAAAAAAGATAGAATTGTCTTATGGACAAAAGAGGATAAATTGATACATGGATCAATTTATTTCTTATATGGATGGAATGTTAATTATTCATTATTAAAATGAATATTAAAATGAATAATAATATATTAATATAGACATTAATATACAGAATAAAGACACAAATATATAGGAAGATATACATCCCCCTCCTAGACATCTCATCTCCTCTCCTACAAAAAGACCTAAAATACCTACTCCATTTGGAATTCCATCAATTGCCCATTGATCAAATGAATGACTTGTTTCATCTAATCTTCGTACACCTCTAGTAAATATTATATCATAATATAGGTCTATATAGGCTTGATAATATGACCAATTATATATAATCTTAATAGATTGGTCCGTGATACTCCTCATCTGAATAGGATGTACATCCTGTGATAAGAAGTGAATAGGTCTATATAGAATATATGCCATGAATATATCAGAGAATGCTATAACAACTGAGGGGATTGCATCTGTGAAAGATTCGGACCAATTCTCCGAATGGTTCTCATCGAAATGGTTCATCGATGAAGTAAACCACTGAGATAATATATCATAACTCATTTCGCCTCAGAAAAAAGGAACCCCTATCAATCCAACAAATAGAGTAAATATTCCTAAAAAAACTAAAGGTAATAGCATTGCCTTGCCTGATTCTTTCGGATATGCAAAATATCCTTTATGGAAGAAAGGATAAGTGACAACTAACCCCTTGTTCTTTTTGGCTTCCATCTTATTCAAAATTTGAAATGTTTCTTTGGCAAAGGAGTTATTCTTTCCTGTAATTTGATTAGACATAGAATCCACTCTCATTCTACTGAATGTCTTAGATTCCTCCTCTCCCCACATAGAAGTTAAATATAATGTAATATGCTTGTTATATAAATTAACTAAATTTATACAGAAGTCTCCTTCAAAAGTAAGTAAATACATATGAAACATATAAAAGGCAGTTAACCCTGCTGTGAACCAAGTTATCCCCCCAAAAATGGGTGAATATAACTTACTATCACTAAGAATTTGGTCTTTGGACCAAAAACAAGCAAAAGGTGGAATATCAGAAAGAGAAAGTGTCCCTAAAAGAAAAGTGATGCCTGTAATTAGAATATATTTCCTCAAACCACCCATAAGAGCCATATTCTGACTTTTATCAGGACAATATCCAACAATGGGTTCCATGGAATGGATCACTGATCCAAATCCTAGAAACAATAATGCCTTAGAATAAGCATGTGTAATCAAATGGAACATAGTGATTTGATAAGAATCTATACCTAGAGCTAACATCATATAACCTAATTGAGACATAGTGGAATAAGCCAAGCCTCTTTTAAGATCTTTTTGAGTGAGAGCCATAGTAGCTCCCAATAGAGCTATTATTCCACCTATCCAAGAGATAAGATTCATTATTAAAGGTAGAGCTCTGAAAAGAGGAAACAATCGAGCTACAAGAAAAATTCCTGCTGCTACCATAGTAGCGACATGTATAAGAGCTGAAATAGGAGTAGGTCCTTCCATAGCATTAGGTAACCATACATGAAGTGGGAATTGTGCAGATTTGGCTACTGGACCTAAAAATAAGAGAAAAGCACATGAAGTAACAAAGAATGAATGAACCCCATCAACGGTAATCAATTCATTTAATTTTTTGTACAAATATTGAAATTCAAAACTACCTGTGACCCAATAAAAACCTAAGATTCCTAACAAGTGTCCAAAATCCCCTGTACGGTTAGTTATAAATGCTTTTTGACAAGCATTAGCCACACTGGGTCGCATAAACCAGAAACCTATTACTAAATAGGAACACATTCCCACTAATTCCCAAAAAAATATATATTTGTATTAAATTAGGACTAATAACTAGTCCCAGCATAGAAGCATTGAAAAAATTGAGATAAGCAAAAAACCTCACATATGTTTTGTCATGAGACATATAATGATCACTGTAGATCATAACCATGGTTCCAACTATTATAACTAAAACTAACATAATAGAAGTAAGTGGATCAACCAAGTAACCCAACTCTAACAAAAACTTCTTGTTGATGATCCAGGACCAGAAATATCGATGGATGGGACCGCTGGTAATTTGTTGCAAGAACAGATTCAAAGAAAGAAACATAGCTATGCTTAGCAGAAAAATGCTAATAAGAGCCCATGTACGACAAAGACTCTTCATTGTTCCCGAAAAAAATAAGGATCCTAATCCTATTGGTATAGAAGTTGAAAGCGAAAGGAAAGGCACGATTCGAGCATATTTATATAGAAATTCCATAAGAAAATCAAATCATTATTCGAAATATTTTAATATTCCACATTCTTGGTTTCCAATCCACTAGATCCTAAAAAGAGTTAAAAAAAAAGAAGAGGTTGCATGCAAATCAGGAAGAAGATAGAATATGAGATGGGATCCCATTGATTTCATATTCCTTTGATCTTTTTTCATCTTTTTTATGCAAATACCAGATTTGAACCGATCAAATACTGATACTAATGAAATATTTGTCAGATGGGCAAGAAGGAACTCTAGTTCCTATTTTTCAGTCTAGGTACTCATATATAAAGATAGTTGTGTACACACAACATTTATATTTGAATGATTTCATATAATCTAGTTAACTAAAGATACAATTTACAAAACTTCTTATACTACAGATGAAATTTATAATGGAGCTTGCTTAACAAGAATTTGATTTGTTTTTTTATATCTGTCACTCCTTAGGGTCATATGGCCATAATTAAGAATAAATTTGTATTCAACAATTAAGTATTACTTAATTGCTGTCGTGGATCTCCTACTACTAATCCGGTACATCTCCACTTAAAAAATGTGGGAGTTAGTTAGATATTATATCTAACTTGAACTATTTAAAAGAGTAAATGATCCTTTATAAGATGTGTTCTAAAAGAACAACAAGGCGCAAATACATTGAACAATAAATAAAATTTGGATTTGATTTGTAATAGATTTCACCCATTTGTAAAAATATGGGGAGGTGGGAACGGATTAACCAAAAGAAGGCGAGTCATTACTTATTTCAATTTTAAATAATTGAGGGAGTTAGATCTTTATTAAAGTTTCTTTCCTTTAGAAAAAACTATATCATATTACTAAGTACATACATGTCCTTCACATCGAACTAGATAAATGAATTAAAACTAGTTTATATTATTCATTATGGCAGTTCCAAAGAAGCGTACCTCTAAATCTAAAAAAAAAATCCGTAACAATGTTTGGAAGGGAAAAGCATATCAGGCTGTAGCAAAAGCTTTTTATTGTTAATGGTGATTTAAAGCATTTTCCTAAGCTTTCTCTTTCTAGATCAGCCAAGGGTTTTTCTTTCACAGCAGAGGACTCGTCCTCTAGATCATCCAAATAAAATATAGATCCAACAATGAATTGGTGGATGTGTAACACTAGCAAATATACTACACCCTCTAAGACTCTAGAAACCAACGATGGAAACCTTTTTTTCTCTCTTGAGGTAGAGATACTTGGTTGGAAGGGTGGTCGGGCAAAAGGGACACAGTCATAAATTAGTTCTAGTACAGCCATTCTCTTTGACCAATTTTGAAGATAGGGGGTTTATCAACCATTCCTCCATCCTTTTTTCCTTTCCCATTGGAAAAAGATAAAAGTGCAGTGTTCTTTTTAATAATCCCGGATCAACTCTGCCATTATATGTGGTTGGTAGCTATGATAATTTCATTCTATCTATGCCAAAAAGAAACTTGATTGAAACGTAGTAACCACACAACCTATGGTTAATCATAGAAGCGCTTGTTTATTTTGGTCTGCTAGATGTATCATCAAAGCAATGCTCTAATGATGATAAATCATTTGTAGTTTTTAGTTCCAGATTAATCGATTCATCCTTCATGATTAAGTATGAAATCATTCATTCTTTCCTTTATAGTCAGATAGGAAGGAGTGCTTAAATTATTTAAGATGACTCACAACTAATATTTTTTGTATCTCTACTATGATAATCATGTAATGCCAAGACCATTTTAGATAGACATAGGGACATATTAGTAATCAAATGAAATGATTCAACCCCATTTCATTAGCTTAGCTAAAAGGATTAGCTAGCCTGTTATATTCTTGCGATCTTATATGGGGATGGGATGTCGACCTCCCTATTCACATCGCAATCTCTAAGGTCCAATTGTGCAGACAATTGATCAAATAAGAATAGAAAAGATATTTAATTTAATTCATCCTAGTTTTTCTTTTTATCCAATATTGTTGTTATTTTTCGACTGAATGAATCATTACGATGACAGTCATTTTTAAATATAAAACCCTTCTCCTTTCTCATTCTTCCATGTTCAAAATCTAGTTGTTCTTATTCCATTGTGATCATTTTTAGTTTTTTAGTTATATATTTGTTCAATGGCAGAACCTATTAAATAAATACAATTTTGTTTACCGTTCATTTCGGAGCAACATGATTTGAACCTGCGACCTCCATCACCCCAAGATGGCATGGTACCAAACTATGCCATGCTCCGTTAAAACAACCAACATAACATTTAATATTCAATGTTTGAACTGACATTCAGACATTGTTGATAACAATTACTCTTTTATACATATTCCCATTGACAATCTCAGGAAAATAGTCTAATATATTGACTAGATAATACCAAGCTGCCATGGTGAAATTGGTAGACACGCTGCTCTTAGGAAGCAGTGCTAGAGCATCTCAGTTCGAATCTGAGTGGCAGCATTATTGGTAATAAGATACCATAGATTCAATCCCTTCCCTATAGAATCCCCATAGATTACTTATAGAATACCTATAGAATAAATGACTACCACTATTCGATCTATGTCGATATGATTAATGACATATCAATCAATTTTATTTTTTATCATTGATTCTATTCAAAATCAAATTAAGAAATGGGTTTATTATGATATTAAGCACTCTAGAACATATATCAGCTCATGTTTCTTTTTCTCTGACTTTTGTTGTCACTCTCATTTATTGGGGCACCTTAGTTTATCAAAGTGAAGAACTAAGTAGTTTGGGAGGAAAGAGCATGATAGTGATGTTTATTTGTATAACGGGAGTATTAGTTACTCGTTCACTCTATTCGGGACATTTATCATTAAGTAATTTGTATGAGTCATTCATGTTACTTTCATGGATTTCTTCCATGATTCATATAGTTATAGAAGTATGGGGCCAGGCTTCTTGGTGGTTAGGTGCAATCACTATGCCAAGTGCTATGTTAACTCATGGTTTTGCTACTTTAGGTCTTCTAGATAAAATGCAGCAGTCTGCAATGCTAGTACCCACTTTACAATCTCATTGGTTAATGATGCATGTAAGTATGATAGTGCTTAGCTATGCAACTCTTTTATGTGGATGCTTATCATTAATAGCTTTTTGATCATTACGTTCCGAATAAATCGAAAGATTCTTCTTAGTGTGGATAATTCCTTTTTACGATCTTTCCTTCTTAATAAAAATTGGTATTTATATGACCAAGAAAAAAAGGATTTGAAAGATCCTTTTTGCTTTCCATTTAGCAATTATCGTAAATGGAAATTGATTATCCAATTAGATAATTGGAGTTATCGTGCTATTGGTCTAGGATTTTCCCTTTTAACTATAGGTATTCTTTCTGGGGCAGTATGGGCCAATGAGGCTTGGGGATCTTATTGGAGCTGGGATCCAAAAGAGACTTATGCATTAATTACTTGGACCATATTTGCAGTTTATCTACATACTAGAATTAACAGGGGTTGGCATGGTGAGAAACTGGCAATTGTGGCTTCTCTAGGATTTTTTATAGTTTGGATCTGCTATTTGGGGGTTAATCTATTAGGAATAGGTTTACATAGCTATGGATGGTTGATTTAGCATAGAACAATAAATGAGATGAATTAACATAGGATAGATTCAATACAGTCATTCTATGTATCGAGAAGTGAGATCAATAGGTAGTTCATCCAAGTTATTTCAGAGGGTGATTATAGAATCATAGAAAATCACTACTTGAAATAACTCGAACTAGAGAGCAATTCTCTCTATTTTAATTCTTTTAGTATCTCATAAAGATAAGAAGTAATTAGGTCTATTAGATAGCTCTACAAGTTAATAAATTTACGATTCATAGAAAGATCGATAGAAAATAGCTTCGACCTTTTCATTGTATAGAAATAGAACTAGATCGGGGTAAAGACCAATACCTATGATTGGTAGAAAGAGACAGATCAAAATAAAAATTTCGTGCGGTCCTGAATCCTTCAAATAAGGATTCAGGAAATTCAAAAACTTATATCCATAGAACATTCGACGTAACATAGATAATAAATAAATAGGAGTTAATATCATTCCAACTGCCGCTATTATAGTAATAATTATTCAAAAGGTCAGAGAATATTTACTAGTAATTATTCCCAAAAATATAATAGATTCTGCTACAAAACCACTCATTCTTAGCAATGCAAGAGAAGCCATTGAAAATATACTGAACATAGTAAAAAATTTAGGTATTGGTATAGCGATTCCTCCCATTTCATTAAGGAAAAGAGTACATATCCTATCATAACTTGTTCCTGCTAAGAAAAAAAGTGCAGCACCAATTAATCCATGCAAAATCATTTTCAAAATGGATCCACTGAGACCTTTATCTGTCATGGAACCAATTCCTATAATTACAAAACCCATATGAGATATTGATGAATAGGCTATTATCCTTTTCAAATTGCGGTGACCCATAGAAGTTAGAACTGCATAGATAATTTGCACCACTCCTATTATTATCAACCATGGTGAGAACATAGAATGAACATGAGGCAACAATTCCATATTGATTCGGATTAACCCATATCCTCCCATTTTCAATAGAACTCTGGCCAAAAGCATACATGTACTATAATGTGCTTCCCCATGAGTATCTAGTAACTAGGTATGTAAAGGCAAAATTGGCAATTTTATGGCATAAGCAATCAAAAACCCTAAATAGAATACTATTTCTAATGTTATGGGATAAGATTTATTAGCTAATATTTCAAAATTGAATGTGATTCCATGAGATCCATAGAGACCCATACTTAAAGCTCCGATTAAGATAAAAATGGAACCACCTGCAGTATACAAAAGAAATTTTGTGGCCGAATATAGACGTCTTTCCCCCCTACATGGATAAAAGTAGGTAAATGGGAATTAATTCCAATTCCCACATGAGAAAAAAAGAAGAATATCTCGAGAAGCAAATAATCCTAATTGGCCACTCTACATTGCCAACATCAAGAAATGCAACAATCACAGATTTCGAGTAACTAGCCAAGTAGCTAAAGGAGTTATAAATATCGTTAAAAAAATAAGTCCAATAGAAAATTTGTCAATTCCAAATTTCCAATGAAATTGAATAAGATCTATCCAGTTATAATCCTCTTCCAATTGAATTAATGAATTATCAAAATGATAATGATAACAGAATGTATAGGTCATTAAAAGGAGATCTAATAAGCAAATACCTAGAGTATACCATCGTGTCATCTTATTCCCTCTATGGGGAAATAATGGAATTAATAACCCTGCAGATATGGGTAAAATAACAATTATTGCTAACCAAGGTAAATTGCTCATAATGAAAAGAAAAGAGACTTTTGATATCAAAACCCATGCTTGAGATCTTGGGTTGAGTATGGGTTTTGATCAATGAAAGATAAAAAGGAGAATGAAAAATATGTATGGGATGGATCTAACTATTTTTTATTGTACTTAGAGGTCAGTAAGCTAGACCCATACTGCGAGTTGTTTCATGCCATAAATAAACACATACACTTAAGAAATCCATTGGATAAGTGGATTCGCATCTCTTACAACCTACACAATCTTCTATTCTTGGCGCAGAAGCAATTTGCTTAGCTTTACATCCTTCCCAAGGTATCATTTCTAATACGTCTGTGGGACACGCTCGTACACACTGAGTACAACCAATACATGTATCATAAATTTTTACTGAATGTGTCATTGGACCTAAGAACTCCATTAGTTAATTAAAAGTTTTTAATTGGATAATATTTTAATAATATATTGCCAATAACGATATATTATGACTATCAAGCAAATCAATAATTGTATTATCTGGGATATAATGGATAGATTTGGATTCTATCAGAATAATAAGATTTGTATAACTTTCATCTCTCCAGATTTCACCAAATCTGGTCTAATCATGTTAGATTTGGATAATGACTTAAATTATGAATAATGTTATTGATTGATCTTAATACTATATATAAAATAAAGAAAGAGCGAGAGATATAGATCTATTTTTGTAGAGATAGACCTAGTATTTATTTGAATAGGAATAGATATACAGATTTAGAATATATAGGTATTACCATTTTGACAAATTAAATTGATCGATACGAGTTGATTTTCTGTTATGATATATTGCTAGAACAATAGCTAATCCAATAGCTGCTTCAGCAGCTACAATAGCTGTAATAAAGATCGAGAAGATGTCCCCCTTTACTTGCCTACTATCAAAAGAATCTGAGAATGTTACTAGATTTAAATTAACCGCATTTAGTATTAGCTCAAGACACATAAGTGCTCTAACCATGTTTCGACTTGTTACTAGTCCATAAATACCGATAGATAATAAATCACCTAAAATAAGTGCATGTTTGAGCATAATAGAGGAACTCCTCATACCTTAACTCCTTCAGATACAAACAAAAGTTCTATTAAGTTTAATATTTTCAATTATAATAAGGAATGAAATGATTCTTCTGAGATCTAAAAGATCATATTTATGATACTAATAAACACGAGAGCTTTCATTTGTAACTTTTCAAACTATTTCTTCTCGACGAGCTATAATAATAGCTCCTATTAGAGAAACTAGAAGAATTATAGAAATAAGTTCGAATGGAAGAAAAAAATCAGTGGATAAATGAACCCCAATACGTTGAATATTGTTTATTAGATCTCGTTCCAAAATTTGATTTTATTTTTGAGTAGAGATATTCCGAACCATGATATGTTTAGGATAATAGTAATTAATGAACATAAAAGACTTGTAAAAATGATTGAAGTGATGCTATCTCCGATGGTCCAGGGGGGCTGAATTGGGATATTTTGGGTTATTCATCAACATCAAGGTGAATATTATTAAAATATTAACAGCTCCTATGTAGATCAGGGTTTGTGAAATAGCTACGAAATCCGCATTCAATAAAATATAGAATAGGGATATACAAATAAGAACTAGCCCCAATGAAAGGGCAGAATAAATTATATTAGTAAGTAATACTACTCCTAGACCTCCTAATATGAGACTTAACGTTAGAGGAGCCAAAAGAATATCATATATCTTTTCAGGTCGATTAATTATGTGCATGATAAGTTCAAATATTATTCCATCCCATTCACTAAAAAAAAGTGATCTCATTTTTCTATTTTCTATACTGGATATTATAATATTTGTACTTTGAATATTTCATTCAATATGAGCACTTATTCATAAATCTATCAGTCAATAATAGTTTCCGATCAATCATACATGTGACATTCTTAATGTAATGTCAATTAAGATGATTCATTCCTGATTCATTAAAAGAGTATCTTATTTCTCAGTCTTTTTGATCAAACTCGATCTAAATTAATTGGTAAAAGTGATCGAATCAGAATATTTGATCATAGTTTCTTTAGACACAATAAGTTAGAATTAATAAGTTGAACTCGAAATTGTGCAAATTGTTAAATCTTCAGTCACTGATATTGGTAAACGTCCTAAAGCAATATGATCATAATTTAATTCATGATGATCATAGGTCAAAAGTTCATATTCTTCAGTCATTGCCAAACAATTTGTGGGACAATATTTGACACAATTCCCACAAAAGATACAAATTCCAAAATCAATACTATAATTTTCCAATCATTTTTTCCCAATATCTATTCCAACTTTCCAATCCACAATGGGTAGATTGTTCAGGCATACACAAATGCATACTTCACAAGCAATACATTTATCAAATTCAAAGTGTATCCATCCATGAAATCATTCTGATGGGATCAATTTTTCATAGGGATACTGAATAGTAATAGGTAAACGATTCATGTGATATAAGGTAACCATAAAACCTTGACCAATGTATCTCATAGCTTGTATTGCTTGTTCACTATAATTCATCAATCCAGTCACCGTGGAGAACATGTGGCAAATCTCCTTAAATAATCATTATTATAGATAATTCTTTCTCTTCATAGATTTGATCTATCAAATTTTTATGTCTTGCAGAATGCAGAACCTCTTCATGAAGAAGAAGAGAAAGTTGGTTACAATAGAATAAGTTGAAAAGAAGCTGTGAGTAATAGATTACCCAAAGCAATAGGTAAAATAAATTTCCAATTAAGATCCAATAATTGGTCCATTCTTATCCTAGGCAAGGTCCACCTTGCCATGATAGAAATAAATAAGAAAATAAAAGCTTTAGCTAATAGAATTAGGATCCCTATCGTTATATTAAAGACCTTGCTAATTCCAGAAATAGAATCCCATTCGAAATGTTCTAGAATGGATATGAATGAAATTGACAAGTTCCATCCGCCCAAGTAAAGAACTATTACAAAGAATGAAGAAGCTAATAGATTTAGGTAAGATGCGATGTAGAATAAACCAAATTTGATACCCAAATATTCAGTTTGATAACCCACTACCAATTTTTCTTCCACTTCTGGTAGATCAAAGGGCAATGTCTCACATTCTGCTAGAGATGAGATGAAAAAATATAGAAACCCTATAGGTTGATGCCACAAATTCCATCCTAAAAAACCATATCTGCACTTTGCTTCAACTATATCAATTGTACTTAAACTATTGGATAATTATAGTTGATAGAAACATCACTATGTTTATCTCTATTCCAAAACTGTGCGTGAAACTTTCATTTCATACAGCTTCTCAATGGCCATTGAGGAATAAGAACACAATACCAAAATAAAAAAAAGCACTAGAATAGAATATTCATAAATTGGACCAATGAGAATCTGTCTGCTACAATAATAGGAGCTTTTGAACCTATCTCAACCTTCACTATTTTTTTGTAGGACAGAGGAAAACTGTGTAAAGGATTACTTTGTTCTGGATAGCCATTCTTTTTCCAGTAGATAGAAACATATTCTAGATCGAGGTTCTGTTATGGGGAAGTACTACTTGATCATCCCTACCAATGCCAAGTCCTTATTGTAATCCCATTTCTATGGAAACATCTTTGGTCTGTAAATCGGTTTATCTTTTTATTTCACTAATCTTTTTTATATCTTGGTGTTTCTCACCACCTACCTTTGCTTAATTTTCAGTATATATGATAATAACTTCATACCTTTTTTTCTTTGCCTCCCCGTTGTTGGGCCCCAATGACTAATATATGAACTGGGGTATACATTTTTCACTGATTGTGTATGATTTCACTCTTGTACATGGGGGATGGGACTCAATCATCTTATTGCAGATTTGTAAACTGTTTGATCTCACCCATATGACTATCTAGTTTTTCAATCAGGATGTCAATATTCATCCCATTCACTTTTTTTCCTATTTTATTCGTAAAAAAGGGGAAAATCAATCTCATATTCCAATGGATCACACATAGAGATATAGATAACACACATAAAGCTAAAGTAATTTCGTAACTAATAAATTGAGCAGCTGCTCGAAGACCACCTGAAAAAGAATATATATTATTTGATCCATATCCTGCTATAAGCAGTCCAAGGGGAGCAATACTTGAAATGGCGATCCAAAAAAAACACCTATACTAAGATCAAGTAGAACAATGTGGCGGCCAAAGGGAATTACTAAATAACCTAGAAAAATAGGTATGACCACTACCACTGGTCCAATACTAAATAACCAACTATCCCCCTAGATGGAAGAATATCCTCTTTCAAAAGTAGTTTTATCCCATCCGTCAAAGCTTGAATAATTCCCAAAGGACCAACGTATTCAGGTACAATATGTTGTTATATTCCCATAGATATTTTTCTTTCGAGCCATACAATAACTAATAATCCTGTCGTAATTCCCAATAGAAGAGTAATTATGTCAATTAGAATCCATATAAGACTAGAGATCTCTTTTGGAAATCCCAATCTAGAAAATAAATTGATTGCTTGTTCTTTGAGATCTACCATATTAATCACCATTTTAATGATCAACCTCTCCCATAATGATATCTATACTACCCAAAATTGTCATGATATCAGCCAATTTCATTCTTTTAACCAGTTGAGGAAGAATCTGCAAATCAATAAGACCAGGTGGTCAGATTTTCCATCTCCAGGGAAAAATATTATCATCTCCTATTAAAAAATTCCTAATTCTCCTTTGGGAGCTTCTACTCTCACATAATGTTCTTGTTTTGATAACTCAAACGTAGGAGAAGGTTAGTTACTAATAAATCGAGATTCAAAATTGTTCCATTGCGAATCTTTTCCCTTATTGAGATGTCAGACCTGTAAATTCTCATAGGGCCCTCCCAGAATTACTTCTAGGGTCTGTCTAATGATTTTTATAGATTCTTTCATTTCCCTGATTCGAAGCAAATAATGAGCTAATGAATCTCCCTCTTTTTTCCATTAGATTTCCCAATCCAATTCATCATAACATTCATAATGATCAAATTTACAAAGATCCCATTGGATTTTGAAAGCTCGTAGCATAGGTCCTGATAAACTCCAATCTATTGCTTCTTCTCTACCAATAATGCCTACTCCCTCAACTCATTTCAAAAAGATAGGATTGTGTGTAATAAGCCTTTCATATTCTATCACTTTTGGGAAGAAGTAATAGCAAAAATCTAAGCATTTATCTATCCAACCGTAAGGTAAATCCATAGCTACTCCTCCAATACAAAAATAATTATGCATCATTCGCATGCCCGTGGCAGCTTCAAATAAATCATATATCATTTCCCTCTCTTAAAATATAAAAGAAAGGAGTTTGTGCACCAATATCAGCCATGAATGGTCTAAGCCATAACAAATGAGAAGCTATACTACTCAACTCTATCATAATCACTCTGATATAGCTAGCTCTTTTAGGTACTTGAATATTTTCCAATCTTTCTGGCACATTAACCGTTATTGCTTCTGTGAACATAGTAGTTAAATAATCCCATCATATTACATAGGGTAGATATTGTACAATTGTTTGGTTCTCAGTAATTTTTTCCATCCCTCTATGTAAATAACCTAATATAGGTTCACAATCAATAACATCTTCACCATCTAGAGGAATAATAAGTTGAAGAACACCATGCATTGATGGATGATGAGGACCCATACTTACCATCATGGGTCCTTTCTCCGTAGCAACCATAATCATAACTCTTCTCTGGTTTTTTTATAAATCAATGAGAACAAAAGAATGACTCATTAGGATACGGAATTTAATAAACCATAATTGGATCTGAAAACTTCGTTCGAAGTTAACGTAACCCACGAATATCTAATTGACTGATTAAATTATCATAACGAAGTCTATCTTTCTTGAATAGATAAATCATAAGTCGCTTGTGTTTACCTACAATTTTCCACAAGCCTCTTTGAGACGAATAATCCCTTCTATACAAGTCCAAATGCTTAGTAAGTCTTTTAATTCGACTGGTTAAATAACATACTTGAGATTCAACAGATCCTCTCTATTCTTTAGGAACCAAAAAGGGACAAACAGACAAATTATTGATCATAAATAAAATATTTCGAAGTCAAATGCGATTTATTTTATATATAGTAAGAAAAAAGAATGAGACCCATTTCATTTATTTTTGGGTCATGGTCTATGTATTCTGATTTATTCTGAAGGTTTCTACGGGAAATAGATTTTTTGTTCTATTCCCATAGAAACAAGGTTACTTGAACCCGAATAATTTATGGAGGAGGAAGTAAAATAGGATTACCTTTGTACCTAGATTAGTTATTTTCATCCCATAATAATCTAATAAGTGGAAAAAGTGATCCACACAAGAATATTCCAAATTATCAGAATTGATATAGATATTATGATAATGTTTCATAAGAACGTTATCCTCTACCCATAGCACTTTACCACAGATAAAGTGATAGATTCCTTTAGTTTTAGCCCAAAAATATTTTGTTATATCATTTAAAGGCCACATTTTAAAATATTTTGGTGGGTCTCCCCACTTTGGAAGATCTCCTCGATTATTAGAATAATTTGTTCTAATTAGAACAATTTTTTTTAGGGGCTTATTCATCACGGGTGCATACCAATACAACCACCACCTCTTTGGGAGAAAAATAGGTTTGAGAGATCTTATATATCTGGCTATAACTCGATATTCCAACATTTTTTCATGCGGGCCTTTTGGAAGCTGCATTATTAGTCCTTTCAGAAGCCATGATATTATCGAGAATATAGTATTTTTTTTATAATATAAATAAAGAGCTTAATTTTGTTTTTCCAATGACCCCAATGTTTATGCAAATTAGATGCAAACCCCCTTATAAATTCATCAAATTTTCTAAGGGGTAAGTTTTTGATGTAACAAAAGGAAGGGGTGAAGTTAAAGTTATGGTACATAAAGAGTTCATTTTTGTATCCTTTACCTCATTTCTTTTTGTACGAGTAAAACCCAAGAAACTTTTGGTATTATTTAAAAGATTTTGAAGAATCTCTCGTATTGATACAAGACTATGTTTTATTTGATAAAAAATCTTTTGAACATGTTCCCAATGTTCTATTTTGGGATACATACGTACCCTCAACATAACAGATCGACTCCCATCATTTGTATTCCACCAATATCTATTCATGCAAATAAGATCCTCTAATTGATAACGAGGCCAAAGAAAATGTCTTATCTTTTGCCTTGTATCTACGATAAGATGTTCGTCTTTTTCCATGAGCCCTTCATCATTCTGTATGTCTTTACTATTGTCAAATCCTATACTTTCAACTAAATTATTTTCCAGATTCAAACGATTCAAAATTCAAAATTCTCTATGATGTCTTGGAATCAAAATATATTCAAAAATGAGGGAACTTGAAATGTTTTCATTTTCATCCTCCATAGTTTTTATTTTTTCGCATTACACAGATCTATCAAAAAGATTTACATCAATCCCTTTCCTTTTTAATTTCAATAAAAAACTTGCAATTTTATATCTCAGGAACAGATCATTAAAGTACCCCGGTAGAAGTGGCATAGACCGTCTTGTTAGATCTCCCAAAATTCCCATAAATGCTTTAGCGTTTCCCTTGAAGTGACTTCCCATATACAACATAGTCTCCACTAATTCCACGTCAAGTTCTCCATTATCCAAATATGGTCTAGTGGCTTTTAATGTAAATTACTTGCTTCCTAATTTCTTCTTGTCTAAGAAACGAGCTGCATTTATGCACTTGGAAAACCAAGGAGCAAATCCCAGCTCTTTCATCTTTTTCTTCAATATCAGTCTAGAACTATTTTTTGACATTTCTTGATGCGCTAATTTATTCACTTTGATTTATTCTTTTTGTGTTTTTCTCTCTTCTTCAGTTTGTTCTTCTTCATTATCCGATCCCAAATCCAATCAAAATTTAACTTCATCCCATCCCTTTTTGTCACCTTCTGCTTGTTTTTCAGCATCTAGTTTCAAAATTTTGTTTTTTGTCTCTATTCGAAATGTTTCATCCTCATCGCTTACTTTTTTACGATAAATATTCTTAAAGTCTTGAACTAGGAAGTCTCTATTTTTTATATTTTTAAGTTTTTGAGCTCGTCAATCTTTTTCTTCTTGAGCTCGTTCAGCTCATCGAGCTGCCCATTTTTTAATTCGGGCAGTTCATCTTTTTTCTTCCCTTTTTATTTGTTTGTCCTTCAAAGCCTTTCTTTTTTTCTTTATATTTTCTTTATCTTCTTTCCTAAATTCCTTTTTAATTCTTTTCACTTCTTTTGGAGTAGTTACCGCTTCCAGTTTTCACATTCTTTCCTCCTTTTTCTCTTCTCTCTCTTTTTTTTTCTTTTCTTCTTCTTGCTTAATTCTTTGTTCTTCTTCTGTTTTTTTTTGTTTTTCTTCTTCTCTTTTTATAATCCTTTCCATTATATAAGCATCAATATCAAAGTCCTCTAGTATTTTGAATTCTTTAAAATCAGAGATTTCTTTAAAACATCTCATGAATGTATCCGGAGGAAAAAGGTCATCAAGTCTTTCTACATTTTTTACTTTTTTTCTAATGTCTGGGAAAAGCCAGAATTGGAATTTGTAATAGTAATTCTTCTTAGTTACCTAGTAATCAGAATCCTTCCTATTTTTGGAGTCATCAAAATCCTTCCTATTTTTTGAGTCATCGAAATCTTTCCTATTTTTGGAGTCATCGAAATCCTTCCTATTTTTGGAGTCATCGAAATTGAAGTAATCTGAATCTGAGTAATCGGATTCCTTTATGGTTCTTTGAAAATTGGTAATAACTTGATGATCTGGTTCTAGTATATATTAAATGATGGGTCCATGAGTATCCTCTTTCATATAATTCAGATAACTATATGCTAAAAGATCATATCTATGACGTTTGATCCTTTTCTGGAGTCATCCCAGAAAAATGCAAATTGATTGTCTCCCAAAAAAGATGCAAATTGACTCCATCCCAGTCGGTTACTGATTACATTTTTCCTTTTTTGTGGTGCTTTTTTCCTTTTCTGTGGTGTTATTCTGTACCTAGCACACCATTTTAACCATTGTTTCCAATCTTTTACCCTCAAATCTTGAGGCTCTTTAGAATCCAATATTCCTTGTATGTCTAAGAATTCTTTGATATCCTTTTTGATTAAAGGAGATGAGGTTCTAGATTGTAGTAAATCCTTCGCATAAGACCCCTTCATGGCCCTTATTTGTTGCCATATATTGTGAAATACATATGCTTGGAATTTTTTTTTAATTTTTGGTTTTCTTTGGTAATTGGGTTGATAATTCTATTTTTCTTCGTAATGAATATTCTTCTAATTGCTGCAATATTCCTCCTTAATTTAACTAAAAACTGTAAATTTGACTTGATGAGATGAAGAACACCTAGTTTCAGATCAATAACATGTAGTTTCATTCTTACAAAAAAAACCTTCATAAAATATGGCAATTTCTTAATGAATCAAACGCTTTTCTTTCGAAAAATCAAAAGCCAAATTTTGATTCGAGCCAATTCCTTTTTCAATTTGAATCCTATGTTAGAAGAAGGTTGATCCATTTTATTTTTAAAATCAGCTTGCAAATTGTTGCAAATTTCTAAGTTCAATAAATATTCTTTATTCATCTGTTTGATCCAATCATTCATTGTGGTTGTCCAATCATATGTATCTTCCATATCAACATCTGGTTTGATCTCAGTTAGAAATGGGTCCATTGAATCTTGGACTACTTCTATAGAAAATGTAACATTAGGCATACGACTAGTCTGAATTAGTACAGGGATCCTGTCATTCATTTAAAGATTTTCTGTACTTCCAGTATCTGGTCTAAGTTCAGATTTGTTCATCTCTACTTTTGTTATTCTGGAGCGAATCAATGCTATCCATTGGTCAATAGGTTTCATCCATTGGCCAATAGGTTTCATCCATTGGCCAATAGGTTTCATCCATTGGATAATAGGTTTCATCCATTGGCCAATAGATTTCATCCATTGGATAATAAGTTTCATCCATTGGAAAATGGGTTTTATCCATTGGATAACAGAATTTATTCATTGGATAACGAAATTCCAAATCCATTGGACAATAGGTTTCCAAAAAGAAGGCACTTTTGTTGGATTATCAAAAGGTAATTCAGTTTCTATTCCATACATGGTTAAGAAACTAGTTTTGTCTTCACTATCGTAAGATTGGAGATTAGATTCATACCAAGGTCTCAAACAAAAGGGATATAGAATCTTGATTTGAACCCCTTCTTTCACATAGTCCTTGAACCAGTCTTTAGGTATGTCTGGGTCTGTCAATTCATAGCCATCATAATTACATTTCATATGCAATTCTTTACTCAAGTTTTCCCAATCCTACTCCCATTCAGGGACCTGAAATAATAAAGCACCACCAATATTTTTGGCTATTATCAATGAAGGTAAATATAATCATTTTCTAAGATATGATTGAGTAAATAATATAATATCTGTTACATAGTGAAGGATTACCCAATCGAATCCCTGTTATTTATCACGGTGATTTCTTTCTTTTATTCTTCATTTTTGTTCAGAGGATTTTGCTATGTTTGAAATTGAAACATAAATCTTTGTCCACTCTTTAAGTTTGGGTTTGTGACGTCTTGTTTCAGTCATCTCCTTTAGTCTCTCAAATAGACTCGACTGTGGTTTTGTTGTCCAACAATTCAACAATGAAACTTTACGTCTTTGAAAATGTAGGGCTCTTTTAACTAGGAGCCGATGAAAATCTCCCTCGTGCGGATAACTAAACACATGTATTTCATCTGACATTGGGTCCTCATCATCTTCTTTATCTCCTTTCGATCCTTCTTCTTTAGCGTATTTAGCTTCTTTAGCTTCTTTTTTAAACCATTTTAAGAAGTCAAAGTTTATAATTCCTTTTCTATTCTGTTCTTCCCTTTCCCTTTGTCGTCGTTCCTCTTCAATTTTTTCAAAGGGTTTTATAGTTAGCAGATTTCAAGCTTTTTTTGGATGAGTTTTGAGGGAATCTTTGATATCCATATTCTCATATACGCCTGATATTAATATGCTAGGCCATGTAGGCACAATAATTTTACTAAAATCTTGAATTTGAGGTTCATGATCATTAAAAATGAAATTATCCCTGAATGTCATGAATTTATCATAAAGGACAAAAAAATATTGATTAGAACGATCTTCATCACGAATATTTTTCTCAGTGACTTCATACTGACTTTTTTTCTCTTCAAAAAATAGATGATCCTTAGAAATTTCTTCAGGAATATCTTTGACATCCATAGATAGCAGAGAAGATGGGAGTTCTATCGATTTCATTAAAAAAAATTGCTCACAAAGCAAAGCCTATTTCGTAAAAAGGACACTACGAAGTAATTCCCATTTCATACCTGTGGTTTGCAGGAAAATATTCAACAAATAGTTAGCATATATTTTTTTATCACAAGAAGCGATTTCTGTTTTGATATCTACATCCATTGGGACCAATATTTGAAATATATATTCTAACGAATCTTTCGGATAGATATTATCAAATATTTTTGACATTTCTTTAAATGTCACCTTGTCTAAAAATGTTCTTGTTTCTTGTTCTTCTAACAAGAATATACGGATTTTATCAAGCCACCATTTGATAATAATTTTCAATTTATTATTTTTCATTCGAATGACTTTATTCTTATTTTCTGGTTGAACGATCGAACAACACCGAAATTCCTTGGTAGAATGATCGTTCTTTGATTTTTGATTTTTTTCAAATCCCTTGGTAGAGCCAGAGTTGTCATCCTCTGGAGGTAACATCCATGGTGATTTAAATTGATTCATGATCCTACAGAATGGCCCGCTTAGTAAAGGATCATTTACTTTTGGAAGGCACTCTCCACTTTTGGTTCTCAAAAATCTCACTCTTTTTTCTATCACATTTCCAACAGGGAATCCATTGCTTAGATCTTTAACTCGGTCTTCAAGCTCTTTGCCTAAGTAATTCCTTCTTTCTTTTTTGGTAACTATCCATCTATTAAAAATATCAAGAGAATCTTGATTTGTGAAAGAACTTTGATTTCCTAAGTCGACCATTTTTGCAAAGAAAGAAAACTGGGCAGAGCTGTGAAAGACATTATTCGGCATCCCTCACTAAGACAAATATCAAGAAAATACTAAGTGACTTTGCTCTTCACAGGACCGTGAAGAATTAAATCACCAACACCGACATACCGTAACGGCTGATTAAATCGATGATAATCAAAAAATATTGTGGGCCACGGTTTACACAATATTTTGGATAATGCTGAATTTGAATCTTTCTTCATTTTATTCAGCGTTGCTTCTTTTTCCTCTTTCTCTTTTTCCTCTTTCTCTTCTTTGTGCCTTTCTTTTTTCTGCCTTTCTTTTTTTTGCCTTTCTTTTTTTTGCCTTTCTTTTTTCTCTTTCTCTTTATTTTCCTTTTTTTTATTAACATCCACTTGCTTTGTATTTTTGTCTTCTTCCTCCTCTTGAGGACCTTGAATCAAGGCTCTCTCCTCAGCCCATTTAGTAATTAAAATGGCTGGGGTTCTATCATAACACATGAGTACAAAGTAACTAAAGAAAATAATTTGGAAAGTTACGGCAATAAGCTATTTTCTTGGCAGCAATTTCAATGGTAAATCACATTCTACATGTGAACTTAAGACTTCTGTCACTTTGATGAATAGAAGTTGTCCGCTTAGCCATCTGACGATAGTACTTAGCATAAACAAAAGGCTCCCACTATAACAAAATGCCATAAGGTTTACTAGTCTGGTATAAATAGATTGGCTAAAAAGGGCACGATTTAGCAATTGGAGAATTAACCCAACAATAAATTCTATTCTTGGATTGTCGATCCAAGGAAACAAATCATTTATTGAAGGGATGAAGAAATCAAAAAATAGTATTTTAATAAAAATAAAAAAACATTGAGACAAACACTAGAGTCATTGCATGAGGTTTGCATAATGCTGCATAAATAGGACAAAAGTAAATGGATCAGAAGATTAGAACTTGACCTACAAAAGAACCACTGATAATTATTTTTCCCATAGAAATTATTCTATTATTCCTATAAATATTGTTTTCTTGCATAAGTAAGGACCTCAAGAAGTATATTTGGCCAGGGACCATTGGCAATGTAGTCAAGAACCCATAATAAAAACCAAATATTACCATTGGACTAACCATTTTTAACCATGATGATATCATGGTTAGAAGAGTGCTATAACTATAAATAGTCATACTATAATATTCTCCCTTTTTGTTTTATTATTTAAACATTTTTGTTTTTTTATTTATTTTATTCTATTAAATACAAAAATAGATTACTAATTAATGTATATAATAGAATAAAATAAAATTCTATTTTCTTCTCTATCAAGAGGAATTATCCTAGATGAATTAGTGTCTATTTATCTATCTATTTTCTTCTGTATCAAGAAGAATTATCCTCTATCTAATGTATCATTATAGATTATAATGATATATAATTATATATTTGATATGTAACGATCAATGATCTCCATCCATCTATGTTTAATATTAGAAACTATTTAAAACATTTAAATCATTGTTAGCTTCCTATAAAAATAGGGCGTGGACAAACGGTAAGGTGTTATTTTTTGCTCCTATTATTGTGAAGGTTCGAATCCTTCTAAACCATAAGGAAAATATTAATATAAAAACATGATATATATATATATATATATATATATATATATATATATATATATATATACATATATGTTTGTTTTTAACACAAAAATAAAAAAAAGGAGTGCAATACTATGACAACTAAATAGTTGAATTAAAAGTAGAGTAATACTATTACTCTAAATTATCAACATGATCTCTATCCATCTATGTTTGCAAAATTATTATAACACATTTTTGCATTCTGTGTCAAGATGAATGATATCATTAGTAGTGGTTGACCGCCACCACCCCTTGTCTCAGAAGCTTTCCAAAAGATAGGGGATTGCTATCATGACATTTTATACCTATAATATAGCCTATAATATACATAGGAAGCTATAATATAGCTTATAATATACATAGGAAGCTATAATATACATAGGAAGGCAGGGGTGTTCCACGAGTCTTGAACAAATCTTTGATTTAGTTTTCCAATCGTTCCTTGTTATAGGCAGTTCAAAGAACCGAGTATTGAACATATATGAGATATAAACCTTCGTTGTTCCTCAATAGCTCAGTGGTAGATCAGTTGGCTGTTAACTGATTAGTCGTAGGTTCAAATCCTATTTGAGGAGTACACTTTTTTATCTCTATTATGATCTCTATATCTAATATGATATCTCACTATATGTTATTATAATAACATTTTTTATACATCCATCTGTGGTGGACATTATCATTATAGATATGATTCTTCTATCTCCCATAGAAGTATGGGAGATAGAAGAAATGATTTATCGTATCGTTCACATCCACAAATCTCATTCAAAATAACACAATTTATCTCAATTTTGATCCTTACCTCACAAACAAAATCTATTCATACATATAGATATTCTATATGTTTAGAGAATCTAAATAAAATTAGATAGATGAAATTATCTCGAATAATTCAATTGAGAATTACTGGGACATTTCAGACTTGTTTTTTCTCACTAAGGTGGTCCGATCCAAGTCTTTTAAATTTTTTTGACATCGTAGGGGTTGGGTAACCAATTCAAGTACATCTCTTGCATTGGCAAACCCATGAATCTGGGTAAAGGTAAATTCAATTAACCATTTAGTATTAATTCCTCTTGCCTCTAACGGGTTAACATGCACCATTCCAGTGATAGCTAAGTTGGGTTGTAATTCGCGTATATGTCGTATTTGATTTGAATTATCTAGTTTCTCTACAATTCATGGTATTGATACACACATCTTTATACATGTATCTTGTAAAAGTGATAATTCAGTAGCTTGATATCATTTATCCATATATGGAATACCAATTTCATGAACGATCATTCCACATCTGATTAAGAATCTTACTAGAGATACTTCTATCAGATTATCTCCCATGAAAAAGGTAGATTTCCCACATACCAAATCAAGATAATCCTTTAAACTTTCCCATATCCGCTTTTCCCTTTCCTCTAGACCTTGAGTCTCAACACCAAATATAGGACAAATCTTTTCAATCCAAACACGTGTTCTGTCCAGACCGATAGGAAAAGGAGCTCCAATTAATTCACATTTTTTGCATCTTATCAAAGTTGTCACTGTCTGACTCAAAAATGGGTTAACACCACAAACATAAACTCCATCACCCAATGATGGAAGATTAGTATATCTTTGAGTAGGTAACCAACCTGATACCTTAATGGATTGACGTTTTAATTCTAGATTGAGTTGAGAAACCACATTGGATGGAAAAGATCCTAAAAGAACTAAGGAAGGATGATTTGCATATTTAACCAATTCTTCTTTTTTTCTAGAATGAAAAGAGAATAAATTTTGTATAGTTTCTTTTTGTTCACAAATGGATAATTATGGTTTTAGACAAAGATGTGCAATCGTAGCTAACATAGTATCTTCTCCTTGAGTAAAAGCATAATCTAGTCCATTTGCTCTTGCCACTAAAATTGGGATTCCAATTTCCCATTCTAATTTGGGAGTCATACCTTCCAAATCCATTTTGATTATTTCTGTAGTATAAGTGCCTATCCATATGATGACGCTAGGATCTCTATCTTTTCTTATTTGAAGACAAAGTCTTTTCAATCATTCATAATCATTCAATTGAACTAAGATATCTCCTTTTTCCAATTCTACCATTGCATATTAGGGTTCTGCAAAAATCATAACTCTGAGTGCATTTTGTAGAAAATAACCACATGTCTTTGTGCCCACAACTAGAAAAAAACTGTCTTCAATCTTTTGATATAACCAAGATACATAGCTAATTAGACAAAAAGTATGATAATTACTTGTCTCACATTCGACAGTGAGAGTTTCATAAATTTTCACTGACATAAATGAATATAACTATTAACTATGTTGATTAAATCATCGTAAATCCAAGTAAATTTTCCTTATTATTTTTATGTCTACCCTCATTAATAGGATTTAGATAAAGGTCAGAGAGTAAACTGAATAATTCTAGATCTGGAATATCCTTTAGTACAATACCTTCTGGTTGGGACAATATTTGATCCGCTATATCTAAATAATATTCACACACATAGTTAAGAGATGGTTTGGATCCAACCATTTCAAATAAGGTTTTCCCCTTGACTCTCAAAACTCGAATATCTTCAATAAGAGGTAACACTTCTATTACGAGCATTGGGCAGGCTTTTACATATTTATTTATAAGATCTCTTTTAGATGTACGATTTCCAACCAAGCCTGCTAATCGGAGTGGATGTGTACGAGCTTTTTCCCTGATAGAGGCAGTAATACAATTAGCTTCAAATAATGCGTCAAATCCATTATCTTTAATAATGATACAATAGTCTACATAGTTCAATGGAGCAACAAAACCTCCACAAACCACATCGCCTAATACATCAAATAATATAATACCATATTCATAAAATGCATTTAATTCTTTTAATAATTTCACAGTCTCCCCTACTACATATCCCTTGCATCTAGCTCCTGCGAGTGGCCCCCCAGCTTCCACACAATCTACCCCTCCATAACCCTTATGGATTACATCTTCGAACCAAATATCCTCATAATGGTAATCCTTGGACTGCAAAGTATCTATAATTTTAGGTATCAAAAAGCCTGTCAGAGTAAAAGTACTATCATGTTTGGGATCACATCCAATTTGTAATAAATTTTCACCATGTTTGGCTAGGGCAATTGAAATATTACAACTAGTTGTTGATTTACCAATTCTGCCTTTTCCATAAACTACTATTTTCATCTTTTGATCTCCTTTTTATTTCTTTTTGATCTTCCAAACTTTTTTGTTATTTGTTCGATCTAATTTTCAGTTTGACTTTGCCTTATTTATTCATATGATTTATAATATGTTCCATCATTTCATCTTGTTTGTCTTTTTATATGTTATATATGGGTTGTATGTATTAAGTCAAGGTCATCTCAGTTAATAAATTGAAATCACCAGGGAAATAGTTTTGGAAAGATCCTGATTCTTTAATCGATCAGGATCTTTATTCTTTTCCATTTTTTAATAAATATTTTTCTATTTTCTTCCTATATTCTGGTATATATATAGATATTATCTAATTTATCATCAACCACTCATCATTTGATTTCATCAAAATAAAAATAAATTTCATAAGCCCAAAATGAATGACAAAAAATTGAATCCGGTTGGTTTTTTATCGGGCAAATGATGGGGATTGAACCCATGCATGGTGGATTCATAATCCACTGCCTTTGAACCACTTGGCTACGTCCACCCCAAATAATAGAAGTCTCTATCTACGGTCATTACTTCCAAGAAAGAAAAAAGTTTCTGAGTCCCAAAATGGACTAATATCAAATATTAGTTCGTCAGTTTGGTTAGTAATTATTTCTGACCGGACATCAAAGTGTTGCAAGATCAATAACCTTCAAGCAACTCTCAAACAACTTAGTCATATTTATCTATTTAAATATTTAGCAATAGGTATGAATTACCTATGAGAGGAGAGAATGAAACTGGATACTAATTTTAGATCTAAGTTGAAGTACTTATTATTATAGAATCGACTTATTTTTTTTGCTTTATTTAGCATCCATAGCTGAATGGGTAAAAACACCCAACTCATAATTGGGAAGTCGCGGGTTCAATTCCTACTAGATGCAGGATAAAAAGTTATTGTCCTCTGCTTACAATAACTTTTAGACGTAAAAAGAGTACCAAACCTTTCAAAAAATGTTTGGTACTCTTTTTCCTTTTCAATAATTGAAACACACTAATAATCCATCGGATTGATTAATTAGTCGTCTATAGAATTAGCTTCAACAACAGCTAGATCCAGAGGGAAGTTGTGAGCATTACGTTCATGCATAACTTCCATACCAAGGTTAGCACGATTAATGATATCAACCCAAGTGTTAATTACATGACCTTGACTGTCAACAATAGATTGGTTGAAATTGAATCCATTTAAGTTGAAAGCCATAGTGCTGATGCCTAGAGCAGTAAACTAGATACCTACTACTGGCCAAGTAGCTAAAAAGAAATGTAGAGAATGGGAGTTGTTAAAACTAGCATATTGGAAGATCAATCAGCTAAAATAACCGTGACCAGCTATAATATTATAGGTTTCTTCTTCTTGACCAAATTTGTAACCTGCATTAACAGACTCATTTTCTGTAGTTTCCCTGATCAAACTTGAAGTTACAAAGGAACCATGCATAACACTAAATAGAGAGCCACTAAATATGCCAGCTACACCTAACATGTGAAATGGATGCATAAGAATATTGTGTTTAGCCTAGAATACGATCATGAAATTGAAAGTACCAGAGATTCCTAGAGGCATACCGTCAGAGAAGCTTCCTTGACCAATAGGGTAGATCAAGAAAATAGTAGTAGCAGTTGCTACAGGAGCTGAGTATGCAACAACAATCCAAGGACGCATACCTAGATGGAAGCTAAGCTCCCACTCACGACCCATATAGCAAGCTACACCAAGTAGGAAGTGTAGAACGATTAGTTCATAGGGACCACTATTGTATAGCCATTCATCAATAGAAGCTGCTTCCCAGATGGGATAAAAATGCAGACCAATGGCTGCAGAGGTAGGAATAATAGCACCAGAGATAATATTATTTCTATAAAGAAGAGAACTGGAAACAGGCTCATGAATACCATCAATATCTACTAGAGGAGCTACAATGAAAGCGATAATGAATACAGAGGTTGCAGTCAATAGGGTAGGAATCATCAAGACACCAAACCATCCAATGTAAAGATAGTTTTTGGTGCTAGTGATCCAATCACAAAAATGATTCCATAGGCTTGCGCTTTCGCATCTTTATAGAATTGTGGTCATGGTTAAAACTTGGTTTATTTATAATTTAATCATTAGAAGCTCCCAAGCATATACATAAGGCTTATTATTCAACAATATAACATGATTCATATATGTATGTCAACCAAATATTTTGACATCTATATTTTGACATCTATATTAAAAATAAAAGACTAAGATTAGTCTATAGAAATAGAATATCTTACATTTAGCATAGACTATATGCTTACTTTGTAAGCATATTAAACACTATATTAACAGTATAATATTATACCCGTAGATAGAGATGCTATATTACATTCTTTATTACTTTATGGTTCCAAGTAATAATTACTAATAAAATTGGATTGGATCCAGAATAAGTAGACTTCTGTCTACTTACTATAGGACTTAGATCCCATTGATCTGGGTTGCGCGGGACTTGAACCCAGAGCTCATCAGATGGAGTGGATTATCTACTCCTTTTCTAATAGTAAAAAATCTCTCCCCAAACCATGCTTGCAATTTTCATTACACACGGCTTTCTCCATGTATAAATTTATTAATCATTTGGATCTCTGGTTGGAAAAATTCCATAGGATCATGAAGTGAGGTAATTGATCAATAAGCATTTCATTGGTAAAATCAGTTTTCTACTTGTTTATTCTATATATTTTGCTAGGAATTAGATAGGGCATTTAATTTGGATAATATCTGAATTCCAAAATCATTCTCTCTATGAACGAGTCTTTGAAAAGGATGAAGAAATGAATTCTTGTTCTTTGAAGAATGATTTTGTGAAGAGTTCTGAACCTGATTCTTCCCAAACTACATGTATCATACTTTTATGTTTACAAGCTAAAGTTTTAGCACATGGAAGTAGAAGTATATACTTTATATAATATAAACCATCTTTATTGATGGATCCATTGTAGTAATGAAAAAGATTTCTACAAATTCAATTGAATCGATCGAGGATATCATCATCTGTTAGACTGGTCCAGGATAATTTACTAATTGGATGGCCTGAGATGTCACAAATTTTTTCTTTAGCCAAAAAGAAAAGAATTGATCTAATTGGAGCTATTAGATTAAATTCATTGGTAACTAGATCGGTAATGAATAAATCATCTAGCATTTTGGTTCTAACCATGAGAGGTTTTATTTTAAAACTCAAAAAATAACCTAAAAAAAGGAATCATTCTTGGATAATTCAAGAATACATATCCTATACGATTGCGACCAAAGATGGAAATAATATTGCCAAAAATGAAATAGATGATATCTACATTTTTTCACTTGGAGGTGAGTACCCTTTAAAGCTATAAGGGATCTTTCTCTATATCTCACATAGTGGATGAAAGAATCCTTCAACAACCAGATCCTTTTGGTTGAAATATTGATAGGAAATATGACAATATGTTTGATCTTTCGATCAAAATGAGTTCAATTGGGAAAAGATCCATAAAATAATGATCGTGAACAAGAAAATCATTTCAGAAGAGGAAATAAAAAGGATTCACATTCATATACATAAGAATTCCATAGGAACATGGATAACCTCATAATTTCCCTCAATACAACCAAAGCTTTCTACAAATTTTTTGCACTAAAACTATTTCTCCATTCATGGAGAATGAATCATAATAGATGCAAATAAGGAGTATCTCAAATCCAACAACGAAATGTCCACACTAAAATTTCAAGATGAATTGAGTAGGGCACTTGTATATCTAATATATAATTGGAATGTGGGAATTTATCCTCAATAAGGGGAAATATGAAATGTATGGACCAAATAATCTTCCATCCACTCATTATTTCTGCAAAATGTTTTGATCGCATTGTGAATGAAACTTCCAAGATAACTGTCAAACCCTCTAGTACCAATTTAGAATAAGAATTTCTATTGCGATCAATAAATTGAATTGAATCACAATTCCTGAATAAACTAATTGAATCATTCTGTTGATGTATCTGATGAATCAAACATTTTACAATTAGGAAACTAAAATAATTAGAAATTAAAATTTCTATCGCTTCAGAGGAACTTGATCTATCTAAATGATGATCATGAGCAATTGCGTAAAGATCTTTTCAAAAAAAAGTGGATATAAAAAGAATTGTTGCCAAGATCTATGTTTGTTTCCATCTCTTTGAAGCTCATCCATTTTAAAACCTGGGCCCTAGAATAACCTCTTGGATTGTGAAATGATACATGGTGCAATCTAGTCGGGACATAAGAAAGAATCTTTATCTGAATATTCTATCTACAATAGATCTTCATTCATCATGAGGAAGAACAAAAATCTTTTATCTTGGTGGTCTGATCACTCTCCTGACTTAGGGAATAAATTGACCTGGTTAGTACACTATTTCTCTTACACATTTATTTTTGAATATTTAGGACTCATTATGGGTGTAGAAATCCCTGATCTACTACATGGAAAAACTTCCCTTATCGGTTACTAAAATGCTCTTAACTTCTGAGTAGTAAAGGGAATTCCTCATTGAAATGAGGAACAAAAGTTTGTTCCTCTAGTTTTACTTATGATTCAAGCCATCCAAATTTCTCCATTGACTCGCTCGACTTAATCGAGTGTTGATTTGATCTTATTTCATATCGACCCACATGGCCTGCTTGACGGACATCGGCAACAAAGACATCATCAATCAATTCATGGGCATCTTGGGGGTGGGGGCTACCTAGGGGTGGGGGCTACCTGGAAGGGTGGTTCGATCAGTGAGCATGAATGGCATTTTTGTATAACCATGACACTCACTAGCCTGGCTCCAATTCTACCTGCCCGCATTCAATTGTATTCTGCCTACCCGTGAGTGGTCTCAACACTGGGGGAGAGTGGCTGAGTGGTTTAAAGTGATAGACTTTAAATCTATTGGAAGTTTTTTATGTAGGTCTGAATCCCACCTCTCCCATACCCATAGATGTGTGTTCCAATGACCACACCGCATAGATGTAGAGTAGATGTGTGTTCCTCCGATACCCATATCCAAGGGAGGTTATTCCCCTGGTGAGTGTTCCAATGACCAAGAGGTTGAGGTTCTTTCCTCGGCCCTCCATCCTATTGTCACTCACTAGTTATATTCTATTCTATTCTATTATACTGTTGAAGCAATTAAATGCCCTCCTTCATCGTGCTATGGAGAGTGCCTCTCCCTCGGCCTCCCTGAGCCCCTATAAATAGTTATAGCTACTATAGAGAGGGAGAGGGAGAGGGAGAGGGAGAGGGAGAGGCCAATATAGAGTTTAATTGGCTAAATATAGATTCACTGTGTCTATGGTGGCACAGTCTATCGATAGAGATAGGGTTTATTGGCATTGGAAGTTTAGAGTTAGTTTAGTTTATGTAGAGGGGGAGGGGGGTATTCGCTATGCTCACCCCATAGATAGATTATTAATTAGATTTAGATTTGAGAGAGAGGGGCCCCTATGCCCTAGAAATTTAAGGTCCCCTCCCTATATCTATCTTATCTTGAGCGTAGCCCCCCTCTCTATAGATGGCTATCTGGGGATAGACTCCCATATATATATATATATATATATATATATATATATATATATATATATATATATATATATATATATATATATATATATATATATATATCTCGTAGCCTCCCCTCTCTTTATATGTCTATCTGGGGATCTTATCCTATATATATAGAGGGGGTGTATCGAATACCCATATCTATATATAGAGGGGGGGCTGTCGGCCAGATCTTATCTATATATAGGGCCCCCTATCCCTAAATAGTGGTGGGGCTGGGCCCTCGACCTCCCAAGAGAATTTTTGGGTCGACCATATCTATGATCTATATAGGGAGGGGGGCCCACCACTATCTAGGGATAGGGGCACTCAATTGAGCCCTATATACCCCATATCTATCTAAAGGGGGCAAGGGCCTATCTATCTATCTATCTATCTATCTATCTATAGGGTCTCACATAGCCCCTCTCTATATATATGGGCATCCATTTGGGATGGATAGCCCTATCCTATTTGGATAGGGATTAATCAAATATATAGAGTGGGGCGGGGTGGGGAGTGGATAGATATATGGGCTGCCCATATCTATATCTATCTATAGGTCCCTATCTATCCCCCATAGAGTTTAGTTTAGTTTAGTTTATATAGAGGGCCACCTGGGGGCTACCTGGGGGCTACCTAGGGGCTATCTGGAGGGAGGGTACAACAAAGTGCCAGAACTGACTGAAAAGAGCCCACCCAATTTCCTATCTCCTATCTAGGGGCAACGCCTTCAGGTCACCTCAAAACAGATACCGATGTTGGCTTATCGATGTCAGCCGATGTCAGAACAATGTCCAAGTTATTTGATTGACTCACCCCGCAACATACAAACAATGTAACATAGACTAGCCCCCTCCACTCTATATCTGGTTGAAATGGATTATTTGATTAACTCTCATGTCTCAGCCCCCCAAACTCTCTATCTAGTTGAAATGGCCCGGCCCCTATCTTATGATAATAGGGCTATACTCACGATTCAGTCGAGACATAGATAGGGCCATACTAGTGAATGTAGTCTATACTAGGACCATATTAGTGAATGTAGTCCATACTATTGAGTGACCATAGACTAGACTAGTGACCATACTATGAGATAGTAGTCCATACCAAAGTGTGACGGGATGAGTAACTCCCACAGACTAGAGACTAGTGACTAGACCCACTCGGAGGACGAATGGGTCACTGTCATGTCCCCTTTTTCAGTTGACATCTTTAGAGTTGGTTATTAGCCTATTATGAGACCCTCATAGGCTGATATGATGGATAGAGGGTCATGATGGAGCTTGGCTTGGCTTCACTTAGCAGAATTTTTCTAGTGGGCTTTTGTTCGGGCTCGATCATACATGTATTGAGGGAGATATTAATATTTGATTGATTTAATTAAATATTAATTATTTAGCATATTTTAATTATCAAACCCTAATTATTAATTATGAAAGCCTAATTAGGGTAAGCACACCTTTTTGAGGATATAAGGGTTTCTTATTGGAGAGAGACCATAATTATGATTATTGATTATTGATATTGAAGAATTTTGCTAAGTTTTTTCTGAGAAGGAGCCAAGGGTTTCCAATATTCCAGTTGCATTGGAGAACATCCACTCTTTAGTGTGTGTAATTTAGAGGTTGTGAGATATCAGCTGATCTATTTCCAGCTCGAGGGATAGCTTCACACAGATGTTGTCATTGAGATTTACATGTATTTATTTCATTAGGGTTTGATTCAGTAATTGTTTAGATTAAAATCTTCCGTATTGGCTCCATATTTCTTGAGATCAGGCATCTAGCATATAGGCTATGCTATACTATATTTTTCCACTATACAAAATCCTTACAGATCCATACCAGGCTGTACCAGCCAAATCACAGATTAAAGAAGGGTGCTGTTAACAGTTGCAGGCTGTAGGGAAGTGCAGAGACCGACATCGGCATCCCATATACCGACATCGGCCGACTGAAGACTAACATCGATAGAGTGGCCAATCGATAGAGATCAGCTTTGGTAGTACATTGACTGATGATGGTAGTATAACTGACGTCAGTGACTATGTGTCGACACAACAACTTGAACAGTCTAGATTTAGAGTTATTTCCAGTTTGCTAGAAGAACTAGGTTTTTAAGACAATATTTTCATATTATTTTTATATGCATGATAGAGATTTAATATTGTAATCATTTGGAAGGATAATAAGATCATTAATTTGCCAGATAAGAGATTATTTTGCTATTTATTATTTATTTGAAATTATTTTGCAAAAATTGCAATTTGTTCTTATTTCATACAAAAAACACAAAAAAATTAGAATACATAAAAAATAGTCAAAAAAATATTTAGTTCTAGAGATCAAGGAAATAAGGGTTTCTACAGTGGTATCAGAGCTAAATCCTGCCATCCTGAGGGTTTAACAATCTCATGCAGCCACAAGAGTTGGGACCACATAGGTACAACACATGTAGTAGAGCCTTGCTTGAAGGTACCGAGGTGTTAGAGCAACAGCCAATCACCATGAGTGATAGGCATGAGGGTAGCCCACCCAGGGGCCACAAACATAATGATGATTAGGACACCAGAGAATTCTTCTATGTGATGATTAAAGGCCAGCAGCAGATGACGCAGGCACTACATGTACTTACTACTATGGTAGAGAGGATGAACCCACCTATTAGATAGAATGGGGAACTAGGAGATAATAGGAGTGCTACTATTAATTAGAGACCATAACTGACTCATTTTAGGACTGCTGATAGGCCTACACGTCCTACATTTGTTCAGGATGAACCAGAAGAAGCACCAACAAAGGAGGCAGTAGGAGATTCCCTATTTGCAGATGCCCTCATGGCTATAAATGATGAGTGGGACTTATTAGCTCCTTAGGTTTGGGAGAGGATGACCTTTGATCATTTTTTTAATTAGAGGAGAGAGCACTATAGATCAGTGAGATAGGATAGGAGGCCTAGAGGTCAACTTAGTGAGCTGAAGAAGGCTACTGGCAAGCTTTCTTTAACTACTTTTGATGGTAGCAGCAAGATGACAACTCAAGCTTGGGTTCATAAGCTTTACACATTCTTGGCATTGAGGCCAATGACAGAGATAGAGGCCATCAAATACGCCACTTTACACTTGGAAGGGGTAGCACATGATTGGTGGTACCATGGTATGGTCACACTTCAGCATAACCAGGTGATAGAGTAGTAGATAAATTGGTTGAGTGGTTTGACAAGAAAGATCCTAAGGTTTACTTTTGAGATCTGGCATAGTTGAAACAAACAAGCAATTTGGAGTCCTTCATTGGTGAGTTTCAGCGGTTGGCAGTCATGGTGCCAAATATTTCAGAGCGTAGATTGGTAGTTCTCTTCATCGAGGGCCTATCCGAACCATTGAGAGGTTAGATCAAAGCCTTTGATCCTCCTTTGTTGTAGGAAGCTATGAAGAAGGTGAAAAGTATGGAGATGGCAGCCCCATCCAATAAATTTAACTCTGGAGGTACTCCTTCATCCAGGGACAATAAGGGCTTCAACAGTAATAGAGAGAGACTAGATTTTAACATAGATAAACCAGGTGTTAAGAATGATTCAAAGGCAAATCTAGTAGCACCACCTTTGGATCATGAGGCTCTTAACGATCTATGTAGGAAGAAGCTTTGCTTCTACTGAAAAGGTCCCTATGATGCCAATCACGATTGTCCTTTGAGGCCTAAGGGCAAGGCAAATCATGTGATGTGGGCTTTTTATGAGGATTCATAATCAGAGGACTCTAAATAGTAGGATAGTTCTGAGGAGTCAGAGGTAGAGGCTTCAGAGCCTAAGGTAGAGGTAGATTCAGAGCTTCACATACAGGAGGCATGCCTATCCAACATTCAGTCAAATGATTCATTTAGACTCCGTGGAGTTTTGGTAGGACAGAGGGTCATCACCCTTCTTGATACAGGGGCCACACATAATTTTATAGATGTTAGATTTGTGGAGAAGCGTGGACTCAATACCAAAGATTTTGAGGGCATTAGAGTTAAGGTGGCTGACGGTCACACTCTTAGGTGTGAGCGGATGATTAGAGACCTCCCACTATGCTTGAACAACTATGAGTTCAAGGCTAATTATTATGTGGTAAACATGGGGGATATAGACTTAGTCTTGGGTATGAAGTGGCTTCATTCCCTTGAGGAAGTCACTCTTCATCTCAAGGACATAGAGGTTCATTTTGATGTTGGTGGGAAGACACATATTCTTAAGGCAATATGGGGCAGTAACATCAAAAATATGTTTTTTCATCAGATGGAGAGACTCATACCACACGATATGGGAGAGTGCACTGTTGAGTGCACATTGGCACCAACACAGGGGAGATATGTGGATGAGCTTTGTCTTGAGGTGAGTTCAGTTTAGGAGTTAGCACATGTGGCAGGGACTCAACTTTCTTTTACAGGCAGGTCACATGTGGATGATGATATGAGTATGTCTAGCATTCACACTCTAGATTCAGAGATTGTCGTGGGTATAGGAGGCAGGTGCATGAAGTCAGTTGGTATTGTTTACATTACTCAGGGGAGGAGTTTACTTGAGTTTCCAGTTGATTTCTATCCATGGATTAGAGGTTGGGATCCTTATTTTCATACTTGGGATGATGTGATGCCATTGGATGAGAGTTGTGATAGACATGGCATTGATTTTGCATTGATTGATAGTGGTGTAGATCATGATTACATTTGGGATCCAGGTGGATTGATTAGTTTATCATTCAATGATTGCTTGAGGACAAGCAATTTCAGGAGGGGTGGATTGTCATGTCCCCTTTTCAGTTGACATCTTTAGAGTTGGTGATTAGCCTATTATGAGACCCTCATAGGCTGATATGATGGATAGAGGGTCATGATGGAGCTTGGCTTGGCTTTGCTTAGAAAAATTTTTCTAGTGGGATTTCATTCGGGCTCGATCAGACATGTATTGAGGGAGATATTCATATTTGATTGATTTAATTAAATATTAATTATTTAGCATATTTTAATTATCAAACCCTAATTCTTAATTATGAAACCCTAATTAGGGAAAGCACACCTTTTTGAGGATATAAGGGTTTCTTATTGGAGAGAGGCCATAATTATGATTATTGATTATTGATATTGAAGAATTTTGCTAAGTTTTTTCTGAGAAGAAGGAGCCAAGGGTTTCCAGTATTTCAGTTGTATTGGAGAACATCCACTCTTCAGTGTGTGCAATTTAGAGGTTGTGAGATATCAGCTTATCTATTGCCAGTTTGAGGGATAACTTCACACAGAAGTTGTCATTAAGATTTACAGGTATTTATTTCATTAGGGTTTGATTCAGTAATTGTTTAGATTAAGATCTTCTGTATTGGCTCCATATTTCTTGAGATCAGGCATCCAGCATATAGGCTATGTTATACTATATTTTGTCACTATATGAAATCCATACAGATCCATACCAGGCCATACCAGTCAAATCACAAATTAAAGAAGGGTGCCATTAGTAGTTACAGGCTGCAAAGACGTGCAGAGACTGACATCGGCATCCCATATACTGACATCGACTGACTGAAGACCAATGTCGGTAGAGTGGCTGATTGATAGAGATCAACGTTGGTAGTACATTGACTGATGATGGTAGTATAATCAACATCAGTGACTATGTGTTGACACAACAACCTGAATAGTCTAGATTTAGAGTTATTTCTAGTTTGCTAGAAGAACTAGGTTTTTAAGATAATATTTTCATATTATTTTTATATGCATGATAGAGATTTAATAATGTAATCATTTGGAAGGATAATAAGATCATTGATTTGCCAAATAAGAGATTATTTTGCTATTTATTATTTATTTGAAATTATTTTTCAAAAATTACAATTTGTTCTTATTTCATACAAAAAAACACAAAAAAATTAGAATACATAGAAAATAGTCAAAAAAATATTCAGTTCTAGAGATCAGGGAAATAGGGGTTTCTACAGTCACACGAATCAAAAGATGAATGGGATCGAAAAGGCCATCATCGACATGAATGATGCAATAGCTTCAATTGGAGCAAACCCCAAAATGGCGTGACTAAATGATTATTTAGCCAATGATGGATTCCATGCCATGGGATGAATAGAGGGACTGGGAACATTTCCAATACCGGCAACAACTTCCACTAAAGCAATTGTAGTTGCTCTGACACCTATTAATTTTTCACCCTCCAGCATCTCGAGAAATTTCTCACCAGTTTCCACTCCATAGCATCAATCCCCATAGCATAATCAACCATGTTGATAGTCACATCTGGCATGAACATGAGTAACGAGAGCATAACAAAAGCATAAGGATGAAAGGAAGGATTTCATGAATAACAAAAGATTCCTCTTCCTTCCTTTCCTCTGTTGATTCCCCTCTGTTGATTCCTCTCCCATTTCCCCCTCTGCCAATGCCAATGCCAATGCCAATGTTTAGATAGGGATAAGGATCAGATCTATAGGGGAGGGGGTCATTTATGCACTTGATCGATAGGCCGAGGACCCTCTATATCAATCTAAATAGAGGGGGGCAATGGGAGAGAACCCTAGATGAAATATTTAGTTTGGGTGACCCTTAAACATAACATAGATGGGGCCCCTATCTATCTATCTATTCGAGCAGGGACTCCTAGAATCAATCCCGACAATGGTAGGCCCTCTTTTTCGAATCGAGTCCACCCCAAATCAATCTGGTTATGGGATTGGTGATGAGATGAGAGCCGCTTGTCATCCACCATGCTATCTAGAGTGATGTAGTCCATGCTGAATTAGAAACTTGAGTCTAGATAGGGAGAGTTGAGTACTCTATAGTTAAGTTAGAGAGGGCCTCTCTATAGATTCGATCTATCATGCCTAGCCTCCCTCCTAGATAGATAGATAGAGAGAGAGAGATATGGTATGGTACTATAGACATCACATGAGTCACTAATATATTCTATTTGAATCACTCTATATTATGGTATGGTATGGTATGGTATGGTATGGTAGGGTAGGGTAGGGTAAGGTAGGGTAGGGTATGGTATGGTAAGAGAGTTTTTCCATCTCTATACTCTAATATATAGGGGAGGGGCCAACCCCCACCCATATATAGATTTAGATAGGGGTTAGAGAGGGGGGGCACCATACCATAATGATAGAGGGGAGGGGCCCCGTCTAGTCTATATAGAGGGGGGTGCCAATCTCACCACTGAAGGGAAGGGGTGATCAATCTGAATCCATATCCATATCTATATCTATAGAGGGGCTCAATATAGAATAGAGTTTCTTTGGCACCCATACCATATATAGATTTAGATAAGGGAGGGCCCAACTAAACTAGTGATTGATAGGCCAATCCAACCACTAAAGGGGCTGAAAGCAAGTAACAGGCCACTGCCATATCCATATCCATATCTATAGAGGGCCCCCTATCTATATATGGGATATAGAGGGCCAAGGCTAGGCACCAATCTACCATACCTATCCACCATACCCTACCCTACCCTACCCTACCATACCATACCATACCATACCATACCATAGAGTGATTCAAAGAGCTAGAATAAAATAGAATAGAATAGAATAGAATATATTAGTGACTCATGTGACATCTATAGTACCATACCATATCTCTCTATCTCTCTCTCTCTATCTATCTATCTCTCTATCTATATGGGATGGGATAGGATGGGATGGGACTGACTATATACGTCACATGATGCAAGTGATGAACTAATCTAATCTAATCTAATCTAATCTAATCACATAGAGTCTAGTCTAGCTAGATAAGGGTCACTCACGTTACGTCTAAATACAAATAGCAAATAGATATAGGCCAATCTCACCACTGAAGGGGAGGGGTGATCGATCTAATCAATATATAGATATAGAGGCACTAGTTAAGTGTATATAGAGGGGGTAGTTTCTACTCTCATCTCAGTGAGGGATGGGACATATCTATATCTAGGGCATATAGAATAGGGGATGTCCATCTATCATCTATCTATATAGGGGGAGGGGGAGGGGGAGGGGGTTAGATCTATATAAGGGCCTCCCTCTATATAGATCTAGATATAGATCTAGATCTGCCATCTATATAGTATAGATAGGCCCCCCTCTCTATACTATATAGATGGGATATATAGGGCTGGGGCTAGAGATATAGAGTCTAGGGAGGGCCCCCCATCTATCCCTAATAGATAGATAGATAGATAGATAGATAGATATAAGCAAAGGGGTTGTCCATCAACATAGACCGATCTATAGATGGGTTGATGGTCCATTTATATCCATATGTATATATAGGGGTTGATGGTCCATCTATTATATACGTGATATAAAGGGGTCCTATCTACCCAACCCAATAGAGAGGAGTGAGTATAGCCCACTCGATAGAGATCGAGAGGTCCCTTCATCACTATCACTATATAGATGCCCCTATCTATGGTGAGGGGCATAGGTTCATCAACAACTATAGAGCTATGCCCGACTAGAAAGATATATAGACGGGCGAGCAACATGTAATGTATTAGCTATATTGACCTAATCTATCTATCTATGGGGTAGGGGGCACATTATATAGTTGATCCCTCTATCTATATATGCCCCCCCAAGCCCTATATATATATCTAGGTTAGATCAGATCTATCTAGGGGGGAGCCAAAGAAAATCTATTTGGGGCCCTCTATCTAAACTAAACTAAACTCTATATAGGAGTTTAGAGTTAGTTCTAGTTTAGTTTAGATAGAGGGCCCCCTCTAACTCGAGAGATATATATAGAGAGGGGGCCCAAATATCTAGTTAGATCAGATCTATATAGGGCCAAAGAAACCCAGATAGATAGATAGATAGGGCTTGGGGGGGCCCTCTCTATATATAGGAAACTAACTCCCATCTATATATAGAGGGAACTCAACTCCCATATATATATATATATATATATATATATATATATATATATATATATATATATATATATATATATATATATATATATATATATAGGGGTTGCCCCCCCTCCCCCCTCTATACAGATTGATTGATTGATTGATTAACTATATACAGTTGGGGGTTGGGGGGTTGGGCCAAAAAACCCCTATGGGGGTGGCACGGTATATAGTTTGTTTCATTAGCCCTCAAGCCCTATCTATTTTTATCTAGGTTAGATCAGATCTAGATAGGGCCAAAGAAACCCAGATAGATAGGGCTTGGGGGGGCCTCTCTATATAGTGGGGAACATATAGAGAGAGACTTTGGCCTATCTAGTGGTGGGGCCAAATATCTATTAGATCTATATAGGGGGGCCTCCCCTAATAGATAGAGCCCCTCTCTATATATAGGAAACTAACTCAACTTAGCTTTATAGGGTTGGGGTTGCCCCCCCTCCCCCACTCTATATAAATAGAGTTAGATAGACTTAGAGGGGGGCCTCTATATAAACAGGGCCCATTAACTCTATATGGTGGCCTCCCCCCCTCCCCCCCTCTTCTATATAGATTGATTGATTGATTAAGATAGAGTTTCATTGGCCCCTCTATATAGATTTGATTGATTAACTCTATCTTTGGCCTCCCCCTCTATATAGATGGGGATGTGAGTTGAGTTAGTTTCCTATATATAGAGAGTCCCCCCCCCAAGCCCTATCTATCTGGGTTTCTTTGGCCCTATAGAGATCTGATCTACCCTATCTATTGGGAGAGGGGCTCTATATATTGGGGGGGCTACGCTCAAGATAAGAGATAAGATAGATAGGGGCCCATATCTATCTATAGGGGATAGATAAGATAATATATAGAGAGGGGGAGGCTATGCTCAAGATAAGAATCTATATAGGGAGGGCCCCTCTAACTCTAGATATATATAGGGGCCCTCTCCCCTCTCCCCAAATATCTAGCGCATTCAACTTCTATGGTGGCCCTCTCCCCTCTCTATATAATATAGATGGGATGGGATGTCTCAAGTTTAGTTTAGATAAAGGCCCCCATATATAGATCTCCTATATATTTGGGCCCCCCTCTCCCAGATATAGATATAGATAGGGGCCCTCTCCCTCTCCCTCTCCCTCTTTATAGAATAGGATGGGATGTCTTGAGTTAGAGGGGCCCTCCTTATAGATCTTATCTTGAGCGTAGCCCCCCTCTCTATATAGGGTCACCTCTGGGACTCCCATATATATAGATGGAGTAACCCCCTATATCTATCGAGACTTATCCCATACATATAGATGGAGTAGCTAATATTATCTTGAGCGTAGCGAATATAATTGGCAACTATATATAGTTAATCAATCTATATAGAGGCGGGAGGGGGGGCAACTGTATAGAGTTTTTTAGGCAACCATATAAAGTTAAGTGAAGTGCCTCTATATATATATGGGGATTTTAATGGGGTCTATATCTGGGTATTCGCTATGCTCACCCCCTCCCCCTCCCCCAAATAGATAACTTTAACTTAACTATAGATTATTAATTAGATTTAGATTCTTAATTGTATTTATATACAGTTGAGTGCCCACCCCCTCTCTATATATGGGGAGATAGGGGGCCCTCGATTTCCCTATAGATCTATTCTATCCATGAGCCCCTCTATCTATATGGGGTTGCCATAGAAATGTATTTTCGCTACGCTCACCCCCACCCCATAGATAGATTGATTTATTAATCCCTATATATAGATGGGGCTGGGACCTCACCCTCCCTAGATTCTATAGGGGTTCCATATCTACATATAAGGTGCCCCCACCCCATAGATAGATTTAGAGAGGGGGCCCTCTATATAGATATGGGGTGAGGGCCCCCTCTCTATATATGTCGATTGGTTTCCCAACCCAATTGAGGGGCCCCCTCTCTAATCCCCATTAAACTCAACTTAACTTTATATGGTTGGGGTACTATCATATTACTTAGATAAGAGAAGAAATAAGAATAGAATTACCCACTCACAATGATTTACTGTCAAAAATATGATTTACTTAGAGAATAGAATTCCCCTACCCACTCACTATGATCTTATGTCAAGTCGTATTTATTACTTAGATAAGATAAAAATAAGAATAGAATACTCACTATGATCTTATGCCAAGTAAAGTTTATTCCTTAGATAATATATCCACTCACTATGATTTTATTACTTAGAGAATAGAATCCCTCACTCTAGACTAGACTAGACTAGACTAGACTATAGTAGATTAGATCACTCACCCATCTATCTAATCTATCTATATAAGTAAGACTCTGACTCCCACTCTGATCTTTTTTTTTCCCATGTGGTTTAAATGGCTGGTGAAACTAACCAATGACTCCAATCAGATCATTTTCCCTTCCCGAGGGGACTAGAGTGATAGTCTAGATCGATCTATAGGCGTAGGCACCCAGACCTAATCTCTATCCTAGATCTAATCTCTATAGGCTGGGAATAGAGGGGAGGGGGTCTCACTCTATGGCGAGAGGCAGTGGGATGGGAATGCAATCTCACTCTAGATAGAGAGGAGTGGGGGGCATAGATTAGACCATCTCACTATCCTATCTTTTTCTATCCCCGAGATGGCTACTTTACTTGGAATGAACCTAAGAATTGTCACATGCTCTTATTTATACATTTGACTCTCCATCACTCATATGTGCCTTCTTGTCCTTTTCCTTTGACCTTGGGTCGTGATTTGAATATAGCACTAGTTCTTCCGCCCTCTCTTCGAGAGGGCCCACAAACTATAGACTCTATTAGGTATGGCACAAAACTAGAGGAGTCTGTGGTGAACCTCCCCCAAAGTGAAAGTGGAAGTGAATTGTCAGGGGCCCAGACGGAAAGTAAGTGTTAGTGTGGTTAGTGCCAGGGGGTGGGGACTAGAGATAGAGAGAGCAAGGCCCCCAAGGCTTATCTTAAGCACACCCCCTCTACCAGAAGTCAGTCTGATTCCTTTCCTTTGTCTCCCCCAACCACCTTGGAATCGATAATGCATCAAATTACTCTTTTGCGCAATATACATCTGAAGATTTCCTATGTTTCTTTTCTTTCCCTTTTATTCGATTTAAAGTTTGAGCTGACATGGAAGAAAGTCAATATGTGGAAGAGTGGCTAGAGTTTGAGTGGTTTTGGAGTTTGATTCTACCACACCATGGAGAGAGTGGCCTAGCTAGCTATAAAAGGGAAAGGGACACCAATCTCTATCAATATATTTTGTTAATGCTGTGCCATGTGGAGAGAGGGGAAAGAGCTGCAGTCACCCCCAAAGAGATGCTGAGAAGGATAGTGGGGTGCTTTGCATGTCAAAGAGAGGCACGCCGATGGGGGCACCCATTTCCATCTCAGAATCAAAAACACAAGTGCGTCCCGGTACTCTGTGACTATGATTTTATGCAAGGCATTTTTGGAATTTGATGGGGTCTAATTGAACATTAGCTTTCACAAATCGTGGAATACAATGTTGTAATATGTCAAGAAGGGAGGGGCTCAGGTCCTCTTGAGTTGGCATTATCGAGAGGGATTGATGGAAATGGAAGCAACCCTAAAGTATGAGAAGCTATCAAAAAACAAAGAATTAGACGAGATACTATCAATGAAGGAAAGCTGGGAGGACATAGTTCAAGAACCACAGCTTTACAAAGCCATCTTTTCACGATACAAGAGCATGAAAAAGCTTTACTATGACCTTCAGATGAGTAAAGCATTGATTCTTAATAGGGATACAAAAAAAGCTTTTCTAGAAGAAACATCTCGTGAAGCAGTGCTATATGATGAGTCAAACCCTATCTATCCTATTCTATATTAGCTCATGAAGGAATTGTGCATTTCGCACAAACCAGCGGGCAACAAACATTTACATATATGTCTAGAAGACTCTGATGGTAGGAACACAGTCACACAACTGATATCAATTTTGGGTCAATTTTTGAGAATCTATATGAAGATGGGAACGTCGCCTATATGGGAGGGGCACAATGATGAATGTGGACCTGTGGTTAATTGATTTGCATTCAAAAATGGGCAATTTAGAACTACCATAACTGCTAAAAGGGCTATTCTAACTATTAGAGGGTAATCCTTTACATGTGGAGACTAGCAATGATTGTCTCTATCTATGATGGAATATTCCAAAGATAGTGTTGGGGGACAAAAAAGGCCCCCCCACATTAGAGGGCTCGTGCATGAGATAGAGACCCCACTCAAATGCTTGGAAGAGCCATGGGTGTTGGCAACACTTTTGGAGAGAATAGGTGTATATGAGGTGAAAGGGATGATAGAATATGAGGAAAAATACTCATCATCAGCCTCAGAGGGAAAGGAGGGAGTCTCAGGCCCCTCTTCAGACCCCAACTGGGTGGGTACAAAGACAATGAGTGTAGTTTCTATAAAAAATTAGCAAACCGTGCTCCTCCTCTTGATTCTTTTGATCTAATCCCTACTTGTCATCCTATTGTAGGGTGTAATACTTGACCCCTTATTTGAATTTGACTTTGAATTTCTAGGATATGATCCCCATCCCCATCCCCATCCCCATCCCCATCCCCATCCCCATCCACATATGGGTGGCGACGTCATTGAGCCAGTCCCCGATCATCCTTCCGACACTAATCCTGCTAGTTTTGACCAGTGGCCTAGATCCAAAATTGATAGGATAAGGGAGGAGGAATGCATAGTGTGTGCTATGCTCTAATGGGAGTGCCTTGATTGGGAGCTAGAGCCCCACTCCCTCTCAAATAAATTCTAGATATGGAAAGATCCTGGCTTGAAATGAATCTTATTGGGTAAGATCACGAATGGATCTCAGGTCACCCCACCCCTTCCAGAGGGCCTGACAAAGGGGTTTGATTATAGATATATAGATATGATATGGCCTAGATGGTTTCTGAGGGGGGGGTAGGGGGTCCTCCCCCACCCTATAGATAGATAGAGAGTGAGTGGGGGGGTCGCCTATCTATCACTATGGGACAGTCGATCCCCCCCTCTCTCTCTATATATATAATTATTTTATCTCACTATGACTTATAGAATAAGATAGTTCGTCATTGAAGTGGGTGGGGATTGGATAGATATCTAGGTGACCCCCTCTATTTAGATAGGGACAGATAGGGCCATTCTATTCTCTACGTGATAGGATTGATGGCTCAACGACCCCCCTCTATTTAGATAGGGACTCAACCCTGCCCCATTAAACTCAACTCCCATATATATAAGTAGATCTTATCTATGGTCGAGATGCCCCCTCTCTATATAGATGGGACAGAGCCCCTATTTATTCTATGGGGGGCAGATTGGGAGGCTTATATCTATAGATAGTGGCAAGAACCTGGTTGATAGCTATCTCGGGAGGCTTATATCTATAGAGATAAGCCTCACGATCTGTAGGGTGGAGCCCTCTATATCCCATCTATATAGAGAGGGGGCATCTCGAGCCAACCCCACTGTATCCCACTAGCCAGAGCTCGGGTGTATTCTATTCTCTCTCAGGGCACTGGATAGTGGGTCCTGTATTTGGTTGTATGGGGTTGGGGAAGCTTGAGATGAGAGTGCATCTCCATCTCTATATGGGTGGGGCATCCCTCGCTACAACCCCACCCATATCTATTCTATAAAGAGCTATGCCCCACTCCCTCCTCCCCCTATATATAATTGATCTGATAGATAGGGGTCCCAGCCCCACTCATCTAGTCTATATGGTAATCAACACCCCTATAGAGTCGAGTCTATGATGGCCCTATAGAGTCAAGTCTATATGGAAATCAACACCCCTCTATAGTCTATATGGCCCTATCATGTCTATCTAGTCCCATATAGAGAGAGGGGTGGCACACCCCACCCCTATATAGTAGAGAGTAGAGCTAGAGTAAAGATGGCCTTGCCCTATAGAGTCAAGATGCCCCTCCCAATTATATCTATTCTACAAGGGAGTCTAGATTGAACCCCTCAATAGTCTAGTCTATATAGATAGGGGAGCCCTATCTATCTCTTTGGGATGAGAGATAGATAGATAGATAGATAGATAGATAGATGGGGCCCTATCCCATATATATATATATATGTATATATATATATATATATATATATGTATATGTATATATATATATATGTGTGTATATATATAATATATATGTGTGTGTGTGTGTGTGTGTGTGTGTGTGTGTGTGTTTAAAGGGGCACCCTTGCCTCACCCCATCTATATAGGCAATCCTCGCCCTATCTATATATATGGGGAGACCTATCTATCCCATCTATTATCTTTATCTAGTTAGGGGGGCCCTCTAACTCGAGACATATATATAGAGAGGGGGGGCCTCTAACTCTATCTAACCCTATCTTGGGGGACCCTTGCATCACCCTAGATATATCTATGGGGCCCTATCCCATATATATATATAGAGAGAGGGGGGGGCTCCCTTGTGTCACCCTTGCCTCACCCGGTAATCTAGAACTCCCTATCTATCCCATAGTTATGGGGGTTCCCCCTCTCTATAACTATGTCTATGGGGAGCCCCTCAAGATAGAATTTCTTTGGCCTCTCTATATATAGGGTTTAGCCCCTCTCTATTTAAACTAACTCAACTTTATATGGTTGGGGGTGGCTTCCCCCCCTCTCCCTCTCCCTCTCTATAGAATGGGGATGGGGATGGGGATGGGGATGGGGCGGGGCACTCGCCATCTATCTATCTATCTGTCTGTCTATCTATCTATCTATCTATCTATCTATCTATCTATCTATCTATCTATATATCTATCTATCTATCTATCTATCTATCTATCTATCTATCTATAGGGGGTAATTATTCTCTGGGTGACCTTCTTTACCCCATGTGCACAAGACTGATTCATTTCATTCCTTCTTATTGAATGGGCACTACAACACATGCTTCAGATGAAATAGACATAATACCCCCTATATATAGATATGGGATAGACTACAGAATGAGCACTTACTTCTTACCAAATATATATTTAGGGGGGCACTTTCACATCCCAAATGGGCGTTGGGCACTAGAGGACAGAATGGGCACTGTGCACTAGGGGATAGACTAGCCAGATAAATATATAGGGGGCACTTTTAGACAAATGAAATGGGCACTGGGCACTTTGACTACTGAATGGGTGGGCACTGGGTTCATTCCTACTTTCTGGGTGGGTACTGGGCACTGCCATATCTATATATCTTGACCTACTAGATAGATATATAGGGGGCACTTTCAGACATATCTCATTATATAGGCCCTACCCCACTCTATCCCATATATAGATAGTGGTGAATGAATAATCTATCCATCTCCATCTGGCGATAGTCGAGTCCCTTGGAAAGCTTCTCTAACTCGACAGACTAATCGTATCTAGATATCTATAGGAGCAAGACTAACTACTGACCCATCCTAAGCTATATATATAGATAGGTGATCGAATACAAGCTATTAAACTCTATATAGCTTGACCATCGCTAGATATAGAACTACCACTCGACCTAACCCCCCTCTATATAGATATGGGTATAGGGACCCCTATATCGATATGGCGATAGTTGACCCCATCTAGAGTTCTCCTGATCCACTAATGATAAAGAGAGAGAGTGGTGCCTAGTATTGATGGCTATAGGGTAGTTGTCCCACATCATATGGGTATAGGGAGAAGGTAGTGCCTCATTCTTAGTGGCATTTGCTGGTCCTGACTGGTACTCTAGAGTGGATTGGTTGGTGTCCTCTCCCTTTGGGAATAGAGTGGTTCCTCTCCCCATATAGATAGAGATAGATAGGAGGCCTCCAACTGGAATGGTCAAAGGATATATAGCTAGAGTCTCCCTTGTCCCCCCAAGCCCAAGCATATAGAGTCAATTTTTGGGAGTCAAGAATTGACACTCTCTGATGTGACTCCAACTAGATCTAAGGGATAGATAGATCGAGTGCCGCCCTCTATATATGGGGAGATAGGCTATGGATGCCCTATACTATAGATATATGGCCAGGGCCAACCCATATATATATATATATAGGCTTCCTGGGTTCAAACTCATTCTATCTAGATTCTACTAATTATGCTCGGCCTCCTAGAGCCATAGATAGACAGGGGAGATGGTCCACTATAGTCTATAGTGGGGAGGCTGAGGGGGAGGAGGGAGAGAGCTATATATCTATCCACATTCTATAGTTTAATTTAATTGGCTTGACTCTATAGATAAAGATAGAGATAGAGATAGAGATAGAGATAGAGATAGAGATAGAGATAGAGATAGAGATAGAGATAGAGATAGAGTTTCATTGGCATTGGTATTGGCATGGTATAGATTTTTTTGGCACCCCCCCATAGATAGCCCCTCTATCTATATATGGCCTCTATATATAGATGGGAGTCCCTATCTAAATAGAGGGGGGCAGGGTTGAGTCCCTATCTAAATAGAGGGGGGGCCCTAAGCCATATCATATAAGTGGAGTTGAGTTCCCTCTATGGAGTAGTGAATCTTATCTTGAGTGTAACCCCCCTCTATATAGGGTCAGGTCTATCGAGACATATATATAGAGAGGGGGCTGCCCAACCCCAACTATACAACACCCCAAAGCTAGAGAATAGATAGGATAGGGCTATCGATAGCGGTCGAGAGCCCCCCCACCCATAGTAGATTGAGTATAGATAGGGTTCAACCTCCCTATATAGGGGCCCCAACTGTATATAGTTTTTTGGCAGAGTAGAGATAGTCGATTTATCAATCTCAATCGAACATGATTTATCTCATAGAAAAATTATTATCTCAAGTGGTTGGCTCTTATCTCTGTAGATTAGATAGGCCCCCCCCATGGATAGAGTGGAGATAGTGACCTATGCATAGCATAAACCCCCACCACTATGTAGGGACCTCATGGCCCTATCTCTTATCTGGGGCAGCTCAGCTATGTAACTATATAGCCTATATATCTATCTGGGGAAATAGAACTAAAATCTATGGGGCAGCCCCCCCTCTCCCATAGATAGATATATAGGCTATGTCTAGATAGAGGGGTTGCATAAATGATCCATCACATAGCTTCTCTACCACATACAGACTTCATACAGATACACTGAGATGGCCACTGGCATATGAAAGAATGCCAACTACAAGATGGTGCTACTTTACTTCAACAGTGCTCTTGCTAGTGAATGGAAATGAATTGGAATGGTGCTAATGAGACCAATTAGGATAGGAATGGTGATAACCAACTGGGAGTGATACCAACTGGGATAGAAATGGTGCTACGTGGGCTAGAATACTAGAATGGTGCTCCACCTACCTCCCTATCTTGAACCCCCCGAGATCTTCCAACAACTAGGATAGGAATGGTGCAAGAAATGGTAATTAACCAACTAGGATAGGAATGGTGCAGCATTTATACCAATGACTTGACTCCTCGACTCACTCCATGCTGACACACCCATTGGGTCAACACCAATCCCAGTCACCACCACACCAGAGATCGAAGAACCCAGACCAGCTTACACCATGTCAAATTGAAGAACCAAGGTCAACACCAGTGACTAAAGAACCAAGGACAAAGAGCCTTATCAAACCAAGGACAAGGAGCCTTATCCCTTATCCCTTATCTATTACAGGTTAAGCCAGGCCAGGTAGGCCAAGCAAGAAATCTGTGCCCTCTTGAATGGAGAATGGAATTTTAATCTATGCTAGCTTAAATGGAATCCTTCCTCTTGAATGGAGAATGGAATCCTATTGCTTGAATGGAAATCCATGCCCTCTTGAATAGATATAGCTAGATCTATGGCCCATCCACTTGGGGATTCTATGCTCAAATCTAGGCTAGAAGAGATAGCCCTATCTAAATAGTGGGTGGTCGGAGGGTGCTCTAGCTAGTAGAGTTCACTTCGACATAGATCTTTGATCTTAATTGATTAGACGTGGCAACATAAATAGATAATAGATACGGACCTCTGATCACCAACTTGATAGTTGGTGCTTAGTCCCCTCCACCCCTTATAGTCATAGGCATAGCCATAGTCATGGCATCCTACTATATAGATATAGGGTGATCTAGCTATATGGATATAAGGTAGCTAGTAGGTCATGGAGAAAATAAAATGAGTAACACGCCCTACCCTACCCCACCTATATCTATCTATCATAGATCGATCATAGGGGGGATTCGATCTAGCCAAACATATAGATTCTTATCCATAACCTATATCTGTATAGGGCTCTGGTCAGGTCCCCTATCTATCTATATGGGAAATATACTAGATGCTCCACTCTGATCAAAATAGATGCCTATATATCTATCTGGGGATGGCCTATATGGACTCTTTCTTCTTAGACTCAAGAACCCAACTAGATCTAGATAGGGGCTGCCCCCCACAGATATATAGGCCTATCCCTATCGCCTATCAATTTCTAGAGGGCCCTCTCCTAGCTATCTCTATCTATATAGAGTAGGGTAGGCCGTCGAGAGGCTATATAGAGAGAGGGGTGCCCCCCATAGAGAATAGATATATAGGTCTCCTCAGATTAGAAGAGTTGGGAATGAATATGAAGTCTATCTATAATCTATGATCTATATATTAATATCATATCATATCAGGATAGGAAGATCTAATCTAGTTGGGATGGCCTGGCCCCTCTATCCCCCATATATAGATATGGGGCCCCCTCTCCTCTATATCAGGCCCCCTTGGACTTTTTAGGGGCCATACCAATCCATACCATAGTTGGTTTCCCCCATATAGAGAGAAGGGGCCATCAGGCCCCCCCATATCTAGATAGGGCCCATATCCATTCCATATATATAGAGGGCCAAAAAACCCCTATATATAGATATGGCTTGGGGGGGCACATAGATAGGGGGCCCACCCCATATAGAGTAGAGATAGGGGTCGAGCCCCAACTCTATATAGTCTTCAGTCGAGTCCCTCTCCCCTAGCTATCTAGAATATAGAATCTAGAATCTATAGTAGGCTGTCGGAGCACACGGATGATATCTCCCCATGGCCCATATATATATATATATATATATATATATATATATAGATAGGGCACTCGACCCCCTCTACATATATGGGCCTAACCTTTATCCATATAGCTATAGCCTCCCCCCCTCTCTATAGAAATGGGGATTTGATCTATTCCATTGCCATAGTTCAAATAGAAAGGGACCCTCCCCCAACTCTATATAGACCCCCAGGCATAGCATAAATATAGAGCTGTTAGTGGCCTCCCCTCCCCTTTGTAGAGATGAGCCCTTAAAAATAGATTTATTTTGATTTGATTTGATTTCAAGGGGGGGTTAGTGAGTGATCTCATCTTATTAGACTGACTATATTGATTACATAATCACGTAACATCAGATAGACCCTTTAGCCCTTATACCAAGCTAACCTGGCAACTCCCTTCCCCCATACTTACTATAGATAGGGAGATAGGGAGCTGAGCTTCTAGATCTATCCATATGATCATATCTAGTTGGGGTTGGGGCATTGATGCGTTAGGAATGGCTCGTATAGAAACCAACCCTATAGATGAATGGATGAGGATGAGGAGCATGCCCCCCACCCCACTATCTATACCCTATACATCGACCATACCATAAATAGAATAGTTCACTTTGTCAGGAGAGTGCCAGTTATATAGATAGGGATAGGGCCGTTGGTCGGCCTCCTCGACTGCATGAGTTAAGTTTTGGCCCCATCTATAGAGTGAGAGTTGGGTGCCTATATCTATATAGGGGTGCACCGATAGGGAGTATAGGGACCTCACCCCCTCCCCCCTCTATATATAACTCTATATGGGATATATAGGGAGTTATATAGTTCAAGGCCATTGGCCCATCCCATATAGATATACGATATAGGGCCATCCATCCCTGGCTCGACCTAAATGAACCAACCTAACACCTAGAAACCTATATGATCATACAGTCACCATGATTAGATAGTGGGGAAAACATGAAGTTAGGTCAGGTACAAATGTAGTTGGCCCCTCTCTCTATATGGGGCATGAATGCTCCACCCTATAGATAGATATATAGGGGTTGCTGAAATCAAATCAGTTGAGAGTCGAGCCAACACCCATTATTGCATATATAGATCTAATCCCCACCCCCTATCTATATATAGATGGGCCTATATATCTATACGAGATAGGGGCCCACTAGGACTGGTGAGAGAGATAGTTAAGATCTGTAGAGAACCCTATACCTATCTACCAAGCATTGAATGATTAAGCTATTCGTGATGGCCCCTAAAACTACCATATCCATATCTACAGAGGGGGAGGGGTAGGGGCTCAGGAGGATCTAGATTAGATATAGCTGGGGTAGCCAAAAAAACTATATATAGAGGGTCCCTAGCTATTTATATACCGACCTCAGGGCCTATATATATATGGCCATTAGGAAAGGAGCCCTATATATTATCAGGGGCGGCTATCTATTTAGTTTTAGTTGGCACCCCTATATATAATATGGTGGTCTGATATGCTCCTTGATCCCAACTAGAGCCCAAGCTACGAGTGTGGTTATCCAAAGGCCCTATAGATCTATGGGGCCATAGGGAGAGGAGATACATTTACCCCCCGTGGATAGATAGGGTGATCTGAGTGTATCATTATCCGAGTCACTACCCTATATAGATAGATAGATAGATATTGGTGAGCGCATAGGATTCCTTCTTTCTTATCCCTTCTCTGTTATCTACATCCATTATTTGAGTGGCGCATAAATGGATTATCCAACCCTATATATATAGATAGGCCTCTCTGGTGCTTTCCTGATTGATCTAGCATCTAGCCCATATAATAGAATTGTATTGGAACCCCAACTACCAACTACAAACTCATACCAATGACTATAAGCTTCTATTATACACTACTAACTTAAACTACTATCTACAAACCTCAACTCCCCCTATAGATCTATGGGCAAACACTGGGCACTACTAACCTCAACTAGGCATATATATCTATATAGATAGATATATATAGATAGGGGCATGAGCATGACCATTCTAAAGCATGACCAACCATTTCCCCTATCTCTATGTGGCTACCTATGGCCTCAGCCTCCCAAAAAGCTATAACTATCGATGCGAGGCCCCCTATCTCTATGTGGCTATCTATGGCCTCAGCCTCCCCGAGGTAGCTTCTCCACTCTTCAATTTAGTTTAGGGGGGCACCCCCTAACGGATAGACTCTTAATAGTTCTCTAAGATAGAGAAGAGACTATACCATCTAATATCCAAGAGAGTTTCTCACACTCAACGAATGAATGTGAACATATCCATCTAACCACATTTGCATATGCTCAGCCTGTGAGAGGATGGATGCCGAGGGCCCCTATCTATATAGCTGCACTTAATTAAGATAGATAGATAGTTTCTAGATAAATAGATAGGGCTTACATATATAGATCCAATCCCAAAAGCCCACTCTATCTATCCCATATAGATAGATAGGGTGCCAGCCTATATATTTATCCAATCCCCACCCCCTGTCTATATATATATGGAATATATATATATATATATATAGCTTGATTATGAGTCGAGGTTGTAGATAATATAGGGCAGGGCATTGACCCTATCTATATATTGCTTTACTCTATATGGTATGGGGTGAGCGGAGCGTAGCATATAGACTTGACTTCATATGGATATATAGGCTACCCTGCCCTGCCCTGCCCTATATTAGAGATGAGTAGAGATTGGGCCCCATCTTGAGCATAGCTTAATGATATATTTATGAGATAGATATGTAGATGGGGGTCTCAATGATCTCATATCAAATAATATATCCCTATCTATATATGTAAGCCCTATCTATTTATCTGGCAATTATCTCATGAGAAGAGATAGGGGCCCCCTCGGCAGTTGAGTGCCTATGCCTATATAGATAAGGTCCATGGGTTTAGTTCACATCAAAAATCTCCCATATAGAGAAGAGATAGGGGCCCCCTTCCCAGATAGATAGGGCTCCTCCCCCAGCTCCAACTCTAGCTCTTGCTCCAGCTCCAGCTCCAGCTCTAGCTCTATATAGTAGGCCATCAGGGCATATCTACTATCTATCCTTAACTGTATAGATAGATGGCCCCATCTCTCTACCCATCTATCTACCCTGTATAGAGATAGAGATAGAGTAGATAGGCCAACCCAATTATTCTATTTTGATTGATCAAGATGGATTTGTATGTAATAGACTAACTTGATTTCAATAGGGAGAGCCTATTATAGAATAGATATAACTGCCGCTCGACCCCCCCTCTATATATCTATCTGGGGGGAGGTCATTGATCAATATGATATATGAGCTACACAAGATGGATTTAATTGATATGCTGGGATACCCTATCTGGATACGGTTACCACCAGCCTGATTCATTCTCTGGCCCCATGTGATTACCATGGAGATAGATAGGGCCACTAATTCCATCATCATAAGTCCAAGATACCATGGAGATAGATAGATAGGGCCACTAATTCAATAGTTATATATACAATAGGCAACTGGCACCCCCATCTATATATCTTGCCATATATAGATATAAAGAGGGGGGCCCCTATCTATATAGATAATCAACAATGACTAATGACATAAATGACCAGTGGTTGAGCCCCTCTGCCTTCCCTAATCTATCTCCATCTATAGGTAGTTCTGCCTTCCCTGAATCCATCTCTATCTGTAGGTAGGTCGAGCGCATAAATGCTAATCTCTTAATAGGGCCCCCTATCCTATAGACCATATATACAGGCTAGTGCCACCCTATTCTATGCTAGATGGAGATAAGCTAGAGGTGGGGGTAGGTGCCCCCTCCCTTAGTATCTATCAAACTGGGGGAGGTGCAGGAGTAGCTAGCATAGGGCAACTAGTCAAAGAGAATATTTGGTAGGGGCTTAGACCCTAGACAATAGATAGGGATAGGGGTGGTGGCTGCTCTTATCAATCATGATAAACTAGAGGTGGGGGGAGGTGCCCACTTCAATCGGTAGATAGGGGTGCACTTAAACCCTATATATCTTATCTGATAGGGGTGGTGGCCACCTATACTAGTAGATAGGGTAGGTGCCCTAAGGTATCTATCATAAGAAACTAGAGGTGGGGGTAGGTGCCCACCAGGAGCCCCCCTCCCCCCTCCCTATATATCTTATCTTATCTTATCTTATCTTATCTTATCTTATCTTATCTTATCTTATCTTATCTTATCTTATCTTATCTTATCTTATCTTATCTTATCTTATCTTGAGCGTAGCCCCCCAATATATAGAGCCCCTCTCCCCTCTCTATATATGGGATAGGAAACTAACTCAACTTTATAGGGTTGGGGGTGGGACCCCCCCTCTTGACCCTATATAGAGAAGGGGTCCCAAAAAAACTCTATCTAATGAGGGGGTCACCTCTGGCTTATCTTATCTTGAGCGTAGCCCCCCCAAATATCTATTTGCTTTGGCCCAAGCCCTATATATCCCATATAGAATCTAGAATCTACAGATAGAGGGGAGGGGGTGCCACCCTATAAAGTGGATTTAATGGGCTAGACTCTATATATAGAGAGGGCCAACTCTATATTATATTGAGGGGCTCGATCTATATCTATCTATCCATGGGGTGTAGCGAAGACCTAATCTAGAGATCTCAACTGGCTAGACTTCACTGAGATAGATGGGGGGTTATCGTATCATGTAGATAAGACTGATAGAAACTCAACTATAGAGTGTGCCCCCTCCCCCAAATATCTAGTTTTTTGGCCTCCCCCTCTCCCTCTATATAGAGTCAATGGGGGGTCATCGTATCACATCTATAATCTAGACTAATAGAAAATCAACTCTCTCTTATAGATAGATAGGGCAATCCGGTCCCAACTCTATCTTAACTAAACCAAACTAAACTAAACTCTATGGGATAGATAGATAGGGCCCTATCTCTATCTATAGATATGGTCTCCATCTAGCCCCTATCTCCCTATCATTCCCATATCTATAGAGAGGGCTATGCTCACCCCAATATAGAGGGGCAAACATTGGCTTGGCCAATATAGAGAGATCTCTATCTCTAGCTTGATAGGGGCAGGTGGGTGCATAGCCGCCCCCACCATAGAAGCCTATAGCCCTATCGCCATATCCATAGATAGGGATAGGGGGTTTTGCCCCCATATAGATAGAGGGAGAGGAGAGATTCTCTCCCCACACCCACACCCACGTAGTTTGTGGCTAAAGGCTAGTTCTTTTCCCCCATAGGTCTAATCTAAAATAATGCCTCTCTCTGCCTCTGATAGAGGTAGATATAGATATAGAGATTGGTAGTGAATTGAAAGGAGAAATCACATTTCACCATGACAAAACGTGCCAATGAGCATTCCTCCATCATCCCACGGAGTTCTAATCATAAATCTTCCTCTTCAAACATCTGGCTGCCCTTCTTACAAGACAGAGTGGAGCTTCATATCAGGGAATTGAACTCCTATGCTCCCTATCAATACGAGGAGATTGGGGATCTATTCCTTGTTGTAGACTAAGTAGCTAAGGAGTTCTCATATCCTCCTCATCTGCCCCATCCACTTGGGTGACCAAATCTTGTGCTTTATGGGGTTTACTAATGGGAGAGACCCACCTTTTCTCTTGTTTGGAAAGTGTCCTCCATATTTTTTAGAGAAAGGACTCCTTCGATGGGGCAATGGATGGGTTTGATCTATTTATATTCCCTGATGTCAACAAAACTGGCAAAATCTATGAGGAAAGTTGGGGAGAATGGCTCCACCTTCTCTCGGGGTAGCCTTGTTCTCTTCCTTGCCGATATAAGCCAAATTTTTAGAGGAAAAATATGCCAATTGTGTTGATGAGTTCCCCCCATCAACCTATCAAAGGCTTGCTAGATGGATCTTGTGTTCAGTTTATAGTTCCCCTTCTAGATCTGATCGCCCTTCATCAACTATTTTGGGTCGAGCCAGATCCAGATAGTAGTGATATTTTTATGTCTGAAGAGGAAGAAATCGAAGCACGCTTTCTCTCAACCCTACTAGATTTGCTCCTAAAACACACTTTTCAAAATACTGGGGGATGAAATGTAAATGAAAATGAAAATTAAAGAACCTTCAAAAACCAGATTCCTATCTCATGTCAATTCCCTAGAGAGAGATATCGCCAATGATAAAGTTTTAGAGGTGGGGGTGAGGGGCGAGCTATCATGGATAACTGGTGATGGGGACAACTGGGCTATGCCCTATCTAGAGAAAACTCCAACTCCTCTATCTATAGATGGAGATGGTGGCTCATCTATATCTATGGCGCCCCACTAAACTAGGGAGAGTAGGAGGGGAGAATGGTTTAAGCCCATTACTATGTCTATAGAGGGCATCGAAGACTCCTAAATCCCATGGGATGTGATCCTACTCACCTTCCTCCTCTCCTTATTATTACTCTTGGCTCTCACCATCTGGTGAACCTCTATGGTGGTTGTGGACCCACCTTCCCCATCCCATCCCCATCTAGAGCTATTCATGGGAGCTGAGAGGCTGTTGAAGGAGCTTATTCATGGGAGTTGAGAGGCTATTTAAGGAGCTATTCATGATAGTTGAGAGGTTGAGAGCTATATGTAGTTGTATCCTCTCCAACTTTAGCTTTTTTGATGCATCTATAGGGTTGTTCGGTGTGGCTGCCATATGGTTACTTGAGATTTTCAAGTTCATCCTTCATATCTTATTCCCTGGTAGTAGGGGAGATCTAGATCCAGGGGGGATGTCTCCACCTCCCGGTGAACCTATATCTAATCCTCTAGCTATATCTGGTCCTAGTCTTGAGATCACAACCATTTCATATCTCTTTGCCCTACCCCCAAGAGATGGAGTCTTCTCTATGGACCACCATGGCTTATATCCAGATTGGACCAGAGAGAGTCCATTTTGAAGACCTCAAATGATTAGGGAAATGGGTGTATGGGGACCAATTTACCCAAAACATTTTGGATCGCTGATCTTCAAGGCCAAAAATTATTGATCCTTTTTGCCTTCCTATACCTGGAGAAGAGGGTGCATCAGAGAAAGATAAATAGAATAGTTAGAGATAGAGATACATTTTTATAGGGATAGGGATAGGGATAGAGTTTCATTGGCATTGGCACAACTTTATTGGTAGAGGAAAGCCTCTCTATCTATAAAACTAGAACTGTCGACATAGAATTGAATCAGGGTGAGCAATAGATCTTCATCTTATGTTTCAGCTTAGTCACGTCAAGAATAAGGCTTGTTCTTGATGTTGATATTTAGGGTAGGGCGAGTCAAGGTTAGTGGTGGCCATCGGGCTGGGGAGGGGAAGGCCCCCTCCACTCGTGTCTTATCCAAGCACAACATAAGTGCCATATGAACTGTACTAATTGATCGAGATCGATCAAACCTAATGAAGGTAATGTCTTCAGGAGACATGACAAAACATTGATTGGCTTGATCCCCTCCCCCTCCTCTTGATAGATATAAGATAGAAGATATATAGATGGGGGCACAGTCTAGATTTTCTTGGCACCCCATATATATATATATATATATATATATATATATATATATATATATATATATATATATATATATGTTTAGGGGATGATGGGGGTAGGGCCTATCTAATCCCTATCTATAGATACCCCATAGAGAGATTTAAAGTATGGTATTCGTGACCCTATCTCTCTATGGGCCAATGACTAGTCTATATGGGGAAGGTGATATATAGGGTAGTCGTATCACATAGATAATAGAATGGATGGCCCTATCCATATTGACCCCCCCCTCTCTTTAGATAAATAGATAGATAGATAGATAGATAGATATAGAGAGGGGAGGCCAATCCCCTCTAGATATTTGGGGTGAGCGGGTGCCTATTATCTATTTATTCTATAGGGATAGGGGTGCTGACTCGATATAGCCACCCCCCCCATAGATAGGGTGGCATGACATCGATCGAGTGCCATATATAGATAAGGCAGTTACCCCCCTTTGTTTAGATAGGGGATTAGATATATATCCTCAGCCTATCAGCTAGCTGAGTGCTATGGCTATATAGAGTCACCTCGACCAACGAGAGAGGAATCAACCCATATCTCCATATCTTTTTCTATATAAGTTTGGTTTGGTTTGGAAGATTGGATTGGTAGACACTAGAGTTTAGAAGTTTAGAATATAGGTTTAGGTTTTTAGTATCTCAAGGGGCATGCAACAACCTCAGACTCTGGCTATATAGAGTCATAGTCTCCCAAAGCCAACGAAGATCTCTGATCCTGAGAGGAGCCGTATGAGGTAGAAGCTTCATGTACAGTTTTGAAGTCAAGCCTTTCTAGCAATGGGGCTTAGGGACCGATATGATGATTGGTTTAGGTAGGTGGCCTACATGAATGACCCTATAGGGAGACCCAAATTAGAAATTAGATATCTAATATCAGTTCGATCATGAGCATGGACCCACCCTTCCTCGAGAATAGAGAAGGGAAATATAGCATGTTGTAAGAGAGAGGTGCTCATGATGATTTTAGAGATGAGGAATGCGAGTGAAAGTGAGCTAGCCTTTCAGTGAAGTTGAGTCCATTTTGGGCCACCAAACCCTGCAACCATATGTTGTAACACTCCTTGCCTTCTGAGGGTGCCTAGGGGATGGGCCAAATAGAGGCCAAGGATTACCCACCTAGGGGGGACAAATGGCCATCTCAGAGTGGAACATCAACCTATAGGCAACATTGACAAGACCCAACACAAGGGAAGGCACGCCTGATTGGGAGTCAAAGGATCCATAGTACCTACCTACCCCATCGATTGGAAGGACCAGGTAAGGGATCTATTATCTAAAAATGAATGATTTGGATACCACCTTTCAATTAGATCAGTCTCTGATCACCCTCTCCTATTGCCATATCTATCTATCTATCTATCTAGGGGGCAGCTTTATATAGATATAGAGAGTCGGCCCCTATATATGGGCCCGACCCCGGCCTACTCTATATAGCTTATATAGCTATGAGCAATAGCAAACCCACCACTATCTAGGGGATTGATAAAATAGATCCCATCCTCATCCCCATCCCCATCCCCATTCTATAGAGAGGGAGAGGCCACCCCCAATATAGAGAGCCCATTAAACTCTATAGGGTGGCCTTAAATATTTAGTTTTCTATATGGGTGTTAGTTTAAATAGAGAGGGGCTAGATATTTGGGAGAGGGGGGTAGCTATGGTTATATAGAGTTAGTTAGAGTGCTTCCTTTAGATCCATCTATGGCAACCCCTATCTATCTCTATCTCTATCTCTATATATGGGGGGACTGACTAGATCTAGATCCCTATATATAGATATGGCGATGGCCCTTATCCTTATATAGATTAGATTAGATTAGATTAGATTAGATTAGACTAGATAGGGGGTTTCTCAAGAGATTGAGGACCCCCCTACAGCCCATTAAACTCAACTTCACTTTATATGGTTGCCAGAAAAACTATATATAGTTGGGGGTGGCCCAAGATAGAGTTGGCCCCCCTCTCTCTCTCTCTCTATATATATAGATGGAGTTAGATAGAGTTAGAGGGGCCCTCAAGCACTATATATCTATCTGGGTTAGATCAAATTAGATCAAATCAGATCAGATCTATATAGGGGGAGGGGGGGCTTAGATAGATCTAATAACCTCCCCATCCCCCTCCCCCCCTCTATATTGGTATTGATATTGATATTGATATGGGATAGATAGGGCTTTGGGGGGGCCCTCTCTCTCTATATGGGGAGTTAGATAGAGTTTAGTTTATTTTAGTTTAGTTTATATAGAGGGCTAAAAGAACTAGATATTTGGGCTAAAGAAACTCTATCTAGGGCCCCCCTCTCTATTTAGATGGGGTTTTTTTGGCCCTCCCCCCTCTATTATAACTCTAACTCTAACTCTAACTCTAACTCTAAATAGATATATCCCTATCCCTATCTAAACAAGAAGGGTGCAACGACCATATATATAGTTAGGCTCTGATAGAATAGATCTATTTAGGGGCCAGATCTGTGTGGATGCCTCCCCCAATCTATAGATCTCATTCATCTCCCACTACTCTACTAGATGGATGCCTCACTAGAGAGATCTATAGGCTGAATGGTGAATGGATATGTGTGGATATAGGGCTGGCTCTCTTTCTCCTTTATCTCATCTCTCTCTCATAGGGCGGGCTCTCTTTATCTCTATCATAGGGTAGGGCTCCCCAAATAGATAGATAGATAGATAAAATCCACTCTCCACTCTGTTCCATTGCTCAAAGAGTCATGATGACATTGACAAATGATATCAAGTTGGGAGGGAAATATGCCATTTGCTGCTATTCCATTCATTAGTGTATTAAGTCCGAAGGGTATCTCAATCTATAATGAAGAAATGATAGTAGCTCGTCGTTCCATAGGATTTCTAATATTCAATCAGAGGAGTTTGGGTAATACTTCCAAAGCAACATTTGAGGGTAGAATCAGGGTTATTTAGAGGGAATTGTACCAATTCCTCAATCTCAATGAAGTGGTGTCTCCAAAATCCAAGGAATGCCAACAATTACTTAGGATCAGCTTGCATTCAATTACACTGGAAATTGTAGAATCACTACCGAATGAGATGGCATGATGTGCGCCTAAGTGCAAAAGGATAGTGCAAGCTGTGTCATGCCAAAACCTAAATGTGGAGTCGGCAACACCTCCAAATGCCATTTCTTCCCATTGCATCTATCTTCAAGATGATATAGTCATAGGTTTTCACTCCTCAGTGATTGAGAAATTTGTCCCCGATATGGAAAAAGCTTTTCCCATAGAATCAATCTGAGAAGGGCTTAGTGGTATCAAGATGCAAGAATGGAAAATAAATGAAATAACACTAAAAAGAACTACCTAAATCAACTAAATGAGATGCTACCACCCCTATCTATATCTACACAATGGAGAGAAAGAACCTAAGAACATAAAGGAGTGGAAAAGAGAAGATATATAAATAGGGGATCAGGAGAAGGCCTAGATATACATAGAATGTCTCTCAATCCCCTATCTATATATCTCGAGTTTGTATCTATATATATAAATAGGGTGACTTAGGGCCTTCTCATTTGAGTTAGGGTCCAAGGGGGCACGTAGGAGGTTAAGGGATGCCCTATAGTTCTATTTGGGGGAGGCGGCCCTATTCTATCTCATGGATGAGGAGGTCAATCTGCCTACCTTCACATGCCACTAAGGGGACCCAACCCACTCAACCAACTTCCAAGTCAACTATCATCTACCATCTAGGCCATCTCATCTGGGCATGAATGGACTAGGCCCCCAATCTGATTAGAGCCCTAATTAGAGTCTAATAGTCTAGTCATAGTAATCTAGATAGTCATCGTGATCAACCCCAATCCCCTCTAGATAGATGGGCCCAAGGAGGGGGAGGAGGGGCATGAATAGACAGGGCCCCTACCCCTGATTGGAGTCTAGTAGAGTAGTGTAGATGGTCATTGTGATCGACCTCAATCCCCTCTAGATAGATGGGGATGGGGATGGGGATGGGATGGGTGGTCTATGATTGATATATAGGTAGGGTGGCCTCCCCCTCTCTATATATCACTATGGATATGGCCTCTCTATTGTGTTGAGGTCACTCTCATGACCTACCCTATTGAAAGGGAGAGGTATGCGCTCGAGAGAGAGGACCTCTACCTTTCATTTTTCAATAGGGAATATACCTCTCCTCTACCTTTCAATAGGGAAGGGAAGGGAAGGGAAGGGAATAGAACTTTTCAACCTCTACCTTTCAATAGGGAAGGGACTAGACACTAGAATTTTTCAATAGGGCAGGGCATAGGGAGCTCTAGCCCATATCGATATTGCAAAGGGAATAATCCATTTTATTTTAGATTCATTTCATTGATCTCTCTCCCATGATGACTAGGAAAAAACAAATAAGAAATTCCACTTTGAATTCTGGACCTCAACATCTTGCTGCTCATGGTGTTCCACGATCAGTATCAAAAATGGATGGAGAAGTGGTGGAACATGCGGAACCACATATTGGATCACTCCATAGAGGCACAGAGAAATTGATGGAGTATAAAACATATCTTCAGGATCTACCCCATTCTGATCATTTAGAGGGTGATCACGGAGTCATTGAATGAAGTTCATTTATTCTGTCTATAGAGACAGTGAGGTAGAGATGACTAAGTGACACATAGAATATAGTGGCAACAACATCATGTCGTAGAGAGATGGAAACTCCTCGAGTGGTAGTGGAATGATGTGAATGTGAGATTTGGAATGATTAGAATACATCCTCCCCTATGTGTTAGAGATCCAAATTGAGTGCACCATAGAGGGTAGAGGGTGGATGGGAGGGATTCAGATGATGTATATGTATATACATTTCTTTTGGAGAGGTCCTTATATATTCTCTCACTATGGGGTGCTTGACCTACCTATACCTATCACTATCAATAGGGTAGGGCTCTCATTCATGCACTTAGATTTTATATTGGCATTAGTGGGCATAATCTCACACTCACATGGTCTTTGCTGAGAGATAGGAGCATTCGATGGAACTAGTGAACTACACTTCTCACTTTTGGATGTGTGGGACAGAGGGCTCATGGTACCTGCTACCAACCCTTTTGCTTTGGGAACTATGTGAACAGAGAGTGGGTAGAAGGGAAAGAGATCCTCATACAGATGGATACAATGGAATGGGTTGGTGCCCTAGCTATCTCTGTCTATAGGGGTAGGGAGAGGAATCAATCATAGAGTGATGAAAGAAGAGATGGAATTCGAGCTTTTTTTATGAACACCGCCATCCTAGTTATGGGTTATAGAGAAATGATAGGTCATATTACTTCTAGAATAGAAGAGAATAGAATAGAATAAAATAGAATAGAAATGCCCCGATTGAGGGCCTAAACCCATATATCTAGGGGGTCCTTGGCCTCCTTAACCCCATATATAGATAGATAGAGAGGGGGCCTCCCCCTCAGCCTTCCCGAGCCCCTAGAAATAACTACTATATAGAGAGAGAAGGAGAGGGAGAAGGAGAGGGAGAGGGAGAGGGAGAGGGAGAGGGGGCCCAAAGAAATAGAGATTTGGGAGAGGCCACCATAGAGTTTAACTGGCTCAGGTTCACTATGATAGATAGAGATAGAGGGCATAGTCTATATTGATATAGAGGGGTATTCGCTACGCTCACCCCCACCCCCATGGTATAGATTTTTTTGGCACAAGATAGAGTTTCTTTGGCCTCCCTATATATCTTATCACTATATCTATAGATATGGGATATGGTGGCACCCCATATATAGCCATATAGAGTTGAGTTTAATGGGGCCCCCAGGCCATATCATATAAGTTGAGTTGAGTTTAATGGGGCCATATAGAGTTGGGGCCATATAGAGTTGAGTTTAATGGGGCCCCTAGGCCATATAAGTTGAGTGGGGATTAGAGAGGGGGGGCCTTATGCCCTATAAATTTAAGGGAAGGCCCCCAATAGATAGAACCCATTAAACTCCCCATATATATATATATATATATATATATATAGGCACTTTATATGGTTGGGGGTTGCCAACTATATACAGTTGGGGGTGGCCTCCCTATATCTACCTTATCTTGAGCATAGTGAATATTATAGACTCTTATCTTATCTTGAGCATTGCCCCCTCTCTATATAGGGTCTATTGAGACATATATATAGATGGAGTAGCAAATATGATAGACTCCCATATATATATAGATCTCATAGCGAATACCCATATCTCTATAGAGGGGGGATGTCAGCCATATCTTATCTATATATAGGGGGCAAAGCCCTTGGCCTCCCAGAGCCATTTATATCAACCCCCCTATAGATTGATTGAAGCCAACTCTATATTTTCAGCGCGAGGGCAGTATAGAGTTTCATTTAGATATCCCCTGTAGATAGATCCACCCCCCACCCATATAGATTAGAATCTATATATGGGGTGGGGGTGCCACCATATACCATATCTATAGACATAGGGATAAGATATATAAGGAGCCCCCCTAGATAGATCTAACCCAAATAGATATATAGGGCTTGTGCCAATGAAACTCTATACTATGGGGGGGCACTATCTATTTAGATATATAGGAGCACCCCCACCCCATATATAGATTTAGTGAGTAGAGATAGTGGGCCTCCTCGAGAGTGTTGGGTCGGTGTGAGGGCCCCCATATTAGATAGGGGAACTTAATTCTCTATACCCATATGGTGAGGGCCTATCTAATACATATCCCATATCCCATATATATAGAGGGGGTGGGGGTGGGGGAGGGGGAGGGGTCTCATGAACCTAGATTAGATAAATGGGCTGCCCATATCTATATAGATAGGGCCTTGATATATCCCATATATATATATATATATATATATATATATATATCTAGAGGGGCCCCCTATCCATCTATAGACCCCTATCTAACCCATATCCCATCTAGTTAGAGGGGGAGGGGGTGTAGTATGTATATAGTTAGATAGATAGGGGCACTCCTAGATAGATAGAGGGGGGGCTACCCATATCTATCTATCTAGGCCCCCCTCCTCTATCTATCTGGGAGGGCCTATCTAATTAATAAATCTATATGGTCTCGTCTCACCCCCTCACCCTCCCCCTCTATAACTATGTCTATGGGATATGGGCATCCATCTGGATATAGAGAATTGCACTCCTAGATAGGATAGATTAGATATATTGCCCATATATATATATATATATATATAGATAGGGCCTTGATATATCCCATCTATATATATATAGAGGGGGCCCCTATCCATCTATATACCCCTATCTTAATTATGGAGCATAGCCCCTCTATATATAGATGGGAATTATCTTGGCACTCGCAATCTATATAGAGGGCTCCCTATAGATCCCATCTATATATAGAGAGGGGGCCCCTATCCATCTATATACCCCTATCTATCTCATATCCCATAGACATAGTTCTAGAGGGGGAGGGGGGAGTTAGTGAACTACTCCCAGATAGATATATAGGCTCCCCTATCTATCCCATATATAGAGGGGCCCCCTATCCATCTATATACCCGTATCTATATCTATCTCACATAATATGTATATAGTTAGATAGATAGATAGATAGATAGATAGATAGATAAATAGGGGTATATAGATGGATAGGGGACCCCCTCTATATATATGGGGTATATAGGTAGAAATTGAGGGCCTATCTAATCTATATATGGGTGGGGCTCAGCCTAGCAGCATGAGGGCCTCCCTATTTAGATTTTATATGGCTCGGCCTCCTGAGCACTCTCTATATAAGGGAACTCTGGAGAGTCCCATTGGCCGAGTGGAATCCTAGTTGGCGAGCTCCCATGGAACTCTCTATAATTTAGTTATGGTCCATTGCCCCCCTCTACCAATGTTTAGATAGGGATAGATATAGTTCTAGTTATATCTAGAGGGCCCCTTCCCCCCTTCTATATAAACTCCACCTAACTCCCCATATATATAGAGGGGGGGAGGGCCCCAAGATAGGGTTTTTTTGGCCCCCTCTCTATATATATATATATGGGGAGCCCATTAAACTCTATAGGGTGGCCCTCCCCCCCTCCCCCCTCTATATAAACTAAACTAAACAAAACTAAACTAAACTAAAGTCTATCTAACTCCCCCATATAGATAGTATAGAGAGGGCTAAAGAAACTCTATCTTGAGGGGGCCCCAGCTATATAAGATATATATATATATATATATATATATATATATATATATATATATATATATATATATATATATATATATATATATAGAATATAGAAGCTATATAGTGGAGCCTATATATCTATTTGGGACCATCTTGTCGGGGCCCTATCCGTATATGGCCTCTACTGCAACCCTCCCCCTTCCCCCTTCTATATAGATGGAGATGGGCCCTCTATCCTCTATCCCATATAGAGAAAGGGAGGGTGGGCGGGCGCCTATATATAGATATAGATAGTGATATAGAAAGTGATATAGATATAGATATAGATAGTGATATAGATATAGATATAGATGGGGGAGTATAAATGCCCCATAGATAGATAGGGCGCCAGTCCTCGACCTACCTAAAGCCATATATCTATATAGAGGGGGGTTGAGCACCTTATAGCTGCCCCCCAGATAAGATAGCCAAATATGTAGATGTCTATTATTCACTACTCCATCTATATATATATATATATATATATATATATGGGGGTAGGAGAGAGCAAGAGAAAAAATGCCTGCCCCCAGCCCACCACTATCTAGGGGATAGGGGCCCTCTCCTGTGGGTCACCCTAGATAGAGTCAGGTTCGCTATCGCTCACCCTGACTCTATATATCTATATAGCTGGCCCTCCACCCTCCCAATAGATATCTATATATAGGGGTGCCATCTAATCTATATAGATAAGGGTGGCCCTATATATAGATATCTGACTCTATATTAGATTCTATAGCCACCCTCAACATATATAACCCACCACTCTCTAGGGGGGCCCTCTACCCTCTATATAGAGAGATGGCCCCCCTTTATAGTGATGGCATGGGCCCTAACTCCCATATAGAGAAAGGGGGGTGGGTGGGTGGGTGGTCCCCTACATATAAAATTCCCATATCATATAGAGATAGGGCTTCTAGGATCTCCTCTTTGTTGTTTTGAAGAAGACTAAGTCATCACTCACCTGGGAGAGAAGTGGCCCCAATCTCAAATCTCATGTAAGTAATAGACTTGAATTGAATAGATGGGGGATCCATCAAGTGGGAGAGCCATGTTATGGGTGACCTTATTGCATAGTTCAGAGAGCACTTGTGCATGTGAATCTATATGATGGTCCAAAGGTTAGGGACTCAACTACCTATATAACTATTTAGAGGGGACTATCTAGAGTCTAGTTGGCCCTAGTGAGAGATTGAGGGACAAGATAATATAGAGTTCTCTATATAAGATAGATAGGGGGTGGGGGAGCCAATGGCCTCGGCCTACTCTATATATAGTTAGACAGTATATAGAGGTGGGGTGGGGGGGACTGCCCCTAGATAGTGGTGGGAGAGAGGCCCCGATGGCCTCCCCACTCTTTTAAGGGAGGCTACCCCCTAGATAGTGGTGGGAGAGAGGCCTTGATAGCCTACCCTACCCCTACCCTACCGTACTAGATATAGCTTTGGCCCCTCTACCTCTACCTCTACCTCTACCTCTACCTCTACCTCTACCTCTATATTTAAACTCAACTCTATATTGGAGGGCCCCTCTAACTCGAGACATATATATAGAGAGGGGACCCAAGATAGAGTTTCTTTGGCCCCTTCTATATAAACTCTATCTAACTCCCCATATATATAGAGAGGCCCCCTCCCCAAGCCCTATCTATCCCATATCAATATCAATATCTATATAGAGGGGGAGGGGGAGGGGGACGGGGAGGGGGTTAGATCTATCTAAGGCCCCCCCTATATAGATCTAGATTTAAATCTTCCATATATAGATTAGATAGGCCCCCTCTCTATATAGATGGGATATATAGGGCTTGAGGGGGATACAGGAAGAATGGATAGTCGACTAGATAGTCAACCCACTAGTTAAGTGCATGAATCTCTTGATTGACATAAATAGGGGTCGAGATAAATGGAAATGGCATTTGCTTCAGATTTGCCTAGCAATTTTGTCATTGACCCTATTCACATTTCTATGATGGGCTAGGAACACACTCATTCTTCAACTGTAGAGAAACTTTGAAATTGTGAGGTACCATTATGGGCTCAATATATACGAGTGTCATTTCACAAAATCACTTGAATTTTGAATCATTTACTTGTTCCAACCACTCATGCTATGGATGTGGGAGCATTAACCCCATTCTTGTGGGCTTTTGAGGAGCGGGAGAGATTGTCGGAATTTTATGAGAGAGTCTCGAGAGCCAAGATGCATGCCAATTACATACAACCAGTTGGAGTGGCACAAGATCTGCCTCTTGGCTTATGCTGAGATATTTATGACTTTACACAACAATTCACTTCCTATATTGATGAATTAGAAGAGATGTTAATTGGCAACCGTATCCAAAAATAATGATTAGTGGATATTAGTATTGTCACTACATAGTAGGCCAAGGATTGGGGATTTAGTGGTGTAATGCCAAGAGGTTTGAGAGTATGCTGGGATTTGAGAAAAGTGGCACCTTACAATGCCCATGATGAATTAGATTTTGATGTACCAGTGGGTACCAGGGGAGATTGTTATGATCGCTACTATATTTGCATCGAAGAGATGTGACAGAGTCTGAGAATCATTATGCAATGTCCTAATTAAATGCCTAGTGGCATGGTGAAAGCTGATGATCATAAGCTATGTCCCCCATCATGATGCCAAATGAAACTCTCCATGGAATCCTCAATCCACCATTTTGAACTCCATATAGAGGGTTTTTTTTGTACTAGCTTCTTCTACCTATACCACAGTCAAAGCACCTAAAGGAGAATTTGGTGTGTTTCTAGTTAGTAATGGGAGCAATCATCCCTATCATCATAGAATAAAAGCACCTGGCTTTGCCCATTCACAAGGACCTGATTTTATGTCCAAACATCACATGCCAGCAGATGTGGTCACCATCATCAGTACTCAAGATATTGTGTTTGGAGAGGTAGATAAATAGGTAAAGGTGGTTTCTCACCTTCATTGTGAGCTATGAACACCTGATGGGTCAAGGTCATGCGCTTGTGATTACACCATCATCATACATCATGTTACGTATATAGTATGGTATGGCATCACCATCACTATAGCATCACCGATGTAGCCAACCAATAGAGTATGACATCACCATCATTGTACCTCAATCTAGTATGGCATCACCATCACTATCACGAATATGGTATAGTAGACATCAGTGCAATCCATCCCCTATCTAGACTCAATCCCCTATAGATAAATCCATGGTTTAGTGGTTAATTGGCACCCCTTATTTATATAGATCTGATTCATTATATAGAATCAATCTAATTAATATACTATAGTTAGGTTCTAGAGGGGGAGGGGGTGAGCATAGCAAATACCCCTCAAGCCCTATATATCCCATCTATATAGAGAGGGGGCCTATCTAATCTATCTATGGTAGATCTAGATCTATCTAGGGGGGGCACCCTATAGAGTTTAATGGGCTCCCCATATATATAGAGAGGGGGGGCCTCTCCCTCTCTATAAAATGGGGATGGGGAGCCCCAATAGAGAGAGTTTTTTTGGCCCTCTCCATATATAGGAAACTAACTAAATCCCCATATACCCCATATATATATATTAACTTAACTCTGATCTATATAAAGAGTAGAGGGGTTGCCAAAAAAATGATAGACAGTGGCCTCCCTCTCCCCAAATATCTAATCTAGCCCATTAAGCTTCTATTTCTATGGTGGCCCTCTCTCCTCTCCCCTCTCTATATAGATGGGATGGGATTAGATTAGAGTGATAGATAGTTGGGGGTGGCACCCCTCTCTATATATATGGGGAGCCCCTCCCTATATATAGGAAACTAACTCAACTTTATATGGTTGGGGCTCTCTTGTCTATATATATTATAGATTAGAGTTAGATAGAGTTTATATAGAGGGGGGCCAAAGAAACTCTATCTTGGGGCCCTTTATAGAAACTAGCTCTAATATAGACTGTGCCAATGCCCCCCACCCCATATCTAAACTGAATGGTAGACTCTATCTATATACTATGGGGGTGAGCGCAGTGAATACCCCTCAAGCCCTATCTATCTGGGTTTCTTTGGCCCTCTCTCTATATAGAGTAGAGTCTAGCCCAAATAGAGAGATTTTTTTGGCCCTCTCTATATATAAGAAACTAACTCCCATCTATATATAGAGGCACTTTAGATGGTTGGCCAAAAAAATCCTATCTATTGGGGGTGGCCTCCCCCCAAGCCCTATCTATCCCATATATATATATATATATATATATATATATATATATATATATATATATATATATATATAGGGGGGGGGCCTATCTATAGGGTGGCCCTCTATATAAACTAAACTAAACTAAACTAAACTAGCTCTAATATAGACTGTGCCAATAAACTCTATCTCTATCTTACCACCCCCTCTATCTCTATCTATCATAGTGAATCTAGACCATGCCCCCACTCCCACTCTATAGATCCTACTATCCCTAGATCCCCTATAAATTGAAAGGGGGGCTAGGGGTGAATCCACTCTCTATCTATCGTAGTGAATCTAGACTGTGCCCCTCCCCCCCAAGATAGAGTTTTTTTGGTCCCCCCTCTATATAGATGGGGAGTTTCTTTGGCCCTCTATATAAACTAAACTAACTCTAATCTATACCATGCCAACTAGAGACTAAAATTAGACAGTGCCAATGAAACTCTATCTCTATCTTTATATAGTGCCAATGCCAATGAAACTCTATCTCTATCTCTATCTCTATCTCTATTTCTATCTCTATCTCTATCTCTATCTCTATCTCTATCTCTATCTCTATCTCTATCTCTATCTCTATCTCTATCTCTATCTCTATCTCTATATAGTGCCAATGAAACTTTATCTCTATCTCTATATCTTCCAATTAAACTATAGACTGTGCCCCCCCACCCCATAGATAAGATCTAAACTCAATGCCAATGCCCCCCACCCCATATCTAAATTGAATCTAGACCTAATGCCAATGCCCCCACCCCATATCTAAACTGAATCTAGACTCAATCTCTATCTCTATACAGTGGGGGCCATCCCACTATGGTGCCTCAACTGCCCCTATAGATATAGGTGGGCCCCTTATCTATATAGATGTTGTTCTCTCTCCCGACGGCCTACTATAGAATAGATAGCTGATAGCTGGGAGAGGGCCCCTTAGATGGCATATGACCTGACAAAGGAAGGGTTTCAGAGTCTCTGTGCAAGCCGTATGTGGTGAGAGTCACATGTATAGTTACAGGGGGTTCACGTCTATTGCATAGTGTGGTGGCCTACCCCATTTGTTCCATGATCTATGGGTCCACTAAAGTGACCCACTTCGATCAATTAACCGAGATTTTGACCAGATATGAAATGAATTTGTTCGGTGCTTGATCTTGTGGTATTTTTGTAAGGATTCTATTCATCACTATAGGATCTTCATCCAAGATCACTGCAGTTCCCTTTCGAGTGGCTGTGGGATGGCCGCCTAGGGGTGGTCGATAGATTGCAACCAATTGATGAAACCAACTCTCTGAGAGGACAAGACATTTATGGGCTCAACAAATATCTATAGTCATACTCAACCCCCCCATAGATAGATGAGATAGGGCCGACGGCCTCCACTATAGATTCTTTTGGGTGCTTGGCCAATGGAGAGGCCGAGCCATCCCATATAAAATAAAGGGGGGGGCCTCCCAAATAGTATATATTAGAGTTAGTTTCTATATATATATATATATATATATAGGGCCACCTCCAATTGTATATAGTTAATCAATCTATATAGAGGGGGGCCAAAGAAACTCTATATTGGGGGGGAAACCCCCAACCCTTTAAAGTGAAGTGCAGTTGATTTAATGGGCTAGACTCTATATATAGAGAGGCCCCCCCCTCTATATATATATATGTGGAGCCCATTAAACTCTATATGGTGGCCTAGATAGATCTCGATCTACCATAGATAGATTAGATAGGCCCCCTCTCTATATAGATGGGATATATAGGGCTTGAGGGGTATTCGCTACGCTCACCCCATAGAAAGTCTAGAGAAGCCTATATATCTATTCCCATCTATATCTAGAATTTAAGTGGGTTGGGATTGGATAGATATATAGGCTCCATCTCCCCCCTCTCCCTCTCCCTCTCCCTCTCCCTCTCTATATAGATGGGATGGGGATGGGGATTCTAGTTAGATAGAGTTTAAGTTATATATAGAGGGCCACCCTATAAATAGGGCCTAGATAGATAGGGCTTGGGGGGAGGGGCCTATCCCTATCCCTATCCCTATCCCTATATATTAGAGGATGAGGATAAGGCTATCCATCCCAGATGGATCCCATCTATAGTTAGAGGGGCCCATCCCTTGCCCCCTCTAACTAAACTAGATATGGGATAGATAGGGCTCGACCTCTCGCCCCCCCTCTATTTATTCTATATGGGAGAATTAGGTTGGCCTATCCACTATAGATAGAGTTTCTTGATAGTGGAGGCTATCGATCTGTCTATATATAGAGGGGGCCCCTACTCTCTCAACCAAAAAAACTCTCTATTAAAGGGGCACTCGATAGATCGAGTGCATTTATGCTCTCAACCGATAGGGAGAGGAGAGCACAACTCATCACTACCTCATAAGGGCATTGAGACCATAGCATGTTACATGCCTTTCTTCATAGCCACCCACCTAGAAGAGCCACTCGCTCCATAGTGTTATCGCACAAGATAAGCATTGCAAATTGAAGTTCTCTCCTAGTCAATTATCCACTCAGTGAAGTGCAAATGTAATAGTGGAATGCCACTGTAAATGCACACTCTTGCACTAACACTAGCTTGCACTAACACAGCACAACATAACACTAATATTATGGATCTGATCTGGTGTGCCTCCTACCCATCGATGAGGAAAGAGCAACAAGTTTCAAATTCAAAAGTGACTTAGCATGGGAGCTGATCACCCAACAACTCTCTAGAAACAATGGGAAAAAGGATATCTTGATAACAAAAACCATAGGGGGATGTATCGGTGAGATCCAATGGTAAACAACTATATTCTCTAGAAGAAAACCTCGACTGGAAGTCTAAGGACCTTTAGTACCAGTAGCCAGCGCTTCACACCCCCTAGATAGATATATATGCTATTGCCATATAGATAGAGTGGGGGTTTTCATAGATAGGGGCCCTCCCTCCCCCTCCTCGACTTTGAGGTGTCCCTATAGAGTGTTCTTTTTGGCCCCATCTATCTGCCCATCCCATCTATCTAGATAGGGATAGGGATAGGACAAATGGATGTGGGATACGAGTGTTCCCCCATATATAGAATTCTCTCCTATCGACTTATGTATATAGGGGTGGGGGAGTGCCGACTACCAACTATAGATGCCCTAGATATAGATATGGGGTTGCCATATAGATAGGAGAAATGCATGCTAGATAGAGATAGGGGTTGGCTAAGTGCCTAGTCTAAAGTTTATAATACTGATACCTTTGGCCGATTTCTTGATAGAGTAGGCCATCGGGGGAGGCCCAAATAGATATATAGGGGTGGGGACCTATCTACCCTATAGAGAGGGGCCTCGACCCTAATACCATCTATCAGTTATGGGTGGGGCCTCTCTATATATGGGATCTATTATATAGATCTAACACTCACCCCCCCAAGGGGGACTCTATATAGCTAGAGCCGGCCCAATAGACCAATAAGAGATTAGTATTCACCCCCCCAACCCATATATATGTGTGTGTGTGTGTGTGTGTGTGTGTGTGTGTGTGTGTCTAGGGATAAGATATAAGATATCTATATGGGGGCAGGGATGCCCCACATATCTATCTATCTATCTATCTATCTATCTATCTATCTATCTATCTATCTATCTATCTATCTATCTATCTATCTATCTATCTATCTATCTATCTATCTATCTATCCACTACAGATAGGGCGGCCCAGTTCATAGTTTCATTAGCACCCCCTATATATCTTATATAGAGAACTCTAGACTGGCCCCCGATTCTCTATATAGAGGGGAGAATAGTCTTCGCCAATATAGTTCTAGGGGTATATATAGATGGGGTAGGGGCGGCCCGGTCTATAGTTTCATTGGCACCCCCTATATATCTTATATAAATAACTCTAGACTGGCCCCCGACTATCACTATCTATCTAGAGGGGAGAATGGTATTTGCCTAACTATGTCTAGGGATAAGATATAAGATATATATACGGGGGTGGGGTAGAGTAGGGGTGAGGGAATGCCTTGATCTATCGATCAAGTACATAAATGCCCTAAAGTAAAGGGAAAGGCCCTCTCCCCATCCCCATTTATTGGTTGAGCCCAATGCCGATCGAGCACTCTCCCCCATATATAGATAAGGCCATTACCCCCCTCTATTTAGATAGGGATCTAGATAGGGGCCCTCGATTTCTATAAGCATAAAGTGAGTGGTTCACTACACTATGCTCTACTGACGCCTCACCTAGATAGAATAGATAGGGAGCCCATCTATCTAGGAGTGCCCCTATCCCTATCCCTATCCCTATCTAATTAGAGGAGAGGAGAGGAGAGGAGAGGGCTTTATCCTATGCTCACCCCTTTCCAGATAGATCTGCTCTCCCTATTAGGAGAGCAGTTCGCTATCGCTCAGACCTCGACTATTAGAGGTGTGAGCAATAGTTTGGTTTCCCTCTCTATAAATGGGGCGCTCAGTCCCCATATAGATTAGATATCCGAGGGTCCCTATCTATGAAAACTCCCCCCCTCTCTATATATGGGGAGCCCCTCTCCCTCTCCCCTCTCTATAGATAAGAAACTCAACTCAATCCCCATATATATAGAGAGGGGTTGGGGGTGGCCAAATATCTAGTTATTTTGGCCCCCTCTCTATAACTATGTCTATGGGGAGCCCCTCCCCTTTATATCTAAACTCCCATATATATATATATATATATATATATATATATAGGGTCCCATAGAAACTAATATATAGAGGGAACTCCCATATAGAGTTTGGTTTAGTTTAGTTTAGTTTAGTTTATATAGAGGGGGAGGGGAGGGCTCCTCCCCCCTTTATATAAGCTTGAGACATATATATAGAGAGGGGGCCCCTCTAACTCTATCTAACCCTAATCTATAGAGAGAGGGGGGCCACCCCCAATAGATAGAGATAGAGCTCATTAAACTCCCCATCTATATAGATAGAGAGGCACTTTATATGGTTAGGGGTTGCCCAAAAAACTATAGACAGTGGCCCCCCTCTCTATATATATGGGATAGAGTTAATCAATCTATATAGAGGGGGGAGGGGGGCAACTATATAGAGTTTTTTTGGCAACCCCCAACCAAGTTAATTGAAGTGCCTCTATATAGATATATGGGATTGAATGGGCTAGACTAGATATTTGGGGTTGGGGGGTTGCCAAAAAAACTCTATACAGTTTGGGGTGGCCCCCCTCTCTCTATAGATTAGAGTTAGATAGAGTTAGTTTAGTTTATATAGAGGGCCAAAAAACCCCTATCTTGGGCACCCCTCCCCCTATATAGATCTGATCTAACCCAGATAGATAAGGCTTGGCCACCCTATAGATTTAATGGGCTAAATATTTGGGGCCACCCCCAACCCTATAAAGTGGATTAAATGGGCTAGACTCTATATATAGAGAGGCCCCCCCACAAGCCCTATCTATCCCATATCAATATCAATATCACTATCAATATCAATATCAATATCAATATTAATATCTATATCTATATAGAGGTGGAGGGGGTTAGATCTATCTAAGCCCCCCCAACTTAGATAGATCTAGATCTGCCATAGGTAGATTAGATAGGCCCAGATAGAATAGATATATAGGGTTTGAGGGGCCCTCCCCTATAGATCTGATCGCTATCCCTATCTAAACATTGGCATTGGCATTGGCATTGGCAGAGGGGGGAAACTATCTAAGCTCAACTTGTTGGTCAAGTGCCATAGATAGATAGGATAGGGCTGTTGCCCCCTTCTATTTAGATAGGGATAGGGATAGGGATAGAGAGTCTATATATAGGGGGGAGGGGGGTTGCAGTGAGCGATGGCACTGTGAGATTTCTTTCTCTCTATGATAGGGAAGAATCCCCACTCTTTCAGCCCAGGAAAGTGCTGGCAATAATGGAAAGGGGTCTAACCATACTGAGAGCAGGCATCTACTACGGATCCATGAGTGAAACCAAAGTGGACCTGACACTTTTGGATATCTAATCTGAGTTGAGAGTAGAGAATTGGAGCCATATGATGGGAAAAACTTTCACGTTTAGTTTAGGGAGCACTTTTCTCGTAGATGATGACTATCTATAGTCCTCATTCTCCCTCATGTGGCACTTCTTCAAACCAAATGAATTCAAGATCTGGAAGAGAAGGCAGTGACGCCCCCCCCTCAAACTCCATATCTCTCTTAACCCTCTATATGTGGGCACCTAATATCCATGAGGGTTTACCCACCCTAGTTGCAACATTCTTCTCTATCGCACCCAAAATTTCTATTCTTATGAATATGTTATGTGTTTCTATCCATAGTTTCTATGGAACTACATCACAGCAAATCTTCTTCCCTCGCAACATTGCTCCCATGATCCCAGGAGCACTGGCTGCCATGGCCCAGATGAAAGTCAAAAGACCTTTAGCTCATAGTCTGATTGGACATGTGGATTATATTTATACCAGTTTTTCATGTGGAACCATAAGAGGAATTCAATCACTACTAATTGGTATCTTCATCCATGTACCAATGATGATAGGTGCATCTTCCATAGTCCTAGCATTATAGCAAACCCACGTCAAATATATAGCAGATTTGGGTGCTCCATCTGGGATGAATCCTATTTTGGCTATTACATCTTCCATCACTATGTCCCCATATGTAGGAATACTCTCGTTAGTCAGCTTTCATAGCAAATTATATTCATCTTCTACCGCTCTGAGTTGTGGGGCTCACGTACCAGCCTTGATGGGAGTAGTGACTAGCGTTATAAGTCATTGGGTAGCTAAAAGGTTGCCTAGAGTGGTAGTTTTGCATCTATATACTAGACACGTAGCTTACCAGAAGTTGCAACATAGTGAATTGGGTGGGATCAACCGACCCAACATATCTAATCTAGTGAATTAGGTGGGATCAATCAACATATCTTGCATGCGATAAATCATGATCCAACCATATCCATCCATAATGCCATGAGACACTGCACGAGATGAACATGGGTTTGGTGAATCAAAGTTGGCCCTAGGTGTGATAAGATTCCCAATTACAATGCACGATTATATACTGAGGTGCTCCCCGCTGGTTGCTAAGATGATGTGAGCTAGCTAGCTTGACCATCCATCAGCCATATAAATAGGTGACTTCCACCTACCCCATCTATCTAGAGGGGATTAGGGGGGCATGAATGGACTAGACTAGATACTATCCACTCCACTAGTGGAAGTTAAGTACCTGACTATAAAATAGAGAGTTGCCACACTAGTCGAGTGAGTTCTATATGATTGGGGGATTAGGGGACTAGACTAGAGTCCCTGATGTCAATGCTACACCAGTCGAGTGCATACTCTAGATAGTCGACCTCAACTGACGTACGTGATAGGTAGAGTCAAGAAGGTGGGATGGACAAAGGGATTACCCATCTTCTCAGGGATGGGGAATGAATCGACATCTTGATGTGAGACTTTTCCTTTTGGGGAATAATGGTGAAATCCATCCAAAACTGATGAATAAGAGGAGAGCCATATAGATGGATATTCACCAATGAATGGCACACAAAGCACATGTAGAATGGACATAGGGAAAAGAGTGTCATGCCATTGTTCATACCAAGTAGCCCATGGTTGTGCTTTCTGGGCCCAATGCTGGCCAAACCAAATTAAGAATTTGGAGACCCCTAGATATATATAGGGGCCCTCTTCCCTCATCTTATTAGATGAGTCCCTCTCCCTCCCTCGTGTATAGATAGGGCCTATCGATTGAGCAACCTATATATGTATATATATGTGTATATATATATATATATATATATATATATATATATATATATATATATATATATATATATATATATATATATATATATATAGACTATCACTCACTCCCCTACGTATAGATAAGGCCTATTGGTTGAGCGCCAATTAAACTATATAGACTATCACTCACCCCTACCCAACTAGATATATAGCCGAGCCCTCGACTAATAGAGTGACATAGGGTGCATCATGATTCCTATTTCTTTCCAGTGATTTGGATGGGATCATATCTATCTAGATGGGGTGCCCGCTCATTAGACAACTCTTAATGGATGGTAGAGGGCTCATAGTATCAGCTAGGAAGGGGCCTGAGAAGTGTCTACTGCTACACATCTAGAGTGTTGGGTAGGGTTTAGACAGGTTTCTTTCCTAACTAATTTGGGGGCCTCAACACCCCCTCAGTGTTCATTCATTCATGCATGTGTAAAGAACAGGGGGACAAGACATATTCCCATTTAGACAAAACACCCTCTCTGATTCAAGGATGGGTTTGACTAGACCAGACTAGACTAGACTAGAATTGGGTGCCTATATATCTATATCAAAGACCATGCTAAAACTAAAGACTGACTAGATAGATATAGAACTCCTTCCTTTGAAGGTGGGATTGTCATATCACAGACAACTCTAGAAATAGGGCTCCTCTGAGTAATGACACCAACCATCTTGAGAATAGATAGGGCTCCCCCCTCTCTATATAGATGGGATATAGTTGGGGAGCATCTAGAATAGAGAGGGGGGGAGAGGAGAAATAAACCATCCATCTTATCTTATCTTACTAGCCTTACTCCGCTCATTTTAGAACCATAGAGAAATAGAGTCCCTACTGGTGTGCATATTTATTAACTATTCACTACACATATCTATTAAATATTCGCTACTCCATCTATATATATATGGGGGTGGCCCCCTATCTATATAATAGAATGCTAGGAAAGCTTGGGTTAGGCAGCCTTATAGGAGCTTGAGCCCTATCTATATAATGCCGAAATCGATCTACTTTGGTGAGGTGAGATCAGTGCTAATCAACGATCAATCTCCTATTCTCTTCTCACCTCTGGTTTGGGATTAGTTCATTCCCCACCCCCGTCTATATATCTTGGGAGATAGGGGCCCAAAATTGGCATGATGACAGTGAACCCATCAATTCAATAAATCATATTACTCTAATGTAATCATCAGTAACAGTAAGACTCTAAGCCAACATTCATGAGATGGCCACTATCTAGATCTATAGGGTGATCAAAACAACAAGAAAGGGGCTGAGCACCAAGCTGAGATAGATTGGGATGCCAAGTGGGGATTCGTATCTGATTCCATGATGGATTCCACAATTTTTCATTTTTGTTCCTTGCGGTTCGGCATTCCTAGTTCTGTGTCATGATACATTGGGATGGTCCTAGATAGATATATAGGGGCTGAAGGGCTAGGTTGGTGAGGGTATGGGGTGAAGAGATCTATAGATGGGGGCACTCTAGGTTCTCATAGACGAGTTGTGCCCCCATCTATAGATCTCTTGTACTATATTGATGGTATGCCCCACTCCCCCCTCCCCCTATAGAGAACTCTATATGATAGATAAGGGTCTAGTCTAGCCCCTCACCATCCCATGAATGATTATTCATAGATTAGATGGACCCCTGTAGATAGATATTCTATGCCCCTCACCAACCCAAAGTTCCCAGCCCCTTTACTTGAACTCCAGATATAGATAGGGGCCCCTCACTAGATAGATATATAGATGGGGGCATAGACTATACTAGTGAGCTATGCCCCCCTCCCCCCCTCAAGATAGAGTTAGATAGAGTTAGAGGGGGCCTCTATATAAATAGAGTTAGATAGAGTTAGAGGGGGCCCTCTACTCTATTTAGATTTTATAGAGTAGAGGCCCCCCTCTAACTCTATCTAACTCTACTTAGATTCTATAGAGGCTAGCTCTATCTATATAAAGGGGGAGGGGGGAGGCCACCATATAGATTTAATGGGCCTTGTTTATATAGAGGCCCCTCTCTAACTTTATCTAACTCTGTTTATATAGAGGGGGGGAGGGGGGGCCACTATCTATAGTTAATCAATCTATATAGAGAGGGGGGGAGGGGGGGGAGGCCACCATATAGATTTAATGGGCCCTATTTATATAGAGGCCAAAAAAAACTCTATCTTGAGGGGGGGCAACTGTCTATCATTAATCAATCTATATAGAGGGCCAACTCTATCTTGGGGGGAAACCATATAAAGTGAAGTTAATTGAGTTTAATGGGATAAACCCTATATATATAGAGAGTGGGGTGCCCTTAGGGCTTATCCTATCGTATCTCCCTCTCCTGATTCTATAGGCAGGGGCAGAACCTACATTACAAGTCTATATGTCATTCGGATCCTATGGGGAGGAAAGTAGACATACTAACTAAGATAGATAAATAGATAGATAGATAGATAGATGGGATCTCTTGAGTAGAACATAGATAGAGGCTGTCAGTACCCTATCTATTTGGCAATAGTTTTGTTTCTATAGGGTTAGGCTATATATCTCCATCTAGAGGGTGGGGGCCTATCTAGTGTAGCCCTCGGCCTCTCGACTAGAGTTAAGCTAGAGCATAACACTCTATATGCTCTAAAGCCCCTCTCCCTATATATATATATATATATATATATATATATATATATATATATATCTTATCTATTTGGGGCTGTCGATAGGGGCATGCCTATATCGATCATCAATAGGGGCTAGCTCCCATAGACATAGTTAGAATAGATCCTCTCGAACACATATAGATGTGATGCCATAGAATATAGAAATAGGGGCTTTATATAGGGTCAGGGACTACACCATATATATATAGACAGGGACCTAACCAAAATGGGGCCCCCACCCCATATAGAGTGAGTGATATATCTATAGAGGGGGGCCGAGCACCCCATTATATAGATCTATTTCCCTCTCCCATTGCCATATCTGATTAGGCCCATAGGTCAGATCAGACCTCTTTCCATATATGGGCAACTCTGATTAGAGTCCTCTATATGGGGTATGGGGTGATAAGTCAGCACTTGATCATAGTTCGACCCTATCTATATGTATGGAGGTCGAGGTTGACTAATAAAAGAAAGCTTCGATCATCCCATCCGGTAATATTAAGAATATCTTCATTCTTCAGCACTCTTGCCAACCAACCTGCCCCATAGATAGGGCATAACTAGTCTCTCTCATGCCAACCTATATTCAATCTTTAGAGATAGATAAGATTCTATATATGGAGTAGAGAATATGATAGACTCTTATCCCATATATATAGATGGAGTAGCGAATATTATAGACTCTTATCTTGAGCATAGCCCCCCCTCTCTCTATAGGGTTGGGTTTATCAAGACATATATATAGATGGAATAGCGAATCCACTCTGGGGTGAGGGGCATACACTAGACTATAGAGCTATGCCCAACTAGATTCTAGAGTGAGGAACTCTAGTGAGAGACCTTGAGGGGGTCTATCCACTGATCTATATCAAAATATATGGGGGGTGATCCACTGATCTCTCTATCTATCCATCCGTTATATAGATCTGGCAATCTATCTATCCATTTGCTGATCTATATCTCTATTCACTGATCCACTCTATAGATATCTCTTTCTCTCTAACTAGAATATACCCACCCGGCCCAGCTATATCTACCCACCTAGATCTAGTTGGGCTTCTAGAGTTCTCTCTATTTTTGGATGGATGCATCACCCTATATATCTATCTGGGCATATGTGATATATATAGAACTGGGGCTTTGGGTCATTCCATTCATGCAACCCAACCCCCCTAGATAGAGTGGGTGACCCCCAAGATATAGATAGATGTGCCCTATTTTATCTCCCATCTATATCTATAATTCCATATAGATATAGACAAGGGGTGGGGATTGGATAGGTATATAAGGGATCGATCTGATCTAGATTCATGTGATCATAGTTTGTTATAATCAACATCAGTGGGAGTGGGAGATGGGGCCTATCTATAGATTTGGATCCCTCTTGAGAACTGTTGGTAGAGATAAAAGAGAGAAGAGCATCTACCCTATCTATATATGGGGAGTGACTTCAGCCCCGATGGCCTACTCTTTCTATATAGCTAAAAACTCTACATATATATAGAGAGGGGGGCCCCTATCTATCTATAGGTGCCCCCCTCTCTATATATATGCTGACCTAACCACTATCTTAGATAGCCACCCCCAACCCCATTTATAGATCAAATCTACTAGAGGGGGAGGGGGAGGGGGAGGGGGAGGGGAGGGTGAGGGCCTGACCAGTCCCAATTTATATATAGGGCTTGTCGTATAGGGCCCCTATCCATGTATAACCACCAAGGCTTTTAGTCCCCATCCATATAGAGTAGAGGGACCAACCAGTCCCCATCCCCCATCTATATATAGGATAGGGCCTTTAAACCCAATCGAGACCCATATAGACTTGACTTTCTAGGGCCCCCTATAGATAGAGGGGCCTCAATGCTCGAGCATCCATATCCATCCAATCTTGAAGGAAGAGATCGATGGGGGGGCGAGAAAGAATAGATTGTTCTTTCACCTCATCCATGAATGAGGACCCCCTCCCTATATACCTGGTACTTGACCATTAGGGCTCGACCCCAACCCTATAAATAGAGATAGAGAGATGGCCCCCCAATCCCCTCTAGATCTATGGGGTGGGTAGATCTATCTCCATCTGGGGTGCCTTTAGCTACTCGACCTCTTACCCACCCACCCCATAAATCTAGAGGGCCCCATCTCCATCTAGATAGAGGGGGAGGGGGGCCATCTCTCCCATCTCTCTATCTAGAGGGAGAGGTTTGGGCCAAAAAACTCTATATAATTTAGGAAGGAGAGGAGGGTGACTCTCTAGAGTCAGCACCCTATATATAGATATGGTGATAGGATGAGGGGGACTCTCTAGAGCTAGAGTCGACACTGGGCTGACATTTATAGTTCTCTCAGGAGGCTAAGGATCTGAAGGTCCCCCTCTCTCTACTCAAACCTATATATGGGGTGCCAATGAAACTAAACTGTATATTGTGCCCCCCTCTCTATATATAAATCTAGCCCATTAAATCCACTTTATAGGGTTGCCAAAAAAACTATATACAGTGGCCCTCCCGCCTCCCCCCTCTCTATATATAGAGTCTAGCCCATTAAGTCCACTTCACTTCACTTAACTTAACTTAACTTTATATGGTTGCCAAAAAAAACTCTATATAGTTGCCAAAAAACTCTTTACAGCTGCCCCCCCTCTATATAGATTAACGATAGATAGTTGCCCCCCTCCCCCCTCTACATAGATTACGATATACAGTTTCCCCCCCTCTATATAGATTAACTATAGACAGTGGCCCCCCTCTCCCCTCTCCCCAAATATCTAGCCCATTCAACTTCTATGGTGGCCCTCTCCCCTCTCCCTCTCCCTCTCTATATAAATGGAGATGGGGATGGGATGGGATGGGATTAGATTCTAAACTAAACTATAACCTAACTAACTCTAAACTCTATACTGATACTCGATCAAGAGATTAAGGGCCTTGTCTGACTCCTTATCTATATAGGGGGCCCTCTATATCACTATGGCATCAGAGCAAAACTCTAGAGAGTTTTGTGGGAGCTTGAGATAGAGTTTTTTGGCCCCCCCTCTATATATATGGGGATCCCATTAAATCAACTTCACTTTATAGGGTTGCCCCCCCTCTATATAGATTAACTATATATAGTTGCCCCCCCTCCCCCCTCTATATAGATTGATTAGCTATATACAGTGGCCCTTTATAGAAACTAGATGGGATATGGATATAGCTGCCACTCAACCCCATCTATCTAGAGGGGTTTAAGGGTGTCTATTTGGATCTCGATCAATAGATCGAGGAGGCCCTCTATCTATATGGGGAGGGGACTCTCTATTATCAAGAGGCTCTCGACTGGTAGGGAGAGGAGCCCTATATCTCTATGGGGGACCCTCAATCGATAGGGAGAGAGGGATAGGTAGCCACCCTTCCTCCATCCTACTCTCGGCCCTACTGGGCAACATCTACCTACACAAGCTCGATCAGGAGATAGAGAGGAGCCAATAAAAGCATGAAATTTTTATTGTTTAGATCACCAAATTGGTTCTTGATGACCATCCTGATGACCAATATGCACTCAACCTCGACCAGGAACTCAATCAATGTGAGTCATTGGGAGAGGGGTTCACTATGCTCACTCCCCATATAGATAGAGGGCCTCCTCATCCTATCACCTATTGGCCCTCCCCTCTCTATATAACTACTGGAGGGGTGCCAACTAGATGCCCCCAGATAGATAATACCCATAGATCTAGAGGGGGTCAAGTGGTGGCTATATCCATATCCCATCTAGTTTCTATAAAGGGCACAAGAAACTCTAATCTAATTGATCTTGATCCTAATCTTGATCTTGATCCCGATCCCAATCTCGATCCTGATCCCGATCTCGATCCCTATATAGAGAGGGAGAGGGAGAAGGAGAGGGAGAGGGAGAGGGAGAGGGAGAGGGCCAAAAAAACTATAACTATATATTTGGAAGGGGAGGGCCCCTATCTAATTAATCCTCTATCTCAGGCCCATATCCCAGATCCAACCTCCCATCTAGTTTCTATGGAGGGCCACCATATAGATTTAATGGGCTCTATCTTGGGGGAGCCAAAAAAACTAGATATTTATGGAGGACACCCATATAGATATAGGGGGTTGAGTGCCATATATAGGGTGCCTCGATCTCCCATCTATATAGATAGGGTCACCATATCTAGATACCCCCAAGATATAGTTTTTTTTGCTAGCCTGACCCAGATGACTATATATAGCCATAGCCTTGAAGGAATTAGGATTTGTTACGCGTGATATGCCAATAACTTCCTACTGGGAATCATGGGTACTGTAGAGCTCCTAAGAGGGATCTATAAATTTATCACCCACTATCTACAATCTAGCTTGAATGGCTCTATGGGATTCAAAACTGCATGGAGTATGGTATAATCCCTCGGTACGGTCATTCGGGAAGGGGCAACTCTCTATAGTCTGGCCCATATAGATAGAGGGGCTACCTCTACCCCAACTCTATCTAGGGGTTGGGTCCATTTCTTGGTGAGAACTAGAGAAGTGTTGGAGGATGAAGCACCATATCCATCTCACAGCTTCCCACCTATGCTCCTCCATCCATTCCAAGTTAGAGGACCTAGGGAAGAGTATCCCAATCTAATAGCTTTGTCATCGTAGCAAGCAGCTCACTCGACCACTCGACCCATAGTGAGTCAGGCATCGATCAATGTCAGGCCCCCAAAGAATGAGATATATAGGGGTGAGGGCTCCTTAACATAGAGATAGAGTTTTTTGGCCACCCCAACCCTATAGTAGCGGTAGCAGTAGAGGTGGCCCAGTATATAGTTTCATTAACACCGTTATATATCTAATCTTATCCCATATATATATAGAGGGGGCACCTATAGATCTATAAGGGAGCATAAATGCCCCCATATATCTAGATCTAGAGGGGGTTGAGTGGTAGCTATATCCATATCCCATCCAGTTTCTATAGAGGGCCAAAGAAACTCTAATCTAACCGATCCCGATCCCGATCCCTATATAGAGAGGGAGAAAGCCAAAAAAACTAGAACTAGATATTTGGAGGGGGAGGGCCCCTATCTATTTAATCCTCTATCTTGGGCCCATATCCTTGATCCCATCTCCCATTTAGTTTCTATAGAGGGGGAGGGGAGGGGAGGAGAGGGCACCGCTAGACGAGCCCCATCAGTCAAGCTCCTTCACGAAGTGTAGTGAGTGGTAGTGAACTAGGCAAATCAGCCCATCAAGAATCTAACAAAACCCAAATCAAGGTGCTTATGAGAAAGATACTCCAAAGGCTTCAAGATCGATGTATCATTAGCTGGAGAAGAGCCTGGCTAACCCATGTGGCCTATTTGATGGACATTGGCAATGAAGACATCATCAATCGGTTCATGGGCATTGTGATAAGTCCCCCATCCCACTATAGGTGCCGTGACAACTTCTATCAAGTCCAAATGATTTTCAACTACCAGATCCACTAGTTTGCTATATCCACCCCTGCCCATAAGCATAAATCCTTGGTGTGGAAGATCATCCCAAAGTACTCGAGAGACTTACACATAGTCAATGGTGGTAAGACCCTTACTGAGTCCCCCAATAACATAGAGCTTATAAAGCTTGGACCTCTTACAAGTGAAGATCTGGACTATCTAGACACAGAGCACATGTATAAGACCTTCTATCAGGTGTACATATGATATGCATGAAGTGATCTACATCCTAACCCACCCATTGATTGGCCATTGGTATTGGGTTGGTATCAGTATTATCAGGTGATTGGTATTGGTCTTGGTATTGGGTCGAGGGCACTCGCTTGATATCGATAGATCAAGGACTGGACTTTCCTCAACCTAGACCTAAAGCCATATAGATAGAGGGGGTCAAGCCCCCCATAGATATATAGGGCTCCCAAATAGATATAGATTAGAGTTAGATAGAGTTTAGTTTAGTTTATATAGAGGGGGAGGGAAGGGCCCCTCCCCCCCTTCTATATAAACTCTATCTAACTCCCCATATACATAGAGAGGGCCCCCCTTAGATAGAGTTTCTTTGGCCCTATATAGATTTGATCTAACCCAGATAGATATATAGGTCTTGAGGGGTTGCCAAAAAAATGATAGACAGTTGGCCCCGCTCCCTCTCCCTCTCTATAGAATGGGGATGGGGATGGGGATGGGGATGGGGATTAGAGTTAGATAGAGCTTATATAGAGGGGGGGCCAATTAAACTCCCATATATATAGGGGGCCCTTTATATAAACTCTATGGGATAGGGTTGGGTAGCCCAACTAGATATTCCATCTATCTAGATGTCATGTTGAGTGCACCTATAGTCGTAGTTGGTACTCGACCAATGGCCTACCCCTCTACTATAGAGCTTGAGCCTATAGCTGGGCTCAAACAATATCTCCCTGGTTGAGAACTGACCCAAACACAATCAATATCTATATAGGGGAGGGGACACAAGGAATCAACCGGTAGAAGAAGTCGAATAGCGAGCCCTACACTCATGTTACTAGTATATAGTCTATAGCAATTCACATATATCATATCCAATTACTCATGTTTTCCATCCCATACAGTCATGTTATGTATATAGATCTAGTTAAGTGATTCGTGTTACCCATCCCATAGAGTCACCCCTATAGTGACTCGTGTTACCCATCCCATAGAGTCATGTTACCCATAGAGTCATGTCACTAGTTAGTCTAAAGTGTGACTATAGCTCTATGCCCTATCTTGGTTTTATAGGGTCCAGTCGTGTTATGTATTCTATACGTGTGAAGGGCGAGGTGCCATAGAATAAAGATGTATAGGCTAAAAATAGCCTATACATCTAGATGGTCCTTAGCGAAGGGCAAGGTGCCATAGAATATAGATGGAGGGTAGAGAGAAAACACCTTATGCCCGGTCAGACTTTACTACCCTGGGGACAAAGAAGACTGAATGCTAGTCCCCTGAATGTGGCCAAGTGATTGCCCTGACTATCTATATATGGGGGTGAACATTCTTATTAAATATAGATAGACTTGTATCACTCATAAATGACATGACCTCTCTGAAAAGAGAAGAGTTCTATTCTATCTATAGGGGCCCCCTCTCCTTTCTCGCATGAATGAGAATCGATCAATGCAGACACAGACCCTTACACAACTATCTCTATCTCAACGGTGCATATCTATATCTATCTATCTCCCTTTAGATTGATTGACCCTCAACCTACACAAAAATTAGAAATGCTATCTCCATATTGTCCCACTATTCTATATGCCATATATCTATATAAGATAGAGGGCCCTCGACCGGTCCCCTCCACTCTGGTCGAGCCCAGCCGGAAATGTATATACATCATGTGAATCTCTCAATATCAATATCAATATCTAGATAGGGGAGGGGGGAGGGCAAAAAAAAATAGATATTTGGGGAGAGGGGTGGGGTAGTTGAGCAAGGTTGAACATATTACTCTATTCTAATACGTGACCATAGACATAGTTCAATCTATAGAATCTATCTATGGGGTGGGGGCTGATGACTGATTATATCATATCACGTATATAATGGATGGATATGGATGATGGTATGTGTAGCTCGACTACCCCTCCCCCCTCCCCTATCTAGATATTAATATTGATATTGATATCGAGAGCTGAGGAAAGGTAAGGTCATTAAGTGTGCATACACTCCTACCAGCCTGGCCTGCCGAGCCTATCTATTTATGAGCGATGGAGAGAACCATTCCGCTCCCCCTAGATAGATAAATAGATAGATAGATAGATAGATAGATAGATATAGATAGATAGATAGATAGATAGATATATGGGTGGTCCTATCAAGGTGGCACGCCACTCTCTATATCATATTTGTATATATCTATGGGCAGATTTCCAAGATAGAGATATAGGGTTGAGGGTTTGCCTATCCTATAGAATAGATGGGGATGGTGGCAAAGAAACACTATATATCCAATGCCCCATGGAGAATATAGACTTTATCTCTATCTCTATCTCTATCTCTATCTCTATCTCTATCTCTATCTCTATCTCTATCTCTATCTCTATCTCTATCTCTATCTCTATCTCTATCTCTATCTCTATCTCTATCTCTATCTCTATCTATATCTATATCTATATCTCTATCTCTATCTCTATCTCTGATGGGGCCATATAGATTAGATGGGCACCCCAGCCCCACCCCATAGATAAAATCTAAATGAGACTCCCCCACCCCATATCTAAACTAAATATAGACTCTATCTCTATCTCTATCTCTATCTCTATCTCTATCTCTATCTCTATCTCTATCTCTATCTCTATCTCTATCTCTATATCTATCTCTATATCTATCTCTATCTCTATCTCTATCTCTATCTCTATCTCTATCTCTATCTCTATCTCTATCTCTATCTCTAATGGGGTGGGGCCCTATAGATTAGATTAGATTAGATGGGCCCCCCCACCCCCACCCCATAGATGAACTCTAAATGAGACTCCCCCACCCCATATCTAAATTGAATATAGACTTTATCTCTATCTCTATCTCTATCTCTATCTCTATCTCTATCTCTATCTCTATCTCTATCTCTATCTCTATCTCTGATGGGGATGGGGTTGGAGGCCTTTACTTTAGAGGGCCATATATAATGTTTGCCCCACCCCCATGGTCTCTATTAACTATGTCTATGGGGACGGTCTCTATTCATTATGTCCATGGTGGCACAGTCTAAAGATAGAGATAGAGTCTATATTCTCTATGGGTAATTGGCATTGGAAGTTTATAGTTAGTTTAGTTTATATAGAGGCCCCCCCTTCTCTATATATATGGGGAGTTTCTTTCACCCCCCCTCTATATCTATATAAACTCGAGACATATATATATAGAGGGGGCCCCTCTCTATAAACTAAACTTGAGACATATATATAGAGAGGGGGCCCCTCCCCCCCTCTCTATCTCTATCTATATGGGGAGTTAGATAGAGTTAGTTGAGCCCCCCCCCCAAGATAGAGTTTCTTTGGCCCCTCTATATAAACTAGATGGGGAGTTTCTTTGGCCCAAGATAGAGTTTTTTTGGCCCTCTATATAAACTAAACTCTATCTAACTCCCCATATATAGAGAGAGGGGGGTATTCGTTATGCTCACCCCATATATAGATTATATTATATTAGATTAGATGATAGATTCTATTCACTATGATATATAAAAATAGAGTGGGTGGCACCCCATATATAATAGAAATCTATATGAGTGGGGGGTGGATCTATCTACAAGGGATTTAGATAGGGGTGATGGGGAACTGACTGATCCACCAGATTCACGCCTACCATATATAGTGTAGTATAGTGTAGTGGACCTGGCATTACATATCTATATTCTATGACAGGGTCATATCGGTCTATAGCCCATCATCACCTCGATTGACTAGTGCCCCCCATCCATGAAGAAATCTTGTTCATTTAGATTGGCCATGATGGAGAAAAATAACATATTACTTCTGTAATATAGAATGGGCAATCGATTTGCATTCATGTGGTGTCCTGATCTATTGAGTTTCAAGTCCCCCTCTATATAATGGGTCAATCACTTCTATTCCTCAGACATATAGGGGGGATTGCCCCCCTGCCCCCTATATATAGAAGACTTTACTTCACTTTCAATGTCAGTTAAATAGGTTGGGGCCAGATGAATGGGGCTTCTAGTCTAATCAATTGAATAGAGAGAATGGGGCTTATAGTCTAATCGGTTGAAACGTACCGCTCATAACAGTGATATTATAGGTATAAGCCCTATTAAGCCTATTCCCCCAGTCTGAAGGTTAGTCATTTCTATCTTACTTAGCTATAGGCCATAGGCTATCAATAGGGAGAGGTCTTACTCTCTATCAAGAGGTTGGGAGAGCACCCTATAGATAGATCTAATCCCCGAAGTCTAGAGTTGATATATAGAGTAGGCCATCGGCCCCCCCATACCATATATATAGAGTGGTGGGCATTCAAACCATATATAGATGAGATGGGGGGTTGGTCAAGGGCTATGGCTATATCCCCCATCTAGAGAAAGGTAGTTGGCCCTATATATAGAACTCGAGCTCCCACTATTCAATGATGGCCTATCTAGACTTCAGGGCAGAGTCTCCATCTAACTAACTATGGGTGTAGGTGTGTTGCCATGAGTTTGTAGAGAGTAGAGTGCGATCGAATTCTTGATGTTAATGTGAACCCATGGCTCCCCCTCCCCTATATAGATATGGATATGGGAACTCAACTCATATCATACATATCTATTTTTTTGTGACCATATTCATGCCCATATCTCCCATCTATATATAGAGGGGGGGCCAAATAGGTATATAGGGGATCGAACTCTAGAGAGTTAATAATCTATCTATGGGGTAACCCTTCCCCTTCCCCCAAGATAGGGTTAGATAGAGTTTAGAGAGAGGGGGCCCACTCTCCCCTCTCCCTTTCCCTCTCCCTCTCCCTCTCCCTCTCTATAGAGATGGGGATGGGGATTCTATAGTGTAGTGGGCACCCTCTCCTGATAGGGGGAGGAGGGCATCCCACTATGGGGCACTCCCTCGATGGCCTACTCTATCTAGCCAGACAAGACACTCTATATGGGGGGGGTGGACAAGGGGAGAGTACTCGGTCAAGAGAGCAACTCGACTAGGTTATGCGCATTGATTGGGAGAAAGGATGGGCAAAGAGGGGGGGTGATCCTATATATTTAATGAGAAAGAAGAATGAGGTGGGGAGTCTCTCAATTTTGGGAGTGAAAGATCAGAGAGAAGAGTGACAATTTGAATGATTTGTATTATCCCAACGATTTGGCTATTCCTCTCTGAGTACCTAAAGGTCCTCACAATCGCTCCTTGTGATGTTGCAGAACCATGGCAATTAGGATCTCAAGATGTGGCAACACCTATGATGCAAGGAATCATTGACTCAAATCATGATATCTTTTCCTTCCCAATTCTAATTTTAGTTCTAGTATCACAGATGTTGGTTCGTGCTTTATGGCACCTTCACTATAGAATAAATCTAATCCCATAAAGGATTGTTCATGAAATGACTATAGAGATTAATCAAACCATATTCCCTAGTATTATCTCGATGTTCATCGCTATACCATCATTTTCCCCATCATACTCGATGGATGAGATAGTGGTAAATCCAGCCATTACTATCAAATCTATCAGACATCAATGGTATCAGAGTGTGCCCCTTAACGAGGAGGAAGTACAATGGAATGCACTTTGTAATATGGCCATCTGGCTTAACAAAGGGGGAGAATCTCCCATTCTCTGATGTTGAGAGACTCAAAGGACCATAACATGCCAAAAAGGGGATTGAGTTAGACCCACCTAAAAGGATATAAGGCTAAAGACTTCCCTTGCGCTGATGGAACTATAGATAGCACTCGGGAGGCTGAGGGGGCTACTCTATCTAGATAATGCCCCTCGTGTTGACCCAACACTCTCAGGGAGGCTAAGGGGTGAGCGTAGTATATATCTAATTGGCAATACAATAATAAATCCCCATTAAACTCAACTCAACTCCCATCTATATATAGAGGGAACTCAACTTATATGGCCTGGGGCCATATAGGGTTTAATGGGGATTCTACTCTATATAGATATGGGAGCCATATAAATAGCCCTATCTATCTGATCTAAACTCAACTAAAGACTATGGATATCTATCTAGGGCAATCAAGGGCCCCTATTGGGCCCATCACATTGATAGTTCCCATATAGAGAGAGGGGGCTAGAGGCTGAGGGTCCAAACTTGATTCCTACAGATGATGTGTTCAACCTGAGATAATATAGACTTCCCTCGCCATATAGGGCTCTCTTATTGGTCAGGGGCAGACTCTAGAGATTTGACCTAATGTCTCCATATCTATATAGAGGGTGCCTTGACCTATCGATCGAGCACCCCATATATAGAGAGAGGGGGGCGACCCCTAGACATAGTTGGGGCTCAACCCTCGGCCCTAAACTCTATATAGAACTTATAACTGACACTCGATCAAGGTGTGAGTGATAACAAACCACTCAGCTGACTTAAGGGCTAGTGCCCCTATCTATATGGGGTACTTAATTGAGGTATTCCCTCTCTGTTAATCTCCTATCATCAATCGAGTGCTGACTCTATATAGCCACCCCCCCACCCCATATAAACTATTGATGGAGTAGTGAATAGTTTATTAGTCCATATATCTATTTGGGAGGCCCATATATCTATTTGGGAGGCTCATATATCTATCTATTTCTCTATATAGATCCTTTCTTTACTTTAGGCCCGACTCTATTCTATTCTATATAGCCACCCTCCTCTCCCATTTGTCGAGGGCCTTTAGGGCTACCCCCCCCCAAAAAAACCCCGCCTAGATTGTTTGGCTCTATTCCAAGTAGGCCATCATTCCCCCCAACCCCTATATATCTTATATAGATAACTCTATCTATATTGTCCCTCTCCCCCAAGACCTCTCCCCCAGTTATATAGAGTAACCTATATATCTATCTAGGGCTGTCAAACCCCTAGATAGTGGTGGGCATAAATCCCTGACTATAGAGAGTCACCCTGAAGTCACCATATATAGAATCTATAAATAGGGTGCCGACTATGCCCTTCAGTCAAGTGTCGACTGATACTCACCCTCTAGATAGTTATATAGGCAGTCGAGTTTCATTGGCCTATGATTCGTTCCATTCACCCATGAACTAAAAACCCATTCACTCACCACTTACTCCACTCCCATTAGTTTCTTTTCTCTAGTTAGTGTCACTAGCTAGTAGGGCATCCTTCCCCAATCGAGCTTATGGTTCCTTATTGTTGGAGTCTTCCCTAGATAGATGAGAGATAGATGCCTAGCCTATAATGTCTGATCACAGTGCTAGAGTGGTGGATCTATCAGCACCATGCATAGTAGTGGCATACAAATTCAGACCTAACGAGCTAAAAAAAACCTTTCAGAATTAAACCACTTACCTAATACAAACCATAAAAAATATCTGATCACAGTGCCTATCCTATAATGTCTGATCACAGTGCTAGAGTGGTGAATCTATCTCTAGTCTAGTCGGCACTCTATCTATCTATACATGGGGCCTTTAAACCACTCAACTGATAGGTTGAGTGAGGGTGGCTAGATACATACATGATAGATGGCACTCGACCTATTGGCTAAGGGACTCGATCGTAAGGTTGATCAAGGAAGTTGAGTGCCAACTATAGAGAGTCACCGTCGACTCTCTACCCCAACCCCATCTATAGAGATTTGGGCGGGTGCCCCCCTCTGCCAATGCCAATGCCAATGCCAATGTTTAGATAGGGATAGGCTAAAAACCCCCTATCTTGGGATAGGGAATAGATAATCTATATAGAGGGGAGCCCTCTCCCCCATATCTATCTAGAGGCATCGAGAGAGCGCTGACTCTAGAGAGTTTCCCTCGTGTTGACGTTAGGAGGCCAAGGGGGACTAATGCTTATACTCCACTGTAGGATGGCCACTATGATATGCGATAGAGAAGGCCCTCAACCTCCTTGTCCTAAAGTTCAAGGCCCTTACATCGATCGAGGGTGACTCTATAGAGTCAACACCCTATATAGAGATATGGTGGTAGGTTGATGTTTCCCCTCATCCTCTATATACAAATGAGTGTTGACTAGAGAGAGTCACCCTCGATCCCTTCCCTTCTATATATAGATAATAAATGGGAACCATATAGAATCTATATTGGCTGTATAGAGTTAGATAGATAGATAGATAGATAGATAGATAGATAGATAGATAGATAGATAGATAGATAGATAGATAGATAGATAGATAGATGGATGGATAGATAAATAGATAGATAGATAGATAGATAGATAGATAGATAGATAGATAGATAGATAGATAGATAGATAGATAGATAGATAGATAGATAGATATAGGGGTAGGGAATGCCTCATATAGTTCTGGCTATATAGGGGGTGCCAAAAAAAGATAGACCATGGGGGTGCGAAAAAAAGAGAGACCATCCCCTCCCCTCCCCTCCCCTCCCATTTATGTCTAACCTCCCAACTATATCTAGAGGGTCCCATATAGATATATATAGAGAGAGGGTTAATCAATCTATATAGAGAGGAGTGCCACCCCCTCTATCTGTATCTATCCTAGTGAATCTAGACCGTGCCCCCCATGGTCTGGTCTATTTATAGTGATCTAAACTCAACTCTAAACTGTGGATAGACCCTATATAGAGAGGGGGGCACCCATTCCTTTCCATTAAGGGGGAGTCAAATTAAGGGGATAGAGACATGACACAATGATTTTCCATTCTCAAACAACCCATATTCTCCACACTAAACCAACATTTGATAGATTATCCAACCCTCAGCAATTTGAGTCATTAGCGGGGGTTTGGTTCATTAGCTGGTATTCATCCAGCCATTCAGATAGTGACTAACATTTTTCTAGCTATGCATTACACACCTCATGTGGATCTAGCTTTCAACAACATAGAACACATCATGAGAGATGTTGAAGGGGGATGGTTGCTTCGTTATATGCATGCTAATGGGGCAAGTATGTTTCCCATTGTGGTTTACCCGCATATTTTTTATGGTTTGTATTATGTGAGTTATGACAGTCCTAGGGAATTCATTTGGTGCCTCAGAGTTTTCATCTCCCCATTAATTATTGTGACTACTTCCATAGGACATGCACTACCTTGGAGTTAAATGAGCTTTCGGGGAGCTACGGAGATTACAAGCTCAGCTAGTGCAATACCTATAGTGGGAGATACGACAGTGACTCAGTTGTGGGGTGGTTTCCCCATGGACAATGCCACCTTAAATCATTTCTTTAGTCCTCATCATCCACTCCCTCTTATTCCAGTAGGTGCCAGTCCTCTTCATCTAGCCGCATTGCATCAATATGGATCGAATAATCCATTAGGTGTGCATTCAAAGATGGATAAAATTGCTTTTTATCCCTATTTCTATGTGAAGGATCTAGTAGGTTGGGTAGCTTCTGCTATCTTCTCTTCCATTTGGATTTCTTGTGCTCCTAATGTCTTGGGGCATCTCAACAATTATATACCTACTAATCTGATGGCCACCCCACCTCATATTCTATTGAAATGGTATTCCCCACCAATCCATGCCATTCCTCATAGTATACCCAACAAAAATTTTGGTGTAGCCACAATAACACTCATTTTTCCATCTCTATTGGCTCTACCTTTTATGAAAAGTTCATATGTTCGTAGCTCATGTTTTTCACCTGATCTACCAGAAACTCTTTTGGTTTTTCCTAGTGGATTGCCTACTATTAGGTCAGATCAGATGTGAACCCATGAAGGCACCATATGTGACTATTGGACAAATTCCTCTAGTAGCTCTCTTCTTGTTCTTTGTCCTAACGCCCATTCTAGGATGAGTTGGAAAAAGAATGATCAATTATTACACCAATCACTTACAATTTAGATCTCTCATTAGTCGAGGTCTTCCCTCCCCCCCGACCCTAACTGTATAGAGTTTTTTTTGGCAACCCCCCCCACCCCATAGATAGATTTAGCCATATAGAGTTTAATGGGGCCATATAGAGTTGAGTTTCATGGGGATATAGAATTAGATTGAAATTTAGATTAGTTTCATTAGCCCCCAGATAGAGATAGAGGCTAGATGGATTTATTCTATTTGGAGGGCCCTATATCCCTATCTAAATAGAGGGGGGCCAATGCCCCCCCTTTATTATCTATGGGATAGAACTGCCACCCCTATATATCTAATCTATATGGTATGGCACCCAGAACTGATCTTTATAGATGGGGATGGGGCCCTATCGATTAGATGGGGGCCCCATATAGATACTCTCCATCTAGAATATAGACTCTATCTCTATCTATAGCCAAAGCCAAAGCCAACTCTATCTCTATCTCTATCTCTATCTCTATCTCTCTATAGATGGGGTTGGGGCACTCTAGAAAAGGGGAGGATGAGGGAGAGGACTGGTCGAGCACTTCCCCCATGCTTTCTGTTGGTAAAGAACTGACCAGCCAAAGCCCTATATCTCTCTCCCTAGTAGTATGTATCTCTACAATAGTCTCTTTACTAGTCCTTTACAGTAGTCTCTTTACCATTACCACACTACTCGTATGAGAGTTATGGATATAGGAAGGGGGAATAGAACTAGATCAATGATGCCCCAACTAGATCAATTCACTTATTTCACACAATTCTTCTAGTGTCTCCTGATATTCTTTGCTTGTCATCCTCCCCTATGTAATGATGGAGTACCTAGGCTCAGCAGAATTCCCAATCCATAGAATCGACTGGTTCCACACCAACGAAGGGGGAACAATATCTAGAGGAATGACCCCAATAGCTTGGAAGATATTTAGGTAAGAAGTTTTCCCAGTGGTGCATCTTATATGGACTCTAGTTTATTCAAATTATCCCAGTGGTGTGACAGTGACTTACTGGGGAGGAAGAATAAAATCACTTATCTATCCCATTTCAGAGAAATTAGTGGCTCACAAAGAATGGAGGGTAACATCCTCTATCTGGTTCTGAAGTATTCATATGGCACAGCTCCCAATCCTCTATCTGGATGGAGGAAACCTTGTAGGGAGAACATAATGCTAATCCATCTTTTACATGACCAAGTGAACTTGAAGAGATGAGTTACATATATAGGGCTGTTGCCCGTTGCCATAGTGATATATAGGGTGAGCATAGTATGTATAAAGATAGAGATAGAGATATAGATAGAGTCTATATTCAGTTTAGATATGGGGTGGGGGGGGAATGGATTAGCATTGGGAGTTTAGAGTTAGTTATAGTTTAGTTTATATAGAGGGCCCCTCAAGATAGGGCCCATTAAATCTATAGGGTGGCCTCCCCCCCTCCCCCCCCCCCCTCAAGATAAGATAGAGTTTTTTTGGCCTCTATATAGACTAAACTAAACTAAACCTAACCTATATAAACTAAGCTAAACTAAACTAAACCTATATAAACTAAACTAAACTAAACTAAACTAAACTAAACTAAACTAAACTAAACCTATATAAACTAAACTAAACTAAACTAAATTAAACCTATATAAACTAAAATAAACCTATATAAACTAAACTAAACTAAACCTATATAAACTAAACTTGAGACATATATATAGAGAGGGTCCCCCTCAACTAACTCTATCTAACTCTAATCCCCATCCCCATTCTATAGAGAAGGAGAGGGAGAGGGAGAGGGAGAGGGAGAGGGAGAGGGAGAGGGAGGGGGGGCCAACTATCTACCATTAATCAATCTATATAGAGGGGGGAGGGGGGCAACCCCTCAAGCCCTATATATCCCATCTATATAAAGAGGGGGCCTATCTAATATATCTATGGTAGATCTAGATCTAGATAGAGGGGGCCTTAGATAGATCTAACCCCCTCCCCCTCCCCCTCTATATAGATATTATATGGGATATAAAGGGCTTGGGGGGGCTCTATATATATGGGGTTAGATAGAGTTAGAGGGGCCCTCAAACCCTATCTATCTATTTTATATGGGCCTATCTAATCTATATATGGTAGATCTAGATCTATCTAGGGGGGCCTTAGATAGATCTAACCCCCTCCCCCCTCCCCCTCCCCCTCCCCTCCCCCTCTATATAGATATTGATATTGATATTCTATGGGATAAATAGGGCTTGGGGGGGGGCTCTCTACTCTATATATAGGGTAGGGTCTAGCCCATTCAATCTATAGGGTGGCCCAAGATAGGGTTTTTTGGCCCTCCCACCTTATAGAAACTAAGGGTTTTTTGGCCCTCCTCCCTCTATAGAAACTAAACTCTATATGGGAGTTAGTTTAGTTTAGTTTAGTTTAGTTTAGTTTAGTTTAGTATAGTTTAAATAGAGAGGGAGAGGGGCTCCCCATCCCCATATATATAGAGGGGGGGCCTATCTATGGGGCACTCGATCGAGGGATTGAGGGAAGTTAGGCATTTAGTTCACACATGAATGACCTAGATGAGAACCTTTCTAGTTAGTGACTCAAGACTCATATTAGTTAGTTTTCAGGATCCCCACCCACATAGTTCGTTGGTGAAACCAATGATTCTTTCTACTCCTATCAGATCGAGAACCTGGGAGAGCACCCCTTCGATCTATAGGCACCCAGATCTGATCTGATCTAGTCTCTATAGATGGCAATGGGGCCAATGCCAAAGCCAACTCTATCTCTATATATATCCAAAGCCAAAGAAACTCTATCTCTATATATATCCATAACTCTATCTATACAGTCGAAGGGGTAGTTTGTATAGTATATAGTTAGATAGATAGGGGCACTCCCTTAAGCCCTATCTATCTGGGGCCTCCCAACCCAATAGATAGATCCATTTAAACTAACTCCCATCTATATATAGAGGCACTTCACTTTATATGTTTGGGGTCGCCCCCCCTCTATATAGATTGATTAACGATAGACAGTGGCACCCCTCTCTATATCTATATAGATGTCTTGAGTTAGAGGGGCCCAAGCCCAATCTATCTGGGTTTCTTTGGCCCTCCCCTCCCTATATAGATCTTATCCCATATATATGGAGAAGCAAATATTATCTTATCTTATCCCATATATATAGATGGAGTAACCCCCTCTATTTATTTGGGGATCTTATCTTGAGCGTAGCATCCCCCCCCCCCCCCCCCCCCCGCTCTCTATATTGATATAGAGTATAGGGTCTATCGAGACTTGAGTGTAGCCCCCCTCTCTATATATGGCTATTTGGGGATCTTATCCCATATATATAGAGGGGGCATAGCGAATATTATCTTATCTATAGGGTGGCCTCCCCCCAATCCCTATATATCTATTTATCTGCCCCCCAATAGATAGAGTTAGATAGAGTTAGACGGGGCCTCCCTATATATTCTTTAGCGTAGCGAATATTATCTTGAGCATAGTGAATATTATCTTATCTATAGGGTGGTCCCCCTCTCTATATATATGTCTCAAGTTTAGTTTGTATAGGGGCCAAAAAAACTCTATTTATATAGAGGCCCCCCTCTAACTCTATCTAACTCTATTTAGATTCTATAGAGTAGAGGCCCCCCTCTAACTCTATCTAACTCTATTTATATAGAGTAGAGGGGGGGAGGCCAAAATCTATTTATATAGAGGGGGGAGGCCACCCTATAGATTTAATGGGCCCTATCTTGAGGGGACCTCTATATAAACTAAACTATAACTAACTCTAAACTCCCAATCCCCTGCCCCCACCCCATACCTAAACTAAATGTAGACTCTATCTCTATCTTGCCCCACTCCCACTCTATAGATCCTATCCCCTATCCCTAGATCCCCTCTAAATTGAAAGGGGGGCCGAGGGGTGAATCCACTCTCTATTTATCATAGTGAATCTAGACTGTGGGGGGGCCCCTCCCCCTATCTAACTATGTCTAGGGATAGATCTATATATAGAGGGGGGACCCCCTAGATATGGGGTTAAGCCCTATATATCTATAGAGCACTCGATCAATAAATCAAGGTGTGAGTGATAGTCTGTAGATTTTAATTGGTGCTCTCCCAATAGGGCCTCAACTGATAGGCCTATCTATGAAAACCCCTTATATTTAGATATGGATGGTGACAAGATCGAGCCCTAAATAGTGGTGGGGCCATCCCAGCTCCATCTATATGGGGTTAAGGAGGCTGAGGGAACTATCCTCTCTTAGGTCCTATCCTCTCTCAGGTGAAGGGCGGGGCCTCTCACATGGGTTGACAATACTCGAAGCAACAGAACCGTGCAGAGTTGTTTACAACTCAGAGGCATTCTCATCACTCAGTAGATCCAAGTCCATGGCCTATTTCAGGTTTGATCGAAGCTTTGGCAACCACAGTTGGAGGTGTTATGTACATGCACTCATTTATGGGGGGTTCAACACTCCTTAGTTTGGGCTTGATCCTCATCCTATATACCATGTTTATACAGTGGTGTGATGTGATATGTGAATCCATGTTGGAGGGACATCACACCAAAGTCATATAATTTAGACTTTGATATGGTTTTATTCCATCCATCATATTAGAGGTCATGTCCCCCTTCACTTTCTTTTGGGCATTTTTCCATTCTTTTGTGGCACCTGCGGTAGAGATTGGAGGTATCCAGCCCCCAAAAGGGATTGGGGTTTTGAATCCCTAGTAAATCCCTTCTCTTAATACACTTATTCTCCCTCCATCTGGAGTTACTATAACTTGGGCTCATCATGCTATACTCATGAAGAAGGAGCGACAAGCAGGTTACACTTTAGTAGCCACCATTTCACTAGCTCTAATACTCACTGGATTCCAAGGAATGGAGTATTCTCAAGCACCCCTCACTGTCTCAGATGGTATTCATGGTCCTACATCTTTCTCAGCAACTGGGTTTCATGGTTTTCATGTGATTATAGGGACTCTTTTCCCAATCATATGTGGTATTCACCAATATCTGGGTCATTTGACCAAGGATCATCACATTGGCTTTGAAGCAGCTGCATGGTACTGGTATTCCATAGATGTGGTTTGGTTATTCCTATTTGTCTCTATCTATTGGTGGGAGGGTCCATGAAGGGATGAACAAGTGGATTAGGAAATGAGAGCTTATTGGTGGGGAGGGGACGATCCCTATCTATATATATGGGATTGGGAGAATGAACATAGATGAACCCTATCTATATATAGGATTGGGAGATAGATTGGGATTAGGAGATAGTATCATTGAAAGCTTGGCCTAAGGAAACCTTCTTTTGTTTACTGCTTCCCTACTCCTCACATTGGAATTGGATGAATTTTATTCCACTTTACTATTGGATATTTATTCATTCTAGCATATTCATGCAGGGATCGAAGAGATTATGGTAGATCACGTTCACCAAGGAATGACCCAAAATTGGATTTCCATCCTTCTGGGATCATTCTTTTTCATCATAATGAAAGATGTTTTCCCATTTCCATCCCACTGAGATAGAGATGGCCACCATGAATGGAATAACCCAATGGTTGACCATTAGGGCATTTATGCTCCCCTATCCCTATCCCTATCCCTATATCCCCAGCCCAGCCCAGCCCAGCCCACCCCACAAGATAGAGATAGAGTTTCTTTGGCATTGGCTTTGGCCCCATCTAATCTATAGGGCCCCATCTCATCTAAAAGAAACTAAAACTCTATCTCTCTCTTTATCTATATCTAATGCCAAAGAAACTCTTATCTCTATCTCTATCTCTATCTCTATCTCTATCTCTATCTCTATCTCTATCTCTATCTCTATCTCTATCTATTACCAAAGCCAAAGAAACTCTATCTCTATCTATCTATAGCCAAAGCCAATGCCAATGAAACTCTATACAGGGCCAACTAAATTGGTTGAACGGGTCCCCATCTATTCTATATATATAGAGAGGAGAGGGCCCGACCGGTCCCCATCTATATATAGGGATTGAACTCGCAGATAGATATATAGGGCCCATACCCTATCCTAGAAAGAGGAGGGGCCCTATCTCTATCCAGCATTGAACCTTCACCTACTGAACCAAACTTGCACTTGTCGTCCCTTTATCTCTATCTCTATCTCCATCTCTATCTCTATCTCTATCTCTATCTCTATCTCTATCTCTATCTCTATATCTATCTCTATCTCTATCTATAGCCAAAGAAACTCTATATATAGCCAATGCCAAAGAAACTCTATCTCTATAGGGACTAGACACTTAACCGATACCGCCATATCTATAGAGGGGGATAGTGATATATATAGTTGAGATTGGGGGGCCCATATATAGATGTAGATAGGGGAGGGGGCCCACCATACCATCCATATAGAGGGGCCCCATATATAGAGAGGGATAGGGTAATATATAGGGGTGAGTCAATCTCTCTATCTCTCTATCTATATGAGATAGGACTGACTATATATGTCACATGATTGGATGGTGATAAATAGATATATAGATAGATATCTATCTATATCTATTTATATATCTATATATATATATAGATGGGATGACGAATCTATACTCATATGGGATGGGCACCTAATATTGGATGGGCACTCTAAATCTATACTTGATCGAATATACATACTTAGTTTGGAATGGAATGAGAACTATGATATGATAATCTAGATTCGATCGATATGTATATTGAATCACTATCTCCTTTCTATTGAATAGAACATAACTCTATATGTCACATGAGTGACTCACTAATCATTTCAAATCACACTATGGTATGGTCCCCCTCTACTATAAATAAATGGATATGGGGGTCACTAAACTAGAACTAGAGGCCAGTGATAGTTATGGGGCAGATCAATCTCCCGAACTAGGATCAAGATAGATAGAAGAGAGGGGCCAATCTATATCTATATCTATATCTATATCTATATCTATATCTATATCTATATCTATATCTATATCTATATCTATATCTATATCTATATAGAGGGGCAGGGAACCACCAATGAATAAACTATCTATAGTTAGAGGGGGAGGGGCAGTAATAGTTAGAGGGGGGCCAGGATCAAGACAGATAGAAGAGGGGCCAATTGCCAATCTATATAGAGGGGAGGGGCCAAGATCTGTTGCTCATCCAATATCAATACCAACATCAATATCTGTTATCTGCTCACCCAAGATTAGTTTAGTTCTCTGCGAACCACCAGTGAATAATCTATAGTTAGAGGGGGAGGGGCAGTGATAGTTAGAGGGGGGCCAAGATCGATAGATAGATTTGGGTGGGGCTTGATCATATAGATATATGTGGGGGTGGGGCTCATCTATCTATCTATCTATATGGGGGGTGGGCCAATGAAACTCTATACAGTGGGGCTCGATCACTATAGATATATGGGGGGTGCGCCAATGAAACTCTATACAGTGGGGCTCATATATCTATCTATCCATCCATCTATCTATCTATCTATCTATCTATCTATCTATCTATCTATCTATCTATCTATCTATCTATATGGGGGGTGGGGCTCATATATCTCTCTATATGGGATGACAATGAAAGCCTATCTCTATCTCTATCTCTAGACTGTGCCAAGAAAATAGAGGGAGGGGGGAGGGGAGTGGCACCCCCATGGTCTATATGACACCCCTAACCCATAGCTTCCACAAATGGATATGCAAACTGACCTAGCACCAAACATCGAGCACTCACCACTGAGCCCTATATTCTCTATGGTAGTCTCAACACTGAGAACACTATCCCTATCTAGATATATGTGTCAATTGATCCATAAAATAGAGAGGGGGCTTATAGATCTAATCTCTATGGCGAGGGGCCCACTAGCCCTATCTATATATCTGTGTCGATAGATTCATAAAATCTAGAGGGGATCACCTATAGATCTACATAAATGTCGTATCTATATAGAGAGCCCACCCCCTATATAGATGACTTTGTCGATGCCCCATATCTATATAGACTTTGTTGCTATATAGAAACTCTATGGGCCAAGATATAGATAGATAGATAGATAGATAGATGGGCATTGAGAGAGTGGATCTAGATTATGTACGAGATATGACTACCCTCTAAAGTGAGTTGATGAAGTCTAGATAGGGGTCAAGCCCCAGTGAGATCTTAAAAGTAGAGGGGATCGATCCCATCACCCAATGGTAGGATATAGATGGATGCGATAGGGCCCCTCTCTCTATAGGTTGGTCATTTTATTTGTGTAGTCATTTTATTCATGTAGTCATTCCAGCTCGACTACCCATCTATATATATGGGGATTGGATGGAATTATAGTGGTGGGATGGATAGTCATCTGGCAGTCATATAGATAAGGCCTCTTGCTATTACTTCTTCCCTATCTGGTCAAGTGCTATCCTTGCCTATAGATATAACTGGGAGTGCCATATAGATAGTGAGATAGATATAGATAGTGAGATAGATATAGATATAGATAGTGAGATAGATATAGATATAGATAGTGAGATAGATATAGGGCTTTGTATCACGTATATAATCAAGTGATCAGTGAGTGTTATCCTTGCCTTGCCTATCCTATTCCTGGAGAGGATGACTAGGGACAACTTAGAAGACTGAACCAAGCTAGTAGATAGAATAGAGGCTTCTCTCCCATTCTTCCCCAACCCTCTCGGGGTTTCCAATAGGTTATAAGAAGACTTCCAATGGCTATTAGGGATGATGAGATGGGATGCATCTATATTGCATTGGACCCCTCAGATAGATAGGGCTAGTGCTAGCACTCTAGCTAGTAGTCAGCTGGTGACTACTCTATATCATATCAATCAGGAAATGATGGATCGAGGGTGCCACTCTTCTTAGTGAAGTGATGGCTTGCTCTCTAGTGATGGGGCTCACTCTCGTGGGTGGCATTGGTGCCATGCATCTCCTAATGAATCTCCTAATGCCCACCCCTCTATATAGAGTCAATCAGAGGATTGGGCCTTCCTAGTCCCATCTCACCCTCATACCATTCCATTAGGGCTGAATGAGTAGCTTATCTGCTATGCTTGCAGATTACGGAGCTTCCCTCATAGATATGGTTTAGGGCCCAGCCCACTATCTCTATTTATATGGAGAAAGTGGGGGTGATGGTACCTAAGTTATTGCTTAGATGTGGCTGGCACCAATGAGAAAGGAATGGAATGGATTGAGTGAAGGTACACCACTAAGGTAGTATTGGACGGTACACCACCAATCTCATGGACCATCACTACATCTATATATGTGATATGAGCTACCATTGGGAGAGCACCCCTCTCTCGATGAGGGAGAGGACTAGGGTATGGCACGGCGATGATGAGGTAGTGCCAACTATGAGAAGGCAGAGAGGCTCAGCCATATATAGAGAGGGGGCATCCCTATATCTCTATCCAATCCCCACCCACCCCTATCTATCTATCTATCTATCTATCTATCTATCTATCTATCTATCTATCTATCTATCTATCTAACTATCTATCTATCTATCTATCTGTCTGTCTATCTATCTATCTATCTATCTATCTATCTATCTATCTATCTATCTATCTATCTATCTATCTATCTATCTATCTATCTATCTATCTATCTATCTATTTATCTATCTATCTACCTATTTGTCTATCTATCTATCTATATGGGAATAGAGTAGATAGGGGTGGGTGGGGATTAGAGAGAGTTTATCTTTCTCTATAGAGTAGGCCATCAGACCCCTAGATAGTGGTGGGGAGTACCTATACCTATAGTGATGCATTCAAAACTAGTCCATACAATACCATTCCAGTCCAGGGGTTAGGTTAGGGCCAAGTCTTGATGCGGGGATAGGTCATCTACATTAGTTCATACGAATGAATACCAGGCATCCCATCCATCAATCAATACTAGTTTGGTTCTCGATCAGACTATGACTATAGAGAGTTCATCCATCCATATTACGTACGATTGTCTATAGTTTTTTGATCTGCATCAATCAAGTGCTCCTCTCTTCCCTGGGCTGATGCCCACCAGTAAGCCATAAAATAGATTGATCTTATTATTTCCTATATATCTATATGGGAGTTCCTCTCCTTAGACACAAGGAATTTATCTCCATTATCCATTCCATATGGGGACACACTCAGGGGGAGGGAGAGGCCTCAAACATAGTGTTGATCGACTATCCCTAGGATAATAGAGGGAGGGAGTCTATGCAGGACAGCCACTGTAACCTGTCATATATAGATAAGAAGGGGTGGACTTGAAGACGCCACCCCCCATGATGGGGTGCGGCACCCTATATATCTATATGGCCATGTCCACATCTCTCATCTCTCTATTTACTCCCCTATCTATATATATGGGTCCGCATCCCAGATCTGGTATTCCTCTCCATCTAGCTCAATCCAATCCTCATCGCTTCTGCCCACTATCTATAGAGAATAGAATAGAATAGAATAGAATAGAATAGAATAGAGGTGGATTCAATCACTTGAGGGTAGGGCAGATTTAATCACTTGAGGGTAGGGATCTAATATAGATAGAGTGCTTTCCTATATAGATAGGGGGCAGGTGGTTTCATAACAAGGGTGGTATGCCCTAGGTGGATTAGTATTTGTGGTTATCTTAGGTGGTCTGAACAATGCCCTACAAGTATCCTTCTCTAGTGAAGTGAGTGATGCCATAACCAGACTCTAGTGCCATACTTGAATTAGTGAATGCCATACCATACCATACTCTAGTGAAGTGAGTGATGCCCTATCTACCCATACCATCCTGCCTAGCCCAGCCCATGCCATACTCCATGATGCCCTATCTACCCATACCATCTAGCCTAGCCTAGCCCTCTAGTGAAGTGATTTAGAATAACATAGTGATGTAGTCCATATGTAACATGAGGGGCACCCATCGACAAAGTGGTTGATGCAGTGATGCTATGCCATATGGTTCTAGTCCTATCATCATCCATTCCCAACTCCATCCATTCCTGACTAATATGTAGAGTCTTATAGTGATGCAATCAATCCATTCCCAATTGAGACTAGAGTGATGCAGTTTAGACTATAGATCCATACTAGATATATACATACATCGAAGAAAGATGACTGATATCAGTTATTATATAGATAGGGGAGGCTAATCGGGCTACTCTATAGATTGGTGGAGGGGGGCCCCTATATATATATATCTTTACTTCAGATAGGAGGCCTAACTATCTATAGCCCTATCCCCATATATATATATATATATATATATATATATATGGGGTGCCAAAAAAATAGAGACTACACCCCCGTATATATATCTTAGGCCAACAGCCCCCATATATAGTAGTTAGATAGGGGCCATATCTCTATTTTATATGGGTATAGATATATATAGGTGAGGCACCCAAATAGAATAGATAGGGCCAGATCTCTTTAGATGGGGCCATGCCATCACTATAGTCGAGGGCATCCCCCACCCCTATATCTATTCTCTATCTATATCTATATCTGGAGGGCCTTTAGGATATAGAGAGTAGAGGGCACCGACAGGCCCAAAGATGAGGCTATATATGCTATAGTTCTACTTGGCCCTATATATGGCATTGGGAGTTGATCGATTTCCCTTCCCCAGATAGATATATAGGCCTTGCCATATCCCATCTAGATAGAGCACCCTATTTAGATGGGATATATAGATGGGGATAGGGATAGGGTCTAGGGCATAAGGTGGAATAGGGGCCTTATAATTTAGAGGGGGGCAACATATATCTAGTTGGTAGTCGATAGTTGGTTCCCCCCCTCTAAATTCTAAGGCCCCTATATATAGATATGGCCAAACTCAAATCTAGAGTTTAAAGTAAAGAATTTAGAGAGAGGGGGGGTACCACATCACCCATCTAATGATTAGGTTAGATCGGATTGGATTCTATACATGATATGATACAATCAGTCATTAGTCATATAATGTAAATGCGAGTGCTCATCCCCCACACCCCCACCCCATAGAGACCAATTTTTAGGGGCTCTATCTACATGTATAGATTCCAGTCAATTAAGGACCTATGTATCTATTTAATCTGGAGGGAGAGGATAATATCTCTTGTGATGACAAGCTAGTCAGTCAGGTAAGCTTGCATGTAGATTGAATAGGTGGGTTTGGCCATAAGCAATTCTAATATAAGGGCCTACCCAGATCCTAGATCTCTATAGATGGATAGGGTTGGGTCTATCTCTATTAGGTTGGCCCTCTCTCTATATAAGGTTAGGTTAGGTTAGGTTAGGTCGGCCCTATCCCATCTACTGCTAGGCCCTATTAGGCAATCAATCGATTGAAGGCTTGCCATTCTACTATCTAGATGGAGGAGAGGGACTGACTCTATATACTATAGAGAGTAGATTGAAATCTAACTTAACTCGATCCTCCTGAAGACATTACATTGAGAAATGACCCCTAGAATTCTAGGTCCCCTCTCTATCTATATCTAGAGTGAGATGGCATCTATATATAGGACTTGAGATCATGAGATGGCCCTATCTATCCACCTATCTAGAGTGAGTGGTCAACACTCACTTCATTATATAAGCCCTATCTATCTCGCATACCCCATTGGTTTATCTCACACCAGATAGATAGGCAGTGAAATGGTCTATATCATGCCCCCCCACTCATCTATCTCTATCTCTATCTCTGATCTATAGATTGATTGATCACCCTATCTATGGTGCCCTCAATTGGTTACTATGGCAAGGAATAATATGGTGCCATTACAATGGTGTGGTGGAACTTGGATTGAATCCAGTAAGCTAGTCCATTCGCTAGAAGAATGTATGTTAGTAACTACCCCAGATCAAGCCCCATTTAATCAATTCATAACCTCCAGTCGAGTGTGATCAATGCCCACCCTGACTATAGAAACTAGGGATAGGGGCACGTAAATGGCCTAAAGGCCCTAGTCACCTAAAGTCT